>OX377203.1:23099568-23210092 GCA_947396885.1 Heligmosomoides polygyrus polygyrus | reverse complement strand
GATTTTTCCGAACCGGTCCAAGTTTGGTACCATTCCATAGAGCTTTTCGTGATGAATTGAAAGGTGTTACCGAAACTTGGGGGAAACTTCAACCGCTAAGCCCGCCACCCTAAAATGGCAGCTGGGGCTAAGGCAACTTAATAAGCTAGAGAGTTGTGAGCATGTCGCCTGAAAGCACCTTTAGTGTTCTGCTAGCATGCGCATTTGTAGGCCGTTAGCTCTCCGCGTCTTCCCGCAGGGGTCGACTGAAATTGGAAAAAATCGTGCCACGCAGGGGTCGACTGAAATTGGAAAAAACCGTGCCACACAAGGCTAACCTGCATTTTCGCAGCGCTCTAACTTTGTCCAATCATAAGCTATATTGCTGTGTTTTAGCGAACTACTAGAACTTTTTGCTGCCTACAAAATCCATCAGCTGCAACCGGAAAGGTTCACACTTTCTAGAGCTATCGCGCTCAGAACACACCCGCGTGTCAAATTTAGAACAATAACGGTCGATTTTCTCCCCGCTCTTACTGGCCCAGATTACGGTTTTTGCTACTCTTAGCCGAACCATTCAATTCAGCATGGAAAGCTCTATCGAATGGTGCCAAACTTGGGCCGGTTCGGAAAAATCAATTTTCGATTACGTTATCGCCCCTCTGCTGCGGCCTGAAGTGCACTTGTCTTCGATGCGAAATTGTCAAAAAATCGATGTTCTCAGAATTGGACGAGATTGGTGCCGTTCGATAGAGCTCTTCGAGCTGAACAGAACGTACCACTGCGAGTGCTGAAAACTCAAATGTGAACGAGAAATAGCGCTGGAAACTTCAACGCTGCCCTCCACCGCTCTAAAATGTCAGATGGGGCCAAAGCAGTTTACGCAGTAGGGAAGTTATGAGCATGCCATCGCAAAGTACCCTCAGTGTTCTGCTCGCCTGCGCACTTATGAGCTGTTAGCTCATCGCGTCTTCTCGCAGTGATCGACTGAAATCGGGAAAAAAATTAGGGCACACAAGCCTCACATGCACATTCGCGCCGCTATAATTTCGCCTTTTTAGAAGCTACAATGCTGTACTTCTGCGAGCTACTAAAGCTCTCTTATGCCTACCAAACCCATGAGCCGCAGCCGGAACGATTCGATTTCGACAGAGTTATTACGCTCCGAACACGCCCGCGCGTGCAATTTGCGAGCTATTGCGCCCACTCGATTGATAGGTTCGATTCTATATGCACTGTTCCCGGTGCACTTCAAAAGCTAGCTGGACTGTGTTAGAGCAATTCCTAACTAGGACGGCTGAGAATTTCTCATAAAACTCCCCAATCGCCCACTCTACACCCTGTTGCGTCCACTCGATTGATAGGTCCGATCCTATATACATTGTTTACGGCGCACTCCTAGGTTTCTTTGAAACAGAGTACAGCAATTCCTGAGTAGGCCGGCCGCACATTTGTGATAAAACTCCCAAACTCTCACTCTACAAGCTGTCCCCCCCCCCCTCCTCGATTGATAGGTTCCATCCTATATGCATAGTGTACAGCGCACTCCAGAGGCTAGCTGGACAGCCTTAGAGCAACTACTGAAGAGGGCGGCTAAGAATTTCTCATAAAACTCCCTAAACGCTCACACTACAAGCTGTCCTCCCCCCCCCCTCCCCCCCCCCCCCCAATTGATAGGTTATCATATATGCATAGTGCACGGCGCACTCTCAGTGGATTCCTGGCATGACGGAACACTACGCTATGTTTTATATACTCCGAGAACATGCATGCCCTGAAAAACAAGCTTCTCCAATCGCAAAAGGTCTGCCCCAGTCATTTTTGACCACCCACTGCGAAAACGCGGTTATCTGGCGGAGTTGTACAAATGCTTGTGTAGATCTCGAAGAGGCGAATCGAACGATACCCACCGTTTCCCAGAAAACCTCAAACTAGAAGAATTATGAGCATGCACCGTTTTCGACGGCTTGCGACCGATAACTCGTCTGCGATCGCCCTTCGCAATAGAACGCAAGTTTTCAATTTCGGCCATTTCCATAGCTTCATATAAACAATGTATACCATACGATAGAGCTCGAGCTCCTGAGCTCGAACATATCATTTGTTTTTGAAATTAGTGAATTTTAGGCGAGTTATATCAAAAAGACGCAAAAGCCGGGAAAACGCCGCTTTTTCGGGATTTGATCAAAAGATACGGCCATAACTGTGACGATAGATCGCACGTCACGAATCGGGAGCTTCAAAAAATCGAAGACCTTAGCTGGGAGCGTCTAGGTCAGCCACCTCACAGCCCAGGTCGTGCGCCAAGTGAGAAGCACCTTTATAGCACGATCTTGGTTGGAGGACGATTTATTAATGTGGACAATGTCAAAATGCACCTCCAAGGATTCTTGGCTTCAAAATCACAAGAATTCTACAGCTGTGGGATGGGCCAGGTAGCTGATAAATGTGAAGCAGTCCCAATTAACAACAGATCTCACTTTGGTTGAAAACTGCTATTTGTTATTTGTTTATGAACACTTTTGTTGAAGGCGCTTGAGAGTCCACGAAATTAGTTGCCAACCTAATAGATTATCTAATAAGTGAGGAATGAGTGAATTATTTAAAATTAATTGTTGAGAACGACGGGAACTTTCGCTCCGACAAAAATAGATAGAAGAGAAATAAAGAGTTTATTGCTATTTATTTCAAGCACGCCTGGCTCAAGATTATTTAAGAAATGAAATGTACTAACCTTTGCATTCGTAGAGCTCGTTCATCATTGAGAGGTCGATAAATGAGATGAATGGTGAGCCCATTGTTCTCCTATAGTTGACGTCGTGCGGCACCATTGCCGGGTACCTCGTTTTTGCCATGCTGACAACGTACACGTTAGAAATAGGCTTTCAGGAAGGCTTGTACTTCCTAATGCCGTTTTTACTTTCGAAGCGTTTATGATTGAGGACATCCGAATGTGCAATTATTTCGAACAAAGATTTAAGAGTTGCTCGATTCGTTGTGATTGACAACATGTTGCTCTCGACCACGACTTGAGCCATGGTTCTGTTGTAATTGCATTTCGTGAGCGATTACCCACAGTTACACTTTTAACACCCCAAGAAAGTTGTTCATTCAAAAAGCATGAACGACACAAGCTTTTCTTGTAATAAGTTATAATGAGTTTTATTTTTTTTATTGCTAAAAATGTGCTTTGCCCAAGAGATCCAAGGTGCAAGCACATAGAATCTCTCCACCAAAAAAACGTGCTTAGAATCCCAAGTGAACAATGGCGGAAGAAAGAAGTCTTAATACGATAAAAGAAATGTTCTCTAAAGATACCAGTTAAAATAGGGGACTTTTTCGAAAGCCTTAACCTTATCCTACGCCGTCCTTTATCCTTTAACCTTTAAAGGATAAAGGGCGGCGTTACTTAATCCATTTAGGATGGGCTGCTACGCTTTCTACTTCTACGTGATGTCGTGGATGCTAATTGAATACCATGATTTGCGGTGGTCAACTGATGACAAGTCAGTGCTTTATCCCTGCCGTACAAATCTGACACCAAGTCAGCTAGACCGGAGACATGGAAGGCTTGCTTGGCCTTGGTAGAAAACGAACCAATAACCCTGTTTTCAAAGAACAGGAGCAAAGGTTGGCGTTAACCAATCCTTTGTCTGATGCGCCACGTATGTATTTTACACTGATGGGGTATCGTGAACTCAATTTGAGTGCGTAGGGTAAGGCACTGAAAGAATTTTAAACAGGAATCGTAGATTTGCCTTGACCTCGAGACCAAGATTGATATAATATTTATCCGGCTAACGTTCCGGCGCAACCGCCTTCGTCAGAGCCTGGAAAAACAAGGGAACTTAGAGAGGTTGTTCGTTCAAGGACTACCTTCAAGTCACAGAGGTCTAAGAAGATAGAGATGGAACGAGACAGAAGTGGCACAGTCCCAACTAACCTTAAGATTGCAGCCGAGAGGCTGTCACGTCACTCTCGGATGGAGGCAGATTGGATGAATGAGACTCTCCCCTTCTGGTCATCTCTTCAGCGACCATCCCTCTATCACTACCTGGCGTTAGACCGCAAAGATCAGCAAAAGGGGCGAGCTCCTGAGTTACCATCACGCGTTCCTCTCTCCTATTCATTACGGGGTTCCTTGAGGTAATCCACAGCGCTTCAAGAGTCTTGCATACTGTGATGTCGGCCTCACGCGCTATTACTGTCACCGCTACACCAAACATTGCGCCAGCATGACTTCGCAGCCTGTGTTCTCCTAGCGGTGTCGAATGCTTGCACTTGTCAAGTCCATCCATGTGCTCCTTCATCCTCACCCAAAGTGGCCTGCCTGTCTCACCGATGTATTCCTCTTTACACTGAGAGCAGGTTATGAGGTACACCACCCCCGAGACCATGCAATCTCCTCCTTTACTGAACGGACACACCACACATGAATGAGTAGTACAAGCGCAATCATACAGGCGGTTCCGCACGAGCTGCGCCTTGAGATTACTAGGTGGTATCTCAGTTAGCCTAATCAGGTCGTCCAATCCAGCTCTACGTATACAGCTTCGTACTTGAGCGCTTAAAGCATCTGAGATAAATGGGACTGAGAAAGCAATCTTGGTGTGCTCCTGGTTTCTGCTCATTCGTTCTCTTGCGGGCCGACGACGTTGCACCCGCAGGCTTTCAGTAGCATAACCAACATATCCATTGGACAATGCAATGCGAGAAGCCATTTCCCTTGACGAACACCTGAAGTCTTCATTAGAAGACACCTTGGTCGCATTCACTGACAGTCGGACATGGAACATACTACTGAAAGAATTGTTACGCTCGATTGTAAAAACTGCACTACTTAATCACTTTTGAAATTCGTAGCGGCTTTTTATAGACGTCTTCTCTGTCCTCAATGCATCTAAGTTGAAATCAGTGGAAAATGAACACTAACAAATGCCTTGCTTCAACAGTCAAAGGATTGTGAGCTGTCATAACGATGTTTTGTTGCAACTTCTTGCGCCAGGCGGGACTCGAACCCGCACCTCCCTCTAACCGGGCGGGAATGCTCTACGCTATTACACCACCGGCGCCGTTTGATCGGTCCCACGAGGTGTGAATGTTGCGTTCGATCAAACAGCGCCGGTGGTGTAATGGCGTAGAGCATTCCCGCCCGGTCAGAGGGAGGTGGGGGTTCGAGTCCCTCCTGGCACTAAGAGTTTTGATCGCAACAAAACATCGTTATGACAGCTCAAACCTCGATACCAGCCACTTGAGGCTTAACGAAACTGATTTGAGTCGAAGGACTGTGCTTCTATTTTTCACCAGTGTACTAACGACTTACGGAAAGCTTGCTTATTAGGTTCTTACTAGGAGTTCAGAGTTCGTTGTAAAAGTTGTGCATCGCTGGAAAATGGATGCGTTGTTGCAAAAGTTTCAACTCGTCTCGGGATTAATGCGCAAGTGCTATTCCCACAGAGTTATTCCTGGTTGTGCAGAAGTAGAGTTTCTATTTGTTTTACAAAGGTTTTCCACGAAATTCGACTGACCTGTTCTGACCATAGTGCATAATGCTGCCATAATCGTAGGGCAAACCATAGTTATTATTTTCCTCCGGCGTATGCTTGCGGTATGCAAAATGATTCTGCTTGAATAACTTCGAATTTCTGAGTACATCGCCGTACTGCTGCCATTTACCTTTATGTTTTCCAAGTTTACTGTTACGTATTCGTCACGATCGTGCCTGCCCATCGTGTGGAAAAATCCGAGCACGTGGCCGATTTCATGGGCAACCGTTCCGATGGTCTCACAACCGCGACCCAATGCCAGAAATTGTTTGCCTCCTGTGTTTCCTATATTTGCATCGCAGCTCGTTCCGTCTCCCCACACATAGACTCGGTCCGTGGCTGAAATTATCAGAGGCACGTTCTTTTAGCTGATTGAATCCACTGCTTCCTGCAGCGTGCAGATTTCTGTTGCTTGGTGGAAATCGGTGACATATTCATGCGGCTGTTTTGCGATATCTCGACAAAATCCTCCAGGCAAATTTCTCAGTGCAGGACGAGACTAGTTCAGACAGGCTTTAGATCCATTTTTGTTTTTTGTTGGGCCAGCAACTAAAACTGCTACCAATTTTATTTGACTCGGCCTATATTTTGACGACTTCGCCTTTGTCAGAGCGTAAAGCACTCGAAAAGCATTTATAAAATCGCCTTCCCAAATAACATTTCATCCTACAGAGTAATGCTCTTAAAGAGAATCAGAGATAAGTCTGACGTGACAGTTACGAAGCAACGACGGACATGGGCATTGGACGCCGAGAACGACCACCAGTAATGCGACCCCTCAGTTTGGGTGAATGAGGAAGTAGCCCGGGAGAAAACCCGACTTACGCACCCTGCGTGGGGGGGGGGGGGGGATCGGACCATTTATACAAGAAGCCATAACCCTATGCCATGCAGACGCAAGTTTCTGTGTCGATATTGGCTCGAGAGAGTGATATTTCGGTGCGCAAGACCGCTGAGGTGCTCTGAGTCGCTGCTCGGAATCCCCAGGTGAAATGAAAGAGAAGGAGTCTCTGAGTAGCGCCTCAAGAAGTGGCGCTCGCTCGTCGGCGCATCTTGCCATGTTTAGAGCTTGTCCTTCATCATGTCACTGTCTGTGCCAGCTATCATCGTACACTGTTTGGAAATTGATCTAATACTTTACCGGTATCGTTCTCTCTGAAGTCAATACAGGTGTCCTGTTCCCATAGCTTCGCTGCTTTCAGGAAAAGACGCCTTATCTGTTCATCTAAAACATTGTTCACGATGCACTTTTCTCCTGGAAAAAAGTTGTTGCAAACCTACTTGAACTGGGGGAAAAGCTATAATCTACTCCGCCAAGCCATAGCCTTGAACGATAATTTTGGGGAGTCCACGCCTGGCGCTTTTTTCGGCTTCCAGCGCTGTCCTCCTTTTCCATGCCTCCAGCGGTGCCGTCAACTTGAGATCTGAAATGGAATTCGACTGTTTGCTGAAGCTGATGCCTGCGATCTACGGACTCACTCTCCGTCCAAAATGGCTTCTTGGAACTGGCTTCCAACCCTATCGATCTCACTCATCTTACCGACAGACTCGCTATCCACATCCACTCTCTCGACTTTTTTTAGTTGCTGTAAATTGGAGCACTAGTGCACAAACCATATTTAGTAATAAAATTATTGTAACATTGAAGGAATTTAGAATCATTGGAACAGCAGAGGAAAACCTCATTAGGCTCAAAAAACGTTTCCATGATAAATGCAGTCTGGCGCTTTCCATACACTCCTGATGCAAGCCTGTTCGTCGAAACAGTGGAGGGATAATAAAAGGTTGTCGGAAGCCATTAGCTGCAGGTCTCTTCACCTCTTCCGTCACTGATCCGTCTTCACCGGGCACATTTTTCTCGGCATGCTTCGCGCTGTTTAACACTCTTCCATCTCCCGCAACTGCTAACAACGAGAGTATGAAAACGATTCTTCCCATTCTGAAAAGTAAATTCGCTCTGCTTCCTGGAAGAAAAGACATAGAGTAACTTCATTCTTGAAGTCTAAAATTAAAAAATTACGTTTAAGTTTTGCAGTCAGTGGAGAGTCCTCTGAGCTTTAGAGTGACGATTTAACAGCTCACAACTTTTACGGTGCAGTGGGAACGGGAATCCGTCAGCAGCTTACTTAATTCAGTATAAGTTTCCAAAGAACGAAGGCGCTTTCGTATTTTTTATAAGAGTAAAAATGTTTATGACGGATTCGCTTGACTTTTCAAAGCGACTAAAGTTCAGTGAGGCTATGACCATGAAAACATCGGCGAAAAATTATCAAAGTGACCAGACATCGTTAGCGGTTTTGAATGTCTGAAGTAGCGAAATGCATGTCGATCTCGCTGCCGAAATGGTTTTTAGGACAAATGGCTTTCACAATAGGACCTCCAGCATGACAAAGCTCGCAGACACTGCCTTCTGGTGTTGCCCCTCGGTTCTGCCCTTCGTAAGACAAATAAGCGCACAACTGTTGTTTGAAAAAAACGATGATAAGTTGAATCAACGCAATCGAAACATGGGCGAAGTCAAAGCCAAAAGGGTAAAAATATTCGTTAGCTTACCATTGGCACGTAAAGAAGGCAATGACATCCATCATCATGGCTTCAATGAACCTCCTATGTTGCTAGTAATCATTAAGGCTTGCTTCTGTTGAGTTCCATTTCAATCGAGGACACCAGTTCATACACCACAAGAAAGAACTTCCTTTGTGAGGAAGTAGTTACCAGTTAAGCACTTGCATTTTTCCCATGGCTATTGATCATTTTAGATTAGACTACTTATTGCTCCGAAGGCTCCTTAGTTGTTCAAAGCTGGAATTCCCTGCAAATGCACATCCGCTACTGGGGATGCAATACCCTACTAAGCTGGGAGTCACTCAAACTCTGACTCTTATTTTGGCGCATATTTTCACTCAAATCGTGCGATTCTTAAGGGAAATTCTAGTACATGTCGCGAAGATACACAGAAGGGGTATACACAGAATAGTCAGAGCACCGACAGCAACTTCGCCGACCGTGTTCGATAGGTGCCGCGATTGGCGGTTACTATAGGAGTAGCAGCGCGTCCCCTCATCGCCTGCAGTGCGTCTTTGCGACATGTATCGGAATTCCTTGTTGACAAGCAGAAGATCCCATGTTTACTTGTTCACCGTGGAGGTTGTGAAACACCTTGAACGAAGTCTCAGCAAACGAACAACACACTACAATGCGGTGAAACGAAGCGCATACAACAGCTTCAAAGGTAACGATCTGCTAAGCGGCTTCCTGGAGATACCGTTGCAAACTTTATCTATTGTTACTTGTCTCTGATTGAATCCTCTCTTCTAAATATTCTTGGAAATCATAGATGGCCAACCCTCGTGTAAAAAAAAGAGACGGGAAAAATACCGGATAGACCTAGCTTTCAGAACATTTATGGTCTTTTGAACGTTTAGCGAATCATCATTTCCCATACAGCTTGAGACACTAGCAGGTTTAAAAATGTGTTACGCAAAGTGGAATGATGAAGGGGAATTGTGGTTGAATCATACGCGGGTGCTACTTTCCAAAGCTCTCTTGCAAAGGCGTTTCGCAGAGGTGATGTTCACGCTGGCGATTTCTCGTCCACGTTCGGGACGATAGTGCGCTACTGTGTGAGTTGGCATCGGCTTTTCGTAAGAATTCATTCACACTGTCGAATCTATGCGCAATTAACGCTCAAGCCCATTTTCTCCAATGTTTTTAAGGAAAATTTTATAGAAAATTTAAGCCCTACATCCGACTTCTCGCCGAATACTTCTCGAACACATCGACCACCATCCAGTTGTTCGATCAAAACCTTAAGATTCCTATCGGGAAAGGAGTACGGCAGGGAGACACGATTTCTCCTAAGCTATTCACAGCGGCACTCCAGGAGGCCATGAAGGAATTGAACTGGGACGATAAAGGCTACCTTGACGATGGTAAACGGATCAGCAACCTTCGCTTCGCCGACGATATTGTTCTCATCTCTACCAGCACGGCAGAATTCGATGAGATACTGAACGAGCTCGATGTGGCAGGTACGAAGGTTGGATTGGACCTGAATATGTCCAAAAAGCAATTTATGATCAACCAGTGTTGTGACACGGGACCCATAAGTTTAAATGGAGTCGCTCTACAACAGGTCGACTCCCACGTCTATCTGGGAAGAGAGCTGAACATGGATAACGACCCCGCTCCTGAAATGGGCAGCCTTCAGATCGATTCGCGAAGTCACCGATCAGGTCAAGGATCCCGGCCTCAGGGCCTCGATATTCAACGCCTCTATACTGCCTGCGATGTGTTACGCGACGGAAACATGGCCCGACAACAAGACAATCGCCAGAGCGATGCAAACTACGCATCGTGCGCTGGAGAGATGTCTTCTAAGGACAAGCACTCGTCAGAAATAGCAAGAAGGCCTACGAAGCTCGGAGCACGGTAGAAGTCGCACGCTGGGCCGGACACCTGTTTCGACGAAAGGACGATAGATGGAATCTCCGTGTCACAGAATGGGTCCCGAGAGACCATAAGAGACCACTGGGACGACCGCCATGCGATGGGCAGACTCATTCTCAAGATCTTTCAGAGGTCGCAGTCTGCCTCACTGGATGCAAGCAGCCGGAGATCGAGCGGTCTGGAAGAGTTGTCATGTCCGCTGAAAAGAGCTCCAGCCGACAAAAGGACCATCAAAGTATCAAAGTAAGTAAGTTTTTAAGGAAAGTTAAGGTCACCTACGGGGGAAATAGAATGAGGCATGGGTAGTCACAATTTAATAGACTAGGACCTCAATAAGGTGGGCTGGTGAGCGAGACGGCTCCCATAATAGGCAAAAAGCGCCACCCAAACAACCCTTTCGATTTTATAAACTGTGACCCAATAAACAGATTTTGAATTTAATATCATGTTCCGGCCAACAAAGGTGTTCACATCGTGGGACGCGAGTCGGTTCTGGATAAACGTGCCCTTGCCCATTCACAAAGGACACTGTTACTGTGCCAATAAATGAAAATTAGGAAGGGAAAGTAATAAACACTCGTTCTCTAAACAGATCCGAAGCCTTTATTTTTGATACCTAGAAGGAAAATTTATTTCACAGGGCAAGTTGACTTCGAATGAATAATTTTAATTAAATTTTTAATTTAGCTCAATCGGCACCAGCTGTGGACAGAGAGACAAAATTTGAAAGTGCCAACTCATAAAACTCTTCGTCTGTGTATCGTTATAACATGTAATCGTTATGTGCTATAAGCTATTAACTCGGGTCGCATAGCCACTGTTCATAACATTTCCCGCCAATTCTTCAGGACCATTTAGTCTGAACTGCAATTTTTTAGGCATTTTGACAAAGAGTACTTTCCTTTCATTATATTTGTTCGGTCGGTTTGGTAGAAGCCCCTGGTTTGCCAGAGTGCCACAAATTTCCCGCGGATTTTTGTATTCACAACAGCTAGAAACAATTTAAATTATGTATAGTAAAAGCTCGTGCGCGTGGAGCGGAGTCGGAGGAAGCGCCGGCTGTCGCCTGCACCCGATACTAGGTTCCTGGTTCGGATTTCCCGAGTAGGCCAACCAAGCCTTCCATCCCTCAGGGGTCGGTGAATTGGTATCAGACTTGTCTGGGAAGGATAAAGCGCTGACTTGTTCATCGGCTGGCCACCGCAAGTCATTGTATGGCCAAATGCGCATTCAAATTGCCTCCACGACATCCCGTAGAAGTAGAGTGCGTGGCGCATCCCAAAAGGGATTGAGTAACGCCGTCCTTTATCATTATCTTTATAGTAAAAGCTGGATTGTAAACCTATAATTTGAAGCTTTCAAAAATCTTCTCTTCTCACTTTTCTGTCCGTCGTGTCACTCTCGCAGTGTGATCTGCAGCGTTGTCCGTTCTCTTTTCTTCGGCACATTGCTTTGTCGACATACTTACCATCTTATATCTTACTTACCTAATTTTTAATTGATCGTTATTTGAAGCAAAAGTAATAAACTCTCGTTCTGAGAAGGCTCTGAGAAGGCTGTGCCCTTAGAGTGTGGTTAGCACTGATCGAATCAGGATAGGATTGTTGCTATTTTCGCTGATTGTTTAGATGTGTTGTTCACCAGCTTTTACGCCGGTTCATATTTGCGTCTTTAGGCCCACAGGTGCATGCCATGCACCTAGCAACGAGGCCGAAATTTCGTTATACCGGTAGCGATTGCTTCTATGAATATCCCTGCTGCTCTGGGGAAGAAGGCTTTATTGGTACACTAAGTAATTTGATCACCTCCGTGAGATACGTCGTTTGCTTGTAGATGGTCCTGAAAATGTTGGCTGCAGTGTTCCAACCTCAAACGGTCATCCGCTAAAAAGCCGAAATCGTCTAGATGAATGAGCACGCGGCTAGCTGACTAACTCTCCGCTCTACCGCTAATTACCCTTCTACACTACTACAGAATAGCTAAAAGGTATGGTCCGCACTTTTCTGAGAGTGGTTCCCGGGAATAGGTTAGAAAGATTTTTTGGAGATGTCATATGTGCTTGATAGAGTAGTTTCTTATCATCTGTTTATTTTAGCCGACATGAAAAATGAGATGCAAAGGCGAACAACGGAAAAGTGTAGCTAGTAATCGGCCCTTTGCAAAAAAAGCAAAACAAAAACTAAAAAATTGGAGAGAAGACAAAGAGAAAAATGCCTGGCACCTGTGAAACTGAACCTCAGTCGTCACAGCCTATATGTCGGTTAGAGTGAGAGGACCTGATGTCTTGCCCGAGCTGAACTGAGCATGGGTACATTAGCAGGTGCATAACGATACTACTACCAAAGGCAGAAAACGCGATTCAACATGGGGACGGGTCCTGTGTCTCAGAGGCCTCTTTAAACTGGTACGTATCCCGAGGACTACCCTGGGAGGTCGTGAACAGTACTGACACGTGTACGTGCAGAAATTTCACGGCGGCCGGATCAACGCTCAGCAGGTCATGCATCCATCTTCTCATCGAGTCACCATCGCGATACCTTGTATACTAAGGACTTCGGCAGCGGAGATACAGTCCAAGTCATGACTACACCATCATCGCATCCGAAACAGGCCCAGGTCACACCTCAACATACCTGGCATGCTACTACATGCAGGATTATCAAGAAGGGAATATAATTTCTACACTTACTTTGATACATTGATGGTCCTTTTGTCGGCTGGAGGTCTTCTCAGCGAGGACCACAACTCTTCCAGACCGCTCGATCTCCGGCTGCTTGCATCCAGTGGAGCAGACTGCGACCTCTGAAAGATCTTGAGAATGAGTCTGCCCATCGCGTTGGCGGTCGTCCCAGTGGTCTCTTATGGTCTCTCGGGACCCATTCTGTGACACGGAGACTCCATCTATCGTCCTTTCGTCGAAACAGGTGTCCGGCCCAGCGTGCGACTTCCACCGTGCTCCGAGCTTCGTAGGCCTTCTTGGGAAGAGCGCTGAACGTGGATAACGACCAGGAGCAAGGTCGTTATCCACGTTCAGCGCTCTTCCCAGATAGACGTTGGAGTCGACCTGTTGTAGAGCGACTCCATTTAACCTTATGGGTCCCGTGTCACACCACTGGTTGACCACAAGTTGCGTTTTGGACATATTCATGTCCAATCCAATCTTCATACCTGCCACATCGAGCTCGTTCAGTATCTCATCGACTTCTGCCGTGCTGGTATAGATGAGAACAATATCGTCGGCGAAGCGAAGGTTGCTGATCCGTTTACCGTCGGCAAGGTAGCCTTTATCGTCCCAGTTCAAGTCTCTTATGGCATCCTGGAGTGCCGCTATGAATAGCTTGGGAGAAATCGTCTTTCCCTGCCGTACTTCTTTCCTGATAGAAATTTTAAGTTTTCGATCGAACAGCTGGATGGTAGTCGATGTGTTCGAGAAGCATTCGTCGAGAAGTCGGATGTAGGGCAATGGCATACCATTTTCGCGGCTCCTCTCGATGAGCTGTGAGAGAGTCTGAATACGATCCATGCAGGAGAAATCCTTGCGAAACCCTGCACTGGCTGATATTCATCCAGGCAAAGCTCCATGCGGTTAAGCAGTATCTTGGTGAAGATCTTGTACACAACCGAGAGAAGACTGATGGGTCGATAGTTGTTGATATCCTCCTGCTGACCTTTTTTGAAGATTAAGACTGTTTTCGACTCCTTCAATGAGTCCGGAATCTTACCAAGTCGAAGGTAGTGGTTGAAGTGCTTGTCAAGGATATTGAAGTGCTTGTCAAGGATAGTGCTTGTCCACTGGCTGATATTCATCCAGGCAAAGCTCCATGCGGTTAAGCAGTATCTTGGTGAAGATCTTGTACACAACCGAGAGAAGACTGATGGGTCGATAGTTGTTGATATCCTCCTGCTGACCTTTTTTGAAGATTAAGACTGTTTTCGACTCCTTCAATGAGTCCGGAATCTTACCAAGTCGAAGGTAGTGGTTGAAGTGCTTGTCAAGAAGTGAGCAGAGGGCACTGTCGCCCGCAGGAAGGAGATCAGCAGAAATGACGTTCGGTCCGGGAGCAGTGCCCGGCTTCATCCTTCTGATGGCATGAGCAACTTCTGATTCCAGAATGGGAGGTATTTCCTCAGCCGGTGGTATCAAGCATTTCGGGACAGTGATGGAAGAATGGAACAGATCTGTGTAGAATTCTTGAACGATGGCCTCCATCGCTTTTCGAGACGTTTGCGTTGTTCCATCCTTATCCACAAGAGCTGACATTATTGCCTTCTGATCGCAGAAATCTTGTTTGCAGCGCTTTATGCTTGAACCTTTCTCAGCGGCTTCTTCAATCTTCTGTAGGCTTGAATGGACTCCTTCATTGCAATTCGACAGGCCTTCGAGATGGTGACTTTTTCTAGATGGAAAGCATTAGAATCCAGTTTAACAGCTCTTCTTTGCTCCAAGAGTTTAACCGCATGTGCGATGAGTCTTGAAGCAGACGGTGATGTGGCTCCGCAAGAGCTGCTAGCACATTTCAACAGTCCTTTGGAGAGAAGGTCGTAGTCATCCGATGTATCTTCAAGAAGATTCCAATCAGACGACTTTATCGCATATTCCAACTCCTCAGACTTGAATGTGGGGATCCTCACCGGTGTCGGTTTATGAGTGTCACGCTTGAACATCCTCTTTTTAAGAGCTAGCTTCGCACGAACAAGGCGGTGATCCGAGCCGGTGTCAAATGAAGGCAGCACGGAGACGTCGAACAGACTCCAGTGTCTGTTTGTAAGAACATGGCCGATCTCCGAAAGTGTTTCTCCATTTGGGCTTTCACAGGTCCATCGTCGGTTTGAAGGCTTCTTAAACATAGAATTTCCATGGTAGAGACGGCACGCGGATAGGAAGTCTATCAGGCGCTCTCCGTTTTCGTTTCTTGAGGAAGTTCCATGTGGTCCTAGCCTCCGTTCGTCGTGATCATTCGTACCGACAATAGCGTTAAAGTCACCAACGACAACTTTGTAGTAGCTCTCCTCGTTGTTGACAGTCCTTTCGAACAGCTTGTAGAATTTCTCCTTTTCTTCATCAATGGCCGCAGATGTTGGAGCATATCCATTTATGATGGAGATGGTTCCTTGATCTTTGGTTTCCAGACGACGAACAGACGACGCTACTCGTGGACTTGTGATCTTGTAAGAGTCTACTAGGTGGTGTACTGTCGAATTGACGAGAAATTCAACTCCGCCAATATTCTTTCTGTCCACCTTTACTTCGATAATGAGATGCTCGTTGTGGTCCTTCTTATGGTTTCCGTTCTGCCTTTCGTTTCCTGCAGGGCAATAACGTCGTATTTGATGTTACGGCTTCTGTAAAGCAGTGTCCGATGATCCTGCACAGCTGCGATCGAACGACAGTTATAAGTGCAGACGAATAGGCAGTTTCCGTGTCGTGGTGGGAGGGAGTTTCCGGTAGTCCGATTCCAATGACGTCCTGGTAGTTTAACTCCGAGATTAGATGACCCCTCGCCGGAGGTGGATGCAACCGACGTCGTAGAAGTCCACCTCGGAGGACTGGGGCACGGGTTTAGTTGTTTGAGCCATAGCGGTGGTCTGGTTACTCACATGTTCCTGGTCAGGGATACAGGAGAGCCGCCCATACACGACAAAGCGTCACGTACTGCGTGACCGTTTGTGCCGCTAGCCATCACAATGTGGTGTTCACCCCTTCACCGCGATGAGGTGGCACATGAAGGGGAATTTCTATAACTAAAACAAACAACTAAAACAATAGCCTTAAGGACCGACACGAACACTTATAACAGTACACCAGACTAACTGCGGCTAGGGTAGGCCGACAGCGCGACAGGAGGTACACCCGCCCTCTGCTGAGGGGAGTGGCGTCAGGAGATACACCGCTGTTCTGCGGAGCGGGAACATTTGTTTTCCGCGTCAAAGGTTTCGTAAGGCAGCCGTTAGACTCTTGGTGAAGCCTAGGGGGCGGGGTGTGGGTGAGCAAGGGGATGAGAGGAAGAACGCACGCTCCCCAGCAGGGGGCGGGTGTACCTCCTGACTAGGGATGTGCTGAATTTTCGTTTCCGTGTTCTGTATTCCGGTTTCCGGTCAATTTGAGCTCTTCCGTCCCGTTCCGTGTTCCGCCTTTTTGGGCCGGAAGGCGGAAACGGAAACGAGCACTTTTTCACGCTAGTTTTCTATTTAACACAATCAGTTCACCAATTAAAAAAGTACTCCTTTGTATAATTGTGAGAGAAATACTGTTTGGCAACCCTAATGTTCTTGTTATTAGTATTACTATTAATATTCTTGAAATTGGTTAGACTGCCAAAAAAAGCACTTAAAAATTTCAGCGACTGGGTGCAGGGCAAGACTAATGAGTCACAAAGGCTATGTATGCATTGTACGCTAAGATGCACTCAACATTTGAGGGATCATAAAATTCTTGATCCAAGCAGTAGTTACAAAAAGCTACAAGAACTTTGCAAGCATATAGCGCAGTATCATGAAGCAAAGGATTCAGTGAAGGGTTGTGGCATGTGGTTTTCTGCTCCAAGATTACATCAGTGTTCCTGATCAAAGGTGCAAAATTTTTAAATTTTCTTTAGGTGTGATATTCATCCATATGCGATTTATTTTTTAATGAAACATTACGAATATCTAAAATAAATAACTACCATGAGCTGTTTTTTGACTATGGTGACTTATTGAATTCTGACACAAAACTATTGCTTCGAGAACCATCTAGGAACTGTCCAACTGTGTCACCTCGGGCGTAGGGTTTCTAGGCTGACACGGACTGAATACTCCTGTGTAGGTGTGGACCCACCATGACTAATTAGTCATTCCATTATCATCTTAGATCCCAGAATGAATTCTGATCGTGAGTACTGGTTTTGGTGATTACAATGTAACTGCTAATGTTGAGTATACAGACATCTCTGCAGTCACCGAATCGTCTATGATGTCACAGGTTTCAAAAAGTGTTGAGAGGAATCTCTTTCCTGGTCGAAAAATGATCTAGGTGGCTACTCCAGTTTTAGACCTTGCCCGGGTCGGTTTTTTCAAATGCGGGTCTGTAAGCAATCTCAAGTGGTTAAGTCGGTTAAGTCTACCGTTCAAAAAATAGCAGCACCAAAAACGTCAGTGAAAAATCCGTCCCAGGAACTAGATATGGAAATATTGCATGCAGAAATAGTGAAAAATAGTGAGATAAGATCCTGAATTTGTTTTCGTTTATAGCTAAAAGCTAGCATAGCTAAAAGGTTATCATAACAATATTATGAATTCTTGCTTCGTTGTGTTATGTCTGTAGAGTTGCTGAGCTCTTCACTAGGTTGGTAAACGGCTTTATTGGTGGCTAACGTTTCGGCCGGATCGCATTCTTCAGAGCCTGAAAGGGGCAGGTCAATTAGGAGTTACCCCACCAAACATCTCTTCAATCTTACAAAATTCAATGACAAATTTTTGGAAGCCTGAACAAAGGAGAGAATCCGAGTGTCGTACCTCACCACAGTCCACTGAAGGACCAAAGGAAGCCGCACAGGGCAAGCAGGGATACGGAACAGCACCTACCCCAGAGGCCGTATTAATGAAGCGGTGGGAATGGGAGATAAGCGATATCATCTCTCGGCTCTCTCTCCCGCCTCGCTCTCTCGCCTCGGTCGGTTGCCATGGGAAGCCGGCAACGTTCCCGGGAACGTTCATGAATTCAACGTTCATGTTGTGTTATGTTATAATGAGGATGAGCACTAAACTGTGGAAGATTCTGTTGCTCGCGAAGTTCTGGGCAAGAAGAAGTGCAATAGAAGCCGCCTCTGACGCCGTTTCAGATGCACTTTTGAAAAAATGGCGAGCATACGTCACTCCCGTTTCCGCGTTTCGTATTTCGGCTTCCGGCTATTGTTGAGCTTTCCGTTCCGTCTTTCGTTTTCCTGTTTTTCCAGAAACATTTCCGCACACTCTGATCCCCTGCTCCTGACCATCCCCCGGGTAGGAGGTACATTTGGCGGAAAACTTTCCTCACAACCTAATAATTTTCCACGACTTGGCCCACGTCCCAGTGGTTCAAGATGTTAGCGTAAGTGATATAATATTGTAGACCATCCGGTACATGCGAAGTCGAGGTAGCGATGACATCAGTATCGCCATGCCATATATCGTATTGCCATATATTGCTGTGCTGCAAGTCACCACACCAATCGAACGGTCAAAGTATAAGTAAAAGAGATATCACTTTAGGCAATCTCATGCTCCTATAACACCATCTGTGTAAGAGCATAGTAGTGGAGATGCTCAATTATTTTGCTTCCTATCAACACGCACTAGATATCAACACGCCTCTTTTGATTTGCCCCTCCGGTGCAGAGCCAATGAACCGTTGACCTTCCTTCGCTTCATGACGTTGCGGTTTGAACACTACCCTCAAAACTCGATGCGTGTGAGGCCTTCTTGGGAAGCGAGAAGAAGCGTCTTCGGAAACAGCAGTTGCATTCTGGAGGTTGTTTGGTTCAAATCGATCTTCAGGCAAAGAAAAGTAGTGCTGGTGGCCTCTGGTCAACAGAATGGGCTTCATTCTCTCCTACGTGATCTGAAAGCTAGATTGGACTACAAGTCTTCGCAAATTAGCTCTTCAGTATTATCTCCGCTCAAATGTGGCGAAAGTTTTAGCGTTGGTTTACTCGCACTGGAAATTTTAATGTGCAAGATGCACCACACACATCAACCACTGGTCCAACAATCACTACTGACGACAAAATAAAGGCGCTAGTCGAAACTATGACAGCTCGAGAGGTGGCAGAGAAGCTTGTCACATCGAATTCAACCGATCACGTCCACTCACAAAGGTTTGGTTACGTAAACATACTGGATGAACAATTTGAAGGAAATCCACCTCACCAGACGCATTAACATATGCGAGCGCATAGACTACTTGAGCTGATTCCAAGAAACCAAACTATTGATTCGGATATCTACTGGGTCAAATTCAGCTTAATTTTCAAAAAATTTAGAAAATTTAGAGCTATGTATGTCGCTATTACCCGCCATGATAATTTTATACAACAAGTGCTCCGACACGCCTGTCGGCGTGTCTCGCAGTTGCGCGCTTCGCGCGACCTTAGAGAGTCACTAAGCCATGACCACTCACGTCAAGCAGCTGCTCTGCTTGTGCAGCCTTCTCGGCACCTTAGCAGTAAAAAGAGGTATTTGAAAACCTTAATAATTTTAAACCTTCTACAAGATCAGGTGAGTAGTTCTTCGATATGAAGCCGTCCAGCTCTCCCTCCCACCATCCTCAACATCTCTTCAACGTCGGCACTATCTTCATGCAGTTCAGAAACGTAACTTGGTTGCGTTAAGCACTGCTTTCGTCCTCAGACTGTTGTGGTGCACTCCTTCGGCCATAGTACACGCTGTCTGTGTCGTGTCTCCCACCCCTTCCCAACCCCGATCGCTTAAATCTGGGAGAAACCCACCGGCGTGTCTCCCACCCCCTCCCCTCTCCACCCTGATCGGTTAAATCTGGGAGAAAACCTCCGGTCAGGACCTCGATCAGCCCCAGGGCTGAGGTTTCGTGCCGCTTGAACGACATCCGAAAAAATCGATAAATCGATAATATCGATCGATATCGATTGTCCCTCCTGCTGTGAAGGCCTTCCGTCTATGATCATCTAAATGCCCAGGCACGGTTGCCGACGTCTTCGGCACGTCTACGGCTCGCCATGCACGGTCGGCGACATGTTCTGCTCGTCTACTGAGTCGCCAGGCGCGTAGGAGCCGTCTGGATATTTTCCGCTAATTTCTTGCCTTAATTTGTGCCCCATAATTTCCCCTATTTTATGACTCATCGCTGATCGATAGTGTGACTCATCGCTTAGCGGTCGTCGATCGATAGTGTGACTCATCGCTTAGCGGATTATTATATAGTATGATGATAGTACGATGAGGCGAAATAACGCAAATGCGCCACACAGCAGAGATGGGAAGGAACAATGAGGTATGACCCACAGACGCGTCTTGCGAAAACTCGTCATATGGGTATTCCTTGGTCTTGGCATATAGCCAAAAACAATAGAGACGTCTTTCGAGACCTCGTCATATGGGTGCCACCAACCTTCTGGCAGTGAGACGTCGATGGTAAACAATATGATTGGACAATTGCCAAATATCCTTCAAACTTACAGGAAGAACTACACAAAGTCCAAGGGGCTCACTTCGGACCAAAAACCCTTCCTCTTTTATACATAGGGCGATTTGGTGGTCACTCATTACTCCCTGTTAATAGAACTCTTCCCCCATTACTACTGGTCCCCCTCAATGATCTTCCTTAGCGGATGACATGTTCGGCACGTCTTCTGAACCCCCAGGGACGTCGGACAACGTCTTCGCCACGCCTTCTGGATCCCCAGGCACGTGGGCGACGTGTTCGGCACGTCTTCTGTAATTGGTTCATTATCGGTTGATGGCAATCGACACTTCAAAAACGAACTTCATAATCGCGTTCAGCGACCTCGAATACCCCACGGCTGAAGCTTCGGACCGCTTGGACGACATCCGTTAAAAATCGATACCTTGATCGATATCGATCAATAGTGATCTACACTTTAAAAACTAACTTTATAGTTGTGTTCAGCAACCTCGATTACCCCTAGGGCTGAAGTTGCGTGTTCGGCACGTCTACGGCTCGCCATGCACGGTCGCCGACGTGTTCGGCACGTCTACGGCTCGCCATGCACGGTCAGCGACGTGTTCGGCACGTCTACTGCATCGCCTGGCACGGTTGCCGACGTGTTCGGCACGTCTACCGAGTCGCCATGCACATTTGGCGACGTGTTCAGCTCGTCTACTGAGTCGCCAGGCCGGTAAAAGGCATCTTGGTATTTTCCGCTATTTTCTTGCCTTATTTTGTGCCCCGTAACTTCCCCGTAGTTTCCCCTATTTTGTGACCCATCGCGTCGATCGATAGTGTGACTAATCGCGTAGCGGAGAAAACCACCGGTCAGGCGATCGATAATATCGATCGATACTGGCCTCCACATTGAAACTTTCCACTTGATGTGGAGCACTCCTTCGACCATAATACCTGTGTGTCTCCCACGACTCTCTAAGGTCGCGCGAAGCGCGCAAGTGCGAGACACGCCGACAGGCGTGTCCGAGCATTTGTTGGTATATAAACTACCTAATTTCTATTTAACGGTAGGCTAAAATTATGAAGACTTTGAAACAGTATGTCGCTCAGGTGTCTCTAGTCTTCATTTGAACAAAAACAACTCTACCGTAATACACGTCAGTCGTCAGGGATTCTTTCCTACTGGCCAAACATGGGCCGTATGCATACCTCGCCCCGACGCGCCCCGCTGGGAAATGGGGAGGAAATACCGTACTTCCGCGATGCACCAAGTTGGGAATACAGTACTCCGGGGCTCTAGCGGGAAACTGCGTCCCCCTACTCGGAGGTAGGGGAATTCGGACTGGAGCAAAGACTTTGCTGATTGGAGCGGACATGCTGCTGTCAAGACGATGCTTTCGAACTATGCCCGCACATAAGAGCAGCAGAGGAGGGGCAAGAGGGCGAATTCGTTGATGTTTTGGTATATTTTATGCTTAGTGAGGACATTTTTGAGCAGCAATTTTTAGCATACGAGGAGTTCGACCTTTCTATCATTCATTACGTAAAACAGGCATTTACTGAAGCTAATTTTCAAGCTGTGTCCAAGTGTTGGGATTTTTAAAAATATTAGGTTGGAAAAAAAGTCTTTTCATTTTTTTCAAAGATTTATTACTTCACAACTACAAAGTCAAATCAATTGAGATGAACTCTATTTTGTTCTACTACACTTCTCCAAAGACGTGGTAATTTTTCTAATTCCTCTCGCGTAAAAGACTGCAGTTCTGAAGTGGAATCACCGCTGAATCCAATTTTTGAGGTCCTCGTCCGTTTCAAAATATTTCTCTCCAATTTCTTGCTTGTGAGCGTGGAAGAAATAGCATTCGGGAGGGCCGAGGTCAGGGCTATACGGTGGATGTGGCATTACCTCCCAGCCCAGCTTCTTTATTGTTTCTCTTGTGAGTCTTGCAGCATGTCGCTTTGCGTTGTCATGCAGGATCATCACCTTCGACTTCTCAGGCCTCTTCTCTTGGAAAGCTGCGGCGACTTTGTGGAGTTGGCCACTGTATGTGGCAGCAGTAAGTGTCTCTCCACTTCTGAGAGTTTGCCGATAAATCACTCCTCTGATATCCACCAAACACTCAAGAGAATCTTCCGTTCGTGAACATTGGGCTTGAGATCAGACTTAGGGCTCTCTCCCTTTTGTACCCATTGCCTTTTCCTCGGAAGTTGGCACACAGAACCCAGGACTCTTCGCCTGTCACAATCCGCGGAAGAAACGATTTTCTTCCTTATCTGGACAGAAGAGAAGCAGCGATGGAGAGCCGTCGACCTTTCTGAGTGTCTGACAGGGCATGTGGAATCCAAGCTCCAAATTTCCATGAAAGCCAAGATTCTTCAGATGGATTCCCACTATCCTATGAGACACTTCGAGCTTCTCTGCCAGTTGACGTGTCGTCTGCCTACTATCGGTACGAAGAAGATGGAGTAGTTTAGTGCCGTCCAATTCAGTTGGCCCTCCTGACCTTCTTTGTCTTCGAGTGAATAATCTCCCTTTAAAAACTTTCCGAACCACTCGTAACAGGCGCGATGAGTAGTAGATCCCAAGCCATATATATGGTTAATTTGGTCTGCTGCCCGACGTGCTGTGGATTCTTTAATGAATTCATGAAGAATGCCGTGCTGAAAACGGCCATGAGGTAGATCTGGCATTGAGTTCGGAAGATTGGATGGATAACGAATTACAAGAAGAGTCTTAACCTGTGTCTGCGTGCGAACGGTAGACAAGTGTGATAGGATTACGAAATCAGCAATCAACATTGGCTAGTGCGTTCACAAGGGGAAGGGTAAAAAAAATTTCGAAGTGTGAAGAGACTTTTTTTCCAACCTAATATTTTCGTTGGTTGTTGGGTATAAGAAACGCCTAAAGAGGCTATGATTGGACCACTCGTGTGTATGTTTGTATTCAATGCGGGTATAACAAAGTCTAGCCAAGTTGTTTTTATGTTAGTGCTTTCATTTACTGAAATGTACGTTTTCCGAAACCTTTGGTTGAATAATTAATACTTTTAAGGCTAAATGTTGCTCGGACGTTTTATCCTTGAACTTTTACCGTAGAGATATGGATTTTCCTAGACAGATACGGCTTTTGGTATTAAGGAGGCTGGTACCCGCTCCGTTATGAGACCATGGTCCTGGAACACTAAAATAAACACGCTCTCTGAGCACAGAACTGAGCAAGGAATGGAACTCCAGGGTGTGGCTGGTCTTACTTACCCGTTTCAACATACCTTCATGGTGTACAGCGGGCATCAGCCACTTAGTACTCGGCTTCTCGATGTTATTTTCATCGATGTTGAGAACTAGTACACATGTCAAATTGTTTGAAAGACTTATCTGACCTGCTGCTAGCAAATAAAAGGGCATAAACGGCATATAGTTAATTGTCGAATGGAGCCGAGGAAAAAATACTAATAGCAAATGCTTGTTTACTCCCAGCTCCACCTCATTTAACTAGTTCATATATGCCCTTATCTAACTAACAACAAAACTTTGTCTGATGCCATGCGACGCATAGGTATGACTTGTTTAACTCAGTATCCCTATGGATCTCACTTGGTCACTTTTGCAAGATGATTCCCAAAACCCGTAGAAACAAGGGAGAACAACAAATAGGCGAGTGGATAGGTGTATATAATTTGACATCCCAGCGTTTTGATAGGCTTCATAGCGAATCCACTATCCGATTGATAACATACCCTCACGTTTTTCGTAATTCCTCTGCCGTCCATTCACCCGGAGAAGAAAACAGCTGACAATTTCTCCGTGGTATGCAACGCTTCCTCTGTGCCTGCGTACGAAACATTTTCATTACGGTTAGGAAGTTTCCCGACCGTACATTTCCCGAGGTGCATCGCAGGAAGGGGCACCCGTTCCCGCCGGGTAATTTCTGCGGGAGGAAGAGCGTGGGAAGTCCGCTCCGCCGGGGCGAGGTATGCATACGGCCCCATAAGTGGGCGAACATCAGCACTTGCGGTGGGTTCAATTGACCTCTGAAATTTTTGAAAACATAAAGCTAAATTTGACCATTTACCATTTACCAAAATTTGTTCTTACATAGTTAAAGTACTCGCATGTGCGTATGTTTGTGCTTGCAGTACACCACTTTTGGATGTGTTTGGAAGCTTCATTTTATTTCAATTGAGTATGAGGTTTAATACGACCACTCACCAGAAAACTATCCGGCACTATTGTACTTTCACAACTCCACGAGTCGAAAAAAATTTTTTCGCCCAAACTTCGGCTAGGTGGTTATTTGAGGTGCTGATCACGAATATGACATCCGTTTTTCGTTTTACGCTGGAATACGGTAGGTTGCGGGTAAGGAACGCTTTAGGGCGGGTTGCTGGTGGTAGCCTGAATATCTGAAGAAGTATTTCACCTTTGTACAGCAGTTGTGGCGGCATCTATCCAGCTTCTAAGGGAAAACGTTGATAATAGATTGATGTTTTGGTGTAGTCTTCAGAATTACCTAAGTAACGGACAGTTAGGCTCGTTTCTCGACTACCGGCAATGTAACTTGGAACATGCCTTAAAATAGAATAAAGCAGTATCAGCAGGGGTATATTTGCGCCACTTGGTCCCAAAAGTGGAAGAAAGCATCCCGTTGTCCGCCGAACTGCTCCCTCCACAGAAATTCGCTTAAGTAGTCTTGGTAACGGCGGTTGTTTATCCCGTACTTGCGTTTTGCTAGAGCCTTGAACTTTTGCCAATGACACTCGATGTTCTTTCTGCGTGTGGGCCCCTGTATTCGGGTCGACGAAGTTTAGCCGATGATTTACAGTCAGGTGCTGGTATCCTTGTGGCAGTGCGGATATGCGGCTATAAGCACGCCAGCAGTCACTGATGATCGTTGTGCCAGGTCTTATATGGCGAACGATTATTCTGAGGAGCGTGTTCGCATCCCGTCTGCGCACCAACTTCAGGAATGATCTGCCACTTCCGCGTTCGTATATTCCAAATAGCCACTGATGCCTGCGCACCCAGCGCCCTCTATTGTACTTCCTCTACGTTACACAAGTTTCATCTAGTTCGACCGTGACGCCAAATCCTCCAAGAACCGGGGTATTTCTTTGGAAATATTCGCAGCAAACATCGCGAAAGTATTGTTCCCACTGGACGATGCTTTTCTTGCTGACCTCAAGCTCGTATTCCTTACAGGCCACTGAGCCTAGCTGATGTACCCAGAAGTACGACAGCCCCTGCCTCCGAGAGGTGGGTTCGATCAAAGAATGACCCCTTTTTAACAGATAAACTAGGGATTGTATCTCGCCGTGGGCCGACCCGGCACGTCCTTTTGTAGCATCTCCATATACCTGCAGGTTGGTATATCTGCATGGAGTCGTTACAATTAGGGCATAGAGGCGTTGCGAGCAATCCCATCCTTCTAAGCCATTCCTGGGAATCGGCTGCGTCCATGTTTAGCTTGTCAAAGACGTCCTTCAGCTTGAAGTCGCGCAGTTCTTTCTGGCGGCGATTGTGGAAAACCGCCTGGAGGGCCATGAAACTTAGATTGCTATCTCTTGATTAAGCCTTCGCCTATCGAAGAGTTTCCCGCAAAAATGGTTTACCGCTGATTTGCGAATTTTCAGGCGATCGCTGCGGGACCGCTTGCATGCTGTGCTCACCCGTAGCACCATAGATAACCCCTACAGCCGAAGTTTGGCGAGATCGGTGACCGTGACCTTAATCACCCGCACCTACTGTAACCAATCGTACTCCAGCGTAAAACGAAAAACGGATGTCATATTCGTGATCAGCACCTCAAATAACCCCCCTAGCCGAAGTTTGGGCGAAATTTTTTTTCGACCTCTCCTCGACCCATGGAGTTGTGAAAGTACAATAGTGCCAATTATCCTAACAATAGGTTGGAATGGCCCAAGTGTTGTATATGTGCAAACCGCCTTTCACTGGGAAGTAACAAACTGCAAGTATCTCGCCCCAATACAATTCTGCGCAGAGTTAGGGACGACGGAATTTGGGCCGTTGGCGGCGTTAGCCCTCTTCCTGAACGCGGAGGGCGGGCTCAAGTTGGCTGGAAATAACCATCATGGGGACTACCCGCACTTCTACCCACTGCGCCACCACCGCTCGCTCGTCGTCGCTGTTTCCAGCCAACTGGAGCACGCCCTTTGCGCACAGGCTTGCGAGGGTAAACGCCGCCAACCGCCCAACACCCGTCGTCCCTAACGCTGTGCAGAGTTGTATTGGGGTCAAGATATTTGCACTCTGCTGTTTCCCAGAGAGAGGCGATTCTGCCCGTATACCACACTTGAGCCGTTCCGACCTACCCGTTGAGATAGTTTCCTGGTTAGACTTGGGAATAGGAGATTAACCGTCATCATCAGATCTCGAAATTAATTCCGAATTTCGGTTAACGAAGGTGTTAACACATTTTTTTTAGATTTACAAGGCTTTGCTCTTTTCTATTTAAAAATAGTTATAAACATCTAATTTTTCAATTTTGTATTATGCGCCAAGTAGACAGGAGCGGGTGGACTATGCAAGCGTTAGTTAAATTAGTAAAAGGAGTGACCGGCGTCCTCGGCAGCTTTTCAGTTTCACTGAAATCGCTTGAAACCGCAGTCACATAGGTTACATCTTTGCTCGCGTGTCTAAATCATGGCAATTTTGTCGGCCGCTGTTAGACTGCAAGCAGCACACCACCTTCTTGATTTCGGTACAAACTCCGTTCTTAGAAGTTCAATTTTCAAAAGTTGGTCAAGCATTGCTACCTTGAAATGGGATAAATAGGGTTACCAATCATGAATTTATCAAATCCGTCAAACACAAGTGCAATGGTCACGTTATAGCAGCAACACGTGACATTCTTGTATCAAAGGAATATGTAGCTCAACAGAACCCGCAGGATTTCGGGCAGATCTTCATCTTCTTTTCCTGTGGAAAATTCATTTTGCAGAATTCGTCTTTACAAGTGATGGGCATCATAATCAAATTCGTTAGTAACGCTTAAACTGTACACATCGCTCCAATTTTATTCTTTTAAATTACGTTGGTTTGTCAACGCAATTGATTTCCTTTTAGGTATCAGACGGTTCCTTCGCGACACTGGCGGGAGGAGTGGTAGACGGAGAACTAGCCGGAACTGGAAGCATAGATAAAAGCGAGGGACATAGCGAAAGACAACCTAATAGAAGGTTGTGTGGTTGTAATCGTGATCAGAAAATTTCACACTCTACCGTAGCGGTACTTCAAGATCGTTGTAGTTCTTAGATGTCTATTATAAGTGATGACTGGCACGAGGTTCGAGTGGGAGCGAAGTGTTGTTCGTCTGTCATAATATGAGCAAAATCTGCAAAGCCGCATACGGACGAGCTGCAAAGGTAGAAGAAGGATCAGATGAGTCTACACTGAATCAGCTACCTATAGCCAGTGCGAGTCTGGTCCTCGTTTGTTTTGATTTCCACTCCAGCCAACTCGCAGCCATCGGTGACGACGTTTTTTGTAAACATAGCAAGTTGAACTTCGATGACGGTGTCACTTGGGGACTGAAAGGAAGGAGAAGTGTAGGTTCGACAGCGAAGATTTGTTAAGGAAATAGACAGAGAAATTTGAGAAAACAACAGCTAGAAAGCAGAATCAGACTAAATACCTGAATCCAGTAGTTGCACTTCGTGTAATCTTCCCTAATAGAGTGATCGCCTAGTGTATCCTTAAGAGTTTGCCATTCCGTAGTGGCCTGAAGTGTTTCTCCACAACCTTCCGGCTGAAACAAGTTGTTGATGAAGCGTCTTAATTTCTGGACATGTGAAGGGCATCAACTGCTCCACCCTTTCAGTGCACCGGGTTCCGCCGTATCCACCGGGACAGACACATTTTTGGCAGTCGCGAGGATGAGGAAAACCGCCTCGTTCACATGTGACCGATGGTTCCTTTTTGCATTTTTCTGAAGCAACGTGAATTTCTAAAAAATTAACCCTGTAAGTGGATCCAATCTTCTAGTGAGAGCGTGCTCTTTAAAATAGACTTCTATGATTGTTCAAATCGTTCGATTCAAAAATGTACGAGAAATGAACTGCCTAACGACTCCACCCGTATTTTCGTAACAAATACCCATGCTTCACTCTCTCTTCACACGTCGCCGAACCTATTCATGGAACTGTTTAGATTTTTGCTTCAATCAGACTGCATAAATAGCGAAGCAAATGTTAGGTCGCACCGAAAGTTTCCGCCGTTGTAGTGTTTTGGATGCCCCCTTCCCCCTTTCGAAAGCTTTTCACTTCACGAGCCCTTAAGAACTTCTGGTGCCATGGTGTAGAAAAAGACATGGGTTTTAAAACGCATGCAAAACACACAAAGCATCCTAAAAAATTTTGCATTTTGCGTTTTGCGTTTTAAAACCCATGTCTTTTTCTACACCATGGCACCAGAAGTTCTTAAGGGCTCGTGAAGTGAAAAGCTTTCGAAAGGGGGAAGGGGGCATCCAAAACACTACAACGGCGGAAACTTTCGGTGCGACCTAACATTTGCTTCGCTATTTATGCAGTCTGATTGAAGCAAAAATCTAAACAGTTCAACCAACTTTTAGTGAGAATCCAGTAGCCCGACTCTCGTGCCACAGAGGTTTGCAGTGTGAATCTTGGGAACGCTTTTGCAGAGATAAATTGAAATATGAGTGCTAACAATAAGACAGGAAGGAATTGTCTAGAATTCAGAAGTGAAGTACTTAAATGCTTTAAACCAGAGTTAAAGAATCCTAAACGGGCGAAAAGCCTTGCTCGAAACAGGCAGTCGTCCAAAGGATTAGATAGAATTAACGTAGGACTGTGTTCCTGCAATTGACAATTCACCAACTTAAATAAAAAAAATAATTCACGAGCTATGAACTATCTTATGAATAAACATTTCACAAACTCTAAGTGCCCAACTTTTCTAGTGAATTTCTCTGGCGACAGCATGTCTAGTGTAGTAGTTTTCAACTTTTTGGAACGATTAATAATGAAAGAAGTTATGATTATTTATATTTATAATTTAATAAATTATAAGGTAAGTCGTGATCATTTACATTTATTATTTAACAAATTATTATTGAATATTTATATTTATTATTTTATCAATTCGTATTTAACTCTTTACCATCGAGAACCTCCCGCCAGCGCTCATCGAAACCCTGTCGCGGCTCTTCACACGCTAGCTGTCGGAGTGCAAGGTTCCATCTCAGTGGAAGACCAGCAGGACCGTCTTGCTGTACACGAAGGTAGACCTGTACGACAATGGCAACTACCGCACGACCTGTCTGCTGTCCATAGTCTACAAGCTGTTCACTCGAGTCATCCTGAATAGGATTAGCAGAACGCTGGACGAAGTACAGCCATACGAGCAAGCAGGATTTCGGAGAGGATTCAGCACGATCGATCACATACACACCATTACGAAGCTCATCGAAGTGTCGCGAGAGTACAAGCTGCCGCTGTGCCTTACGTTCATCGACCTGAAGAAGGCATTCGACTCCGTCGAGACTGAAGCGGTCATGGAAGCCCTGCTCACCCAGGGCGTTCCTACTCAGTACATCAGAGTCCTTCGAGAGCTGTACAGTGGATTCACGACCAAGATCTCACCATTCTACAACGACGTCGTCGTCGACGTGAAGAGAGGGATTCGGCAGGGTGATACCATATCCCCGAAACTCTTCAGCGCCACCTTCAAAAACGTCATTCGCGAACTAGAATGGGAAGACATGCGAGAGAATATTGACGTCCGGCAGCTGCACCATCTTCGCATCGCTGACGACATCGTGCTCATAACACCGAGCCTTAGCCAGGCAGAGCGAATGATGGTCGACTTGAAGAGAGTATGTCGGGACCTTGGACTGCAGCTGAGTTTTACGAAGACGATGTTCATGAGGAACGGACAAGTTTCTGATGCCCCGTTGTCACTCAGCGGAACGAACATCTCCGAGTGCTCCATCTAGGTGTATACAGTGGCGAAGCCAAAAAACTAGCGCCGGAGGTGAGCAGGAGGAAACGAGCGGCTTGTTGAGCTTTCAAGAGCGTCGAACAATACAAAAAAATGCCTGACTCTGTGTCCAGCTATTCAACTCCACTGGCTCCACATGTGGCTCCACACGCCTCAGAGAACTGGGCTTACGAATACAGGACGAACAGACAATTAGCGTCGCGCACCGTGGAATCGAGAGGGCGATGCTCGGAGTGACATGACTGGCGCAAGTGAGAGAAGACCTCCGGAGTTCCGAGCTTCGCTGACGTTCGAAGACCAGAGGGGCCTATCGCATGGGCCAAATCGTCGAAAATTAGGTGTGCCGGCCACGTAGTGCCGTCACCGACTGGATTCCAGGGATCTCAAGAGACCACCAACGCCTTGGTCGGACTTCTTCGTGAAAGCCGTGAACGACCGATATGACGCTCTTCGTGTCCCTCGAGCGAGGAGGATCCATTAGAGCACTCTGGCACGCGACAGGAACTAATGGAGACGCTGCTAGCGCCCGCTCGAGCAAGTCGATGATCGACGGGACGACAGGTGGTGTAGGTGATTTAATAAATTTTCTAATAAGTGAAGGAATGAGTGAATCGTTTGAAATTAATTGTTGAAAACGACGGGAATTTTCGCTCCGACCTGATAGAAGCGAAACAAAGAGTTTCTTCCATGTCGACTGTCATTGAATCTTGGCATGATATTGAACAGTATGAATACCCAGGTCATACAGCTGGCGAACCAAGATTGGTGTAGATTCTTTATTTGCCCTAACGTTTCGGCGTTACCGCCTTCTTCAGAGCCTGGAAGAGTCACGTAGAGTTTGAAAAACCATCCGTCCAAGAACCATTTCAAATGAATTAGAGGTTGGAAGGAGAGGGAGACGAAGCACGAGGAGCTAACACAAACAGTCCAGTGCAGTTAGCTGGCCCGGCACGTTGACCATTGGGGTCTCGAAGCGAAGTACAGTCTACCAGAGGCACGTTAGGAAGGTGAACCGAAGGTGACCTCCTCTCATGTGTTGCCATAAAAGGGGTACTTTTCGCCCAAATGCAATGGACTGTTTGTGTTACCTCCTCGTGCTTCGTCTCCCTCTCCTTCCAACCTCTGGTTCACCGCTGTGGTCTGAAATGGTTCTTGTACGGATGGTTTTTCAAACTCTACTTGACACTTCCTGGCTCTGAAGAAGGCGGTAACGCCGAAACGTTAGTCGAAATAAAGGATCTACACCAATCTTGGTTCGCCTGCTGTATCACCTGGGTATTCATACTGTTGAAAGAGTTTATTGCTCTTTATTTCATGCTCACCTGGCTTAAGACTATTTAAGAAATGAAGTGTACTGACCTTTGCATTTGTAGAGCTCATTCATCATTGAGAGGTCGATAAATGAGATGAATGGTGAGCCCATTGTTGCCCTATAGTTGACGTCGCGCGGCACCATTGTCGGATAGTTCTTTCTTGCAAAGCTGACAAATGGTACACATAATTTTGAAATATCCTTCAGGCAGGCTTGTACTTCTTTGCTTTTGAAGCATTTATGATTGAGGGCATTCGCATGAGCAATCACTTCAAACAAAGATTTAGGAGTTGCTCGATTCGTTCTGTTTGACAACATGTTGCTCTCGACCACGTTTTGAGCTACGATGGCTCTGTTGAAATTGTATTTCGTGAACGATTTCCAACAGTTACAGTAGACCGTACAGTAGTACAGTACAGTACAGCACAGTAGACTTAACACCCAAAGAAGCCGTAGTTCAAGAAGGAAGAACGACACAAGCGTTTCTTATAATAAGTTTTATAGTTATTTTTCTCAACTGCTAAAGATGTGTTTTGGCCAAGAGGGCCAAGTCGCAAGCAGACAGAATCTCTGCACCAAAAAAGCGTGCCATACAATACCAAAATGTTTAGAATCCTACGTGAACACTGTGAACACTGTCAGCAGAAAGAAATCTTAACACGATAAAAGAAATGTTCCCTAAAGGTATCAGTTGAAATAGAGGGGCTTTTTTCGAAAGCAACGTTTAACCATTAAAGGATAAAGGACGGCGTTACTTAATCCATTTAGGATGCGCTGCGCTTGCTACTTCTACGGGATGTGATGGAGCCATATGAATGCGTATCCGGCCTATACCATGATTTAGATGGACAAGTCAGTGCTTAACCCTACTGTTCAAGTCTGGTACCAAATCACCTAGATCGTAGACATGGATGACTTGGTTGTCCTAAGCGAAAGGCGAACCAAGAACACTGCTTTTAAAGATCAGGGCAAAGGGTGGCGTCAACCAATCCCTTTGCCGGATGCGCCACGCAATTTACCTTGAAGCGGTTTCGCGGACGTAGTTTGAATGCGTAGTGTAAGACATTGAAGGAATTGTTAGGCTCGGTTGTAAAAACTGTACTACTTAATCACTTTTGAAAGTAATGACGGCTTTTTCTAGACGCCTTGTCTGTCCTCTTGGTTGAAATCAGTGCAAAATGAATACTAACAATTGTTTTGTTTCAAAAGTAAAAGGATTGCGCTTCCATTTTCACTGATGTACTAGCGACTTGCGGAAAGCTTGCGTTGTTAGCTTCTTGGCAGGAGTTTAGAGCTTGTGGTAAAAGTTATGCATCGCTGGAAAATGGATGCGTTGTTACAAAAGTTTCAACTCGTCTCATGATTAATGTGGCCTACGTGCTCTACCCACAAAGTTATTCCTAGTTCTGCATCTACTTGTTTTACAAAGGTTTTCTACGAAATTCAACTGACCTCTTCTCACCATAGTGCATAATGCTGCCATAATCGTAGGGCAAACCATAGTTATTATTCTGTTCCTGCGGATACTTGTCGAATTGACTATTCGGCTTAAATAACTTCGAATTTTGCGAGTACATCGCTCCACTTCTTCCGCTTACCTTTATGTTTCTAAAGTTTATTGTTACGTAATCGTCACGATCGTGCCTGGCCATCGTGTGGATAAATCCGAGCGCATGGCCGATTTCATGGGCAACCGTTCCCAAGTCCTTACAACCTTGACCCAATGTCAGAAATTGTTGGCCTCCTGCTTTTCCTATATTTGAAATGCAGATCGTTCCTTCTTCTCGCACATAGACTCGGTCCGTGGCTGAAATTATCAGAGGCACGTTCTTTTAGCTGCTTGAATCCACTGCTTCCTTCAGTGTGTTGATTTCTGCTGCTTGATGGAAATCGATAAAATGATCATACGGCTATTTTGATAGCTCGACAAAATCCTCTAAGCAAAATTCTCAGTGCGGATCTAGTTCTAGTTCAACCGGGCTTTAGATCTGTTTTTTGTTGGGCAAGCAGCCAAAACTGCCACCAACTTTATTTGATTCGGTTTATATTTTGACGACTTCTCCTTTGTCAGATCGTGAAGCACTCGAAAAGCATACACAAAATCACCTTCCTAAACAACACTTCATCTTAGTGAATATTATTCCTAAGAAGAAAAACAGATGAGTCTGACGTGACAGCTACGAAGGAACAACTAAGCTTGGGAGTGGATGCCGAGGACGACCACCAGTCATGCGACCCCTCAACTTAGATGAATGAGCAAGCAGCCCGCAAGAAAACCCGACTTGCACACTTTGCGGAGGGTGGAGGTTGGTGGAGATCGGACCATCCATACAAGAAGTCATGACACTATGCCTTGCAGACGCAAGTTTCTGTGTCGATAATGGCTCGAGAGAGTGATCTTTCGGTGCGCAAGACCGCTGTGCAGCTCTAGGTAACTGCTAGGAATCCCCAGGTCAATTGAAGGAGGAGTCTCTAGGTGTAATTCAAGTGGCTATCGCTTGTAGGCGCATCTTGCCATGTTGAGAGCTAGTCCTTCACCATTTTACTGTCTGTGCCAGCTATCATCGTACACTGTTTGGAAATTGATCTAATACTTTACCGGTATCGTTCTCTCTGAAGTCAATGCAGGTGTCCTGTTCCCACAGTTGAGCTGCTCTACGGAAAAGACGCTTGATTTTTTCACCTAAAACATTGTTCACGATACGCTTTTCTTCTGAAAAACGTTGTTGCAAACCCACTTGCACCGGGAGAAAAGCTATAATCTACTCCGCCAAGCCATAGCTTTGAAAGATAATCCGGAGGCGTCCACGCCTGGCGCTTTCTTCGGTTTCCAGCGTGGTCCTCCTTCTCTACGCGCCCAGCGATGCCGTTAACTTGAGATCTGAAATGGAACTCGACTGTTTGCTGGAGCTGATGTTTGCGATCTATGGACTCACTCTCTGTCCAAAAGGTCTTCTTTGAACTGATTTCCAACCCTATCGAACTCACTCGTGTCACCGATGGAGTCGCTATCCACATCCACTTTCTCGACTTTTTTTAGTTGCTATAAATTGGAGCACTATTGCATAAACCATATTTAGTAATAAAATTATTGCAACATTGAAGGAATTTAGAATCATTGGAACAGCAGAGGAAAACGTCATTGGGCTCAAAAAACGTTTAAATAAAATATAAAAAACTAAAAAAAATAAATACAGTCTGACGCTTTCCATACATCCCTGATGCAAGCCTGTTCCTCGAAATAGTGGAGGGATAATAAAAGGTTGTCGGAAGCCATTAGCTGCAAGTCTCTTCACCTCTTCCGTCACTGATCCGTCTTCACCGGGCACATTTCTCACGAGATGCTTAGTGCTGTCTAACACTCTTCCATCTCCCGCGATTGCCAACAATGAAAGTACGAAAACGACTCTTCCCATTCTGAAAAGTAACTTCGTTCTGCTTCCTGGAAGAAACGACATAGAGTAACTTCATTCTTGAACGCTAAAATTAAAAAATTATGTTTAAGATTTGCAGTCAGTCAGTGGAGAGTCCATTGAGCTTTGGTGTGACGATTTAACAGCTCAAAACTTTTACACCGTAGCAGTAAAATATGTGTAAGAAAACGTGAGATCTCTCCATCTCCAAGAACCTTATTTGGTGAAGAAGAAGGCGTTTAAACACCCCACAGCAGCTTACTTAATTCAATACAAGTTCCCAAGGAACGAAGACGCTTTCGTTTTTTTTATAAGAATAAAAATGTTTATAGCGGATACACTTGACGTTTCCAAGCGACTAAAGTTCAGTGAGGCTATGACCATGAAAACAGGGGCGAAAAATCATCAAAGTGCTACTTGGAATTGATGGTGATGTTGCTTTACAGTAGGTTGTGCACTTCTAGATCATTTTAAATCAGACCTCCTCCTACCGACATACATAGCTGGAAATTCCTTCGAATATGTTGACGAGATCGCTTTCCTTAGCTAACACTCTCTATTGCCTTATTCTCCTGTTCCTCCACAGCAGCCCCTGCTACCTTTAAGTTCTTATTTCCATTTTGCCTATCCAGCCAGGTTACAACTTCTATGTATTGTAGTGTCTGGCTAAGCCGTTATCTCGGGCCTATAGAATGATACACGAGGTTATGTAGTGTTCAAAGGTCCTCTGGCAGAGCAGTGCTTTGTGAAGTGCAGTATTCATTCTTACTCTTTTTTATCCAATACAGCAGCTTCCCCAGGGCCAGTGCCCAACGTGCGTATCTAGCTTAAAGAGGTGCTACCATACACCCGCGCTGGAATGACATTATCAGTTGCGCTGGAGCACTCTGGCGTGGAAGCCTGTATTTGATCCTTCCAATGCTCAATTTCTATATTCACTCTTTTACTGCTGGCTGTAATTCAATCGACTAGATTGACTAAAATACAGGATTAGCGGGCTTATTTAAGCTGGTCTGGCCAATAGCTGACTGGATATAAGAAAATGGATGATGAAGTTATCAATCTCTGTGTTATACTGCAGTGGCTGTTCATTTCCTATCGCTCGTCTTACGCTAGCTTCTCTGTTTTGTGTTTTTACGTTTCAGATTTTATCATGCTTAACTTTGTATTTTCCGTCATCCATGTTTGGGCGCATGTTTAGTGCATGAAATAAATAAATAAAGTGACGAGACATCGTTGTCGGTTTTGAATATTTCAAGTAGCGAAATTCACGTCGATCTCGCAACCGAAATGGTCTTTAGGACAAATGGCTTTCACAATAAGACCTCTAGCATGAAAAGGCTCGCAGACACTGCCTTCTTTCATGCACTACACGTTTGCCTCTCGGTGCTGCCCTAGGCAAAGCAAATAAGCGCACAATTACTGAGGAAATACCTTGATCAATATTCAATCTCTTCTAGCTTTTCTAAATTAAAAAAACGATGATAAGTTGAATCAATCCAATCAAAACATGGGCGAAGGCAAAGCCAAAAGGGTAAAAATAATCATTAGATTACCACTGGCACGTAAAGAAGATAATGACATCCATCATCATGGCTTCAATGAACCTCCTATGTTGCTAGTAATCATTAAGGCTTGCTTCTGTTGAGTTCCATTTCAATCCAGGACACCAGTTCATACACCACAAGAAAGAACAAGTTCCTTTGTGAGGATGTAGTTACCAGTTAAGCACTTTTTCCATGGCTACCGATCATTTTAGGTTAGACTACTTATTGCTCTGAAGGCTCCTTAGTTGTTCAAAGCTGAAATTCCTTGCAAATGCACGTCCGCTACTGGTGATGCAATATCCTACTAAGCTGGTCATTCAAACTCTGACTCTTATTTTGGCGCATATTTTGACTCAAATCGTTCGATTCTTAAGTGAAATTCTAGAACATGTCGCGAAGATACACAGAAGGGGTATACACAGAATAGTCAGACCACCGACGGCAACTTCGCCGACCGTGTTCGATCGGTGCCGCGATTGGCTGCGGCGGTTACAGTAGGAGTAGCGGCGCGTCCTCTCATCGCCTGCTGTGCGTCTTTGCGACATGTATCGGAATTCCTTGTTGTCAAGCAGAAGCTCCCATGTTTAATCGTTCATCGTGGAGGTTGTGAAACACCTTGAACGAAGTCTCAGCAAACGAACAACACACTACTAATGCGGCGAAACGAGGCGCATACAACAGCTCCAAAGGTCTGCTAAGGGGCTTCCTGGAAATACCGCCACAAACTTTATGTGTTGTTACTTGTCTCTGATTGAATCCTCTCTTCTTAAAGTTCTAGGAAATCATAGCCAACCCGGCAGGGAACTTTGATTTGATATCGTCTCTCGTTCGCCTAATTCCGTGTTTCCGATGGCCAACCCTCGTGTAAGAAAAAGAGACGGGAAAAATACCGGATAGACCTAGCTTTCAGAACACTTATGGTCTTTTGAACGTTTAGCGAATCATCATTTCCCATGCAGTTTGAGACACTAGCAGGTTTAAAAATGTGTTGCGCAGAGTGGAATGATGAAGAGGAATTGTGGTTGAATCATACGCGTGTGCTATTTTCGAAAGCTCTCTTGCAAAGACGCTTCGCAGAGGTGATATTTACGCTGGCGATTTCTCGTCCACGTTCGGGACGATAGTGCGCTACAGTGTGAGTTGGCGTAGACTTTTCGTAAGAATTCATTCACACTGTTGAATCTATGCGCAATTAACACTTAAGCCCAATTTCTCCAGTGCTTTTCAAGGAAAATTAAGGTCAACTGCAGTGAAAATAGAATGAGGCATGAGTAGTCACAATTCAATGGACTTGGACTTCAATAAGGTGGGCTGGTGAGCGAGACGGCTCCCATAATAGGCAGAAAGCGCCACCCAAACAACCCTTTCAATTTTATAAACTGCGATCCAATAAACAGATTTTGAAATTACTATCATGTTCCGGCCAACAAAGGTGTTCACATCGTGGGAGTTCTCAACAAACGTGCCCTTGCTCATTCACAAAGGACACTGTTACTGTGCCAATAAATGAAAATTGGGAAGGAAAAGTAATAAACACTTGTTCTCTTAACAGATCCAAAGCCTTCATTTTTGGTGCCTAGAAGTGAAATTAATTTCACAGCACAAGTTGACTTTCAATGAATAATTTTAATTTAATTTTTAATTTAGCTCAATCGGCGCCAGCTGTGGACAGAGAGACAAAATTTGAACGTGCCAACTCATAAAACTCTTCGTCTGTGTATCGTTCCAACATGTAATCGTTATGTACGATAAGCTATTAACTTGCGTCGCTTAGGCACTGTTCATAACCTTTCCACCAATTCTTCAGGACTATTCAATCTGAACTGCAATTTTTTAGGCACTTTGACAAAGAGTACTTTTCTTCGTTATCTTTGTTCGGTCGGTTTGGTAGAAGCGCCTTGTTTGCCAGAGTGCCACAATTTTCCAGCGAATTTTTATACTCACAGAAACAAAATAAATTGTGTATAGTGCATAAAAGCTGGATTGCAACCTAATGCTTTGAAGCTTTGGAAAATCTTCCCTTCTCACTTCTTTGTCCGTCGTGGCACTCTCACAGTGTGATCTGCAGCGTTTTCCATCCTCTTTTCTTTTCGAATCGGCATTGCGCGATTTTTCGACTAACATACTTGCTTACTTACTTACCCAATTTTTAATTAACGATTATTTAAAGTTATGCAACTCTGAGAAGGTCTTATGTTGGGATGTGGTTAGCACTGATCAGGTCAGACTAAGGTTGTTTATATTTTCGCTGATTGTTTATTTGTATTGTTCGACAGCTTTTACACACCGGCTCATATTTGCATCATTGGTTCCAGGGAATAGATTAGAAAAAAATTTTTGGAGATGTCATATACGTTTGATAGAGCAGATGTTTTTAATCCGATTTTTTATTTTGGCCGACATGAAAAATGAGGTGTTAAGGGGAACAACGGAAGAATATTGGTAGTAGTTGGCTTCTTGCAAACGAAGAAAAATGCCTGGCAGCTTTGATACTGCCTACATGAGTGGGTCGTTACAGCCTTCATGTCGGTTATAGTGGAGGACCTAGTGAAGTCCTGCCCGAGCTGCGCTGAGCATGGATACGTAGATTAGCAGGTGCATAACGCTACTATTAGGTTGGGAAAAAAGTCTTTTCATTTTTTTCAAAGATTTATTACTTCACAACTACAAAGTCAAATCAATCGAAATAAATTCCATTTTGTTCAACTACACTTCTCCAAAGACTGGGTAATTTTCCAAATCCTCTCGATTAAATGACTGCAGTTCTGGAATCGAACCATTGCTGAATTCAATTTTTGAGGTCTTCACCCGCTTCAAAATATTCCTTCCAATTTCTTGCGTGAGAGCACGGAAGAAATGGTAGTCGGTAAGGGCGAGGTCAGGGCTATACGGTGGATGTGGCATTACCTCTCAGCCCAGCTCCTTTATTGTTTCTCTTGTGGGTCTTGCAACATGTGATTCTGCATTGTCATGCAGTATCATCACCTTTGACTTCTCCGGCCTGTTTTCTTGGAGAGTTGCCACGATTTTGTGGAGTTGGCCACAGTATGTGGCAGCAGAAAGTATCTCTCCACTTATGAGATTTTCCCAGCAAATCACTCCTCTGACATCCCACCAAACACTCAAGAGAATCTTCCTTTGGTGAACATTGGCTTGAGATCAGGCTTAGGGTTCTCTCCTGGCTTAGGGTTCTCTCCTGTCGTGTACCCATTGTCTTTTTCTTCGCAAGTTGGCATACGGAATCCAGGACTCATCGCCTGTCACTGTCCGCGGCAGAAGCGATTTTCTTTCGTATCAACAGAAGAGGAGCAGCTATGGAGAGCCGTTGGCCTTTCTGAGTGTCTGACAGGGCATGTAGAATCCAAGCTCCAAATGCAAAGCCAAGGTTCTTCAGATGGATTCCCACTATCCTATGAGACATTTTGAGCTTCTCTGCCAGTTGACGTGTCCTCTGCCCACTATCGGTACGAAGAAGATGGAGTACTTCAGTGTCGTCCAATTCAGTTGGCCTTCCTGACCTTGCCTTGTCTTCGAGTGAATAATCTCCCTTTAAAAACTTTCCGAACCATTCATAACAGGTGCGATGAGTTGAAGATCCCAAGCCATATATTTATTTATTTATTTATTTATTTATTACGTCGCGAGAGACGTGCTCGTACGGGAATGCCACTAAATCAGACATCAATTTGCATAACAGAGTAGAAACAAAATAAAAACAAGCATTACGATAATAGAGTAAAACTTTAGCTGATCTAGCATGATGCAGCCTAACCTAAGAAATAACCTAGCCCAGGCTCAAACACAAACCAGAGCAACACAAAACAACAGAACCATCCTGGCCTAAAACACTAAAAGAACATCCGACCATTGGTGAACAGAGGTTTTGAAGCACTCTCCTACTTCATCCCAAAACTTTCGTTCCTTGCTGTTAATGATGTGTTGCCGCAATTGAAAAAAGATATATCCGCAAAATAAAAACAAATTTGCTGTGAGTCACTTTGAGAGCATAAAATGGAGGCCATTGAGAAAGGCCCCAATGAAGCAGCAGAACCAGGAGCCTTTAGAGCCACCCAGCCACCCGGACATTATAGTCATACGATGCCCTTCAAGAGATAAAGCGATTTCAGAACTCCCTGAGCACGCATCACCGGGCGGGCTCCATTTCTCAGGAGCCTCATTATACTGGCACGCACCACGGGTGACGGTCAGGAATTATCATGTCTATCCGAGCGCACTGATAAACTGCTGAGCATACAAATGCTCTGTTGGCCAGATACGAAGTAACGTAGGGTAATTGGCTGAAGAATCTAGCTTAAACTTATCAGCTGGAATATGGAGAGAAATTTGAAAACGAAAAACTTAATAATACATTAAACAGCGGCCAACGAAAGCAATATCAAACCTTTTTTATTTTTTCAGTAAGAGGTCGGCTGCTTCAAAACCTCTTTATGACTGAAAAATTGGGAAAATATTGAACAAAGAACAAAAACACAAGCACACAAGCTAGTGGTCAAATGCACAGCTGGGCCTACTCAAACATTGGGCCGTGAAGTGGACATCTACAACCAATCGAAACTACCCAGTTAGGAGACATCTGTCAATCCTAAAATGTCTAAGATATTGATTTTCGACAAGGTGGTTCTGAAAACAGAAACTTTAGAACAAGCTAGGAGCTGTGGGGAGAGCCTTTCAAGCCATCTCATGACTCGCACTACGAAGGAGTTCGTCCATAGACCCTGGTTGAAACGGCCTGTTTTATGATAAGCCATACTCCACGATCGCCTTCTCCCAAGAGTCGGTTTGAAGATCCAGTACTTCGACGGCCTTAATCGCACCATTCCTTTGATGATTTTGAAGGCAAAAACCAGATCTAAAAAGACACGCCGATAGTAGAGGCTGAGCAAGTTGAATTTTTGCAATCTTTCACGATATCCTGGAACGACAAACGGTTCTTTTTGCTCACAAAAAACACGGCAGTAGAGAATTTTCGTGAAGATCTTTTGAACTTTCTCGATTGCATCGATATCTTTATATGGTTAATTTGGTCGGCTACCTGACGTGCTGTAGATTCTTTAATGAATTCATGAAGAATGCCGTGCCAAAAATGGCCATGAAGTAGATCTGGCGTTGAGTCCGGAAGATTGTATGGATAATGAAGTGCAAGAACGGTCTTGACCTATGTCCGCGTGCGAACGGTAGACAAGACAAGTGTGATAGGATTACGAAATCAGCAATCAATACTGGCTAGTGTGTTTACAAGTAGAACGGTAAAAAAAACTTTTCGAAGTGTGAAGAGACTTTTTTTCATCCTAATACTACCGTAGGCAGAAGACGCGATCCAACATTGGGCCATGTTGGATGGCGTCTTCTGCCGTGTATCTCAAGGACCGCTTTAAACTGATATGTATCCCGAGGACTACCCTGTGAGGTCGTGAACGGTTCTAACATGTGTACGTGCAGAAATTCCACGGCGGCCGGATCAACGCTCAACAGGTCATGCGTCCATTTTCTCATCGAGATACCATCGCGACACCTTGCATGCTGAGGACTTCAACCAGTGGAGATTGCGAGAAGGCTCCACACACCATCGGCCAGACTGCAAGGAGGAGTGCGGGGCACAGTCCAAGCAATGAACACACCGTCATTCGCATCCGAACGAAGGACGAGATCAGACCGTCAACATACCTGGCATCCTACTACATATAAATCCGCATGATTATCAAGAAGAGGATAGAGAGGGACGACGAAGTTGGCCTGAACGATTTGCTCCAACTTACATGTCTTGGCGAAGCCTTCAGAATATTGTCAAACATGAGCTAGAGCTTTGTTATAGACCTTTTCGTGGACATACCCTTACCATATCTTCATAGAATGATATGCTTGAAGATAAAAAAACAGAAAAGCTTCTCGACTTTTATCGAATGGATGGTTCATCGGACGTCGTTTGGAATGACGACAAAATTTTCACTGTTGAGGTTCGTCTCATCAAAATCAACGGCGACCTCTCTCTCCGACCGAGAATATCTGTACGTGCACGCTTAAGCACCATGATTCCGAAGTTTGTGACCGTTTAAACTGGAATAGCCATATATAGCCAAATGTCACTCTAAAAATAAATCTTATTCCTTGCTTTAAAATATAACACATTTAATAGGAGGTCGGTTTTTTCTTCAGCACGGGGTGACCATTACTTGGATCAAAATTTGGGTACGCACTGGTCGATCTGCAGACGGTGCGCATCGTTCTCTATCGATGACAATAAAGGACCATACCGCGTGCGACGTCCTTTGATTGGTATCGCAGGTTCGACAATGGTGATGAGGCGCTAGGAGAACTTCCTCGTACCGGACGACTACCTACGCAGGAAAGACGGCTAGAAATCAAGAACTGCGACGCACGACAACAACTGGTCTTACAGTACGTGGAGCTTACTCACACCCCAAGATCCCCTGCGCAACGCTTGTTCTGTAGACATCTGGCAAGGCTGCAGGGTTCCCCTAAGTTCTCCCACATGTTTTCACTGACCTGGACATTAGGAAGCGTGTTGGTGCGTGCGTTTCCCTCCTCGGCCGTCATCGTATGTACGTTTTACTGGCATGGATAACGTCGAAGAATCCGTAGCGAAGTACGCCAGGGAAAAGCTGGAAGGACTTGATGCTGGACCTGTACAACATCCACACCACTCATCAAACCTTGCATCCATTGACTGTCATGTTTCAAGGTCACTTTAGTCTCTTTCTCCGAACATAATTTACTAATCGGGAGAATGTAAAAGGCTCTGCCATTATTTTTACACATTTGCTTATGCCTGGAGCGGATGGTAGAGAGGCTATACGTCGTTACAGGATGTTTTTTTGCGATCAAAACTTTTGCGCCAGGCGAGACTCGAACCCGCATCTTCTGCTTCATCCTCGTATCACGGGTGGGTGCTGACAACAGTGGTTTCCAACGCCAAGGGTTTCTATGATTATTGCTTTGAAGGATTCAATAATACTTACTTTACTTTGATACTTTGATGGTCCCTTTGTCGGCTGGAGGTCTTCTCAGCGGGGACCACAACTCTTCCAGACCGCTCGATCTCTGGCTGCTTGCATCCAGTGAGGCAAACTCCGCTCTCTGAAAGATCTTGAGAATGAGTCTGCCCATCGCGTTGGCGGTCGTCCCAGTGGTCTCTTATGGTCTCTTGGGAGCCATTCTGTGACACGGAGACTCCATCTCTCGTCCTTTCGTCGAAGGAGGTGTCCGGTCCAGCGATATTTGGACTTCTTCATGTACAGCAGTGGGTCTGCTAAATGCGACTTCTCCCGTAGCTCCGAGCTTCGTAGGCCTTCTTGCCATTGCTGACGAAGGCTTGTCCTCAGAAGACATCTCTCCAGTGCACGATGCGTAGTTTGCATCGCTCTGGCGATTGTCTTGTTGTCGGGCCAGGTTTCCGTCGCGTAACACATTGCAGGCAGTACAGAGGCGTTGAATATCGAGGCCCTGAGGCCGGGATCCTTGACCTGATCGCTGACTTCGCGAATCGAACTGATGGCTGCCCATGCTGCGCGTCTCCTGCGGGCGATTTTAGCAGCGAGGTCGTTATCCATGTTCAGCTCTCTTCCCAGATAGACGTAGGAGTCGACCTGTTGTAGAGCGACTCCATTTAACCTTACGAGTCCCGTGTTACACCACTGGTTGACCATAAATTGTGTTTTGGACATATTCATGCCCAATCCAATCTTCATGCCTGCCACATTGAGCTCGTTCAGCATTTCCTCGACTTCTTCCGTACTGGTAGAGATGAGAACAATATTTTCGGCGAAGCAAAGGTTGCTGATCCGTTTACCGTCGACAAGGTAGCCTTTACCGTCTCAGTTCAAGTCTTTCATGGCATCCTGGAGTGCCGCTGTGAATAGCTTGGGAGAGATCGTGTCTCCCTGCCGTACTCCTTTCCCGATAGGAATCTTAAGCTTTCGATCGAACAGCTGGATGGTAGTCGATGTGTTCGAGAAGCATTTGTCGAGAAGTCGGATGTAGGGCGGTGGTATACCAGCATGCACAAGCGCGTTCAGAATGGCGTTGATTTCCACAGAGCCGAACGCTTTCCGATAATCCAGGAAGACAAGGACAAGTGGGAGGTGGTATTCGCGGCTCCTCTCGGTGAGTTGTGAGACAGTCTGAATATGGTCCATGCAGGAGAAATCCTTGCGAAACCCTGCTTGCTCCACTGGCTGATATTCATCCAAGCGACGCTTCATGCGGTTAAGCAGTATCTTGGTGAAGATCCTGTACACAACCGAGAGAAGACTGATGGGTCGATAGTTGTTGATATCCTCCTGCTGACCTTTTTTGAAGATTAAAACTGTTTTCGACTCCTTCCATGAGTCCGGAATCCCCTACCAAGTCGAAGGTAGTGGTTGAAGTGCTTGGCAAGAAGTGAGCAGAGGGCATTGCCACCCGCACGAAGGAGATCAGCAGAAATACCGTCCGGTCCGGGAGTAGTGCCCGGCTTCATCCTTCTGATGGCATGAGCAACTTCTGATTTCAGAATGGGACGTACTTCCTCAACTGGTGGCATCAAACATTTCGGGACAGTGATGGAAGAACGGAACAGATCTGTGTAGAATTCTTGAACGATGGCCTCCATCGCTCTTCGAGACGTTTGCGTTGTTCCATCCTTATCCACAAGGGCTGACATTATTGCCTTCTGATCGCAGAGATCTCGTCTGCAGCGCTTTATGCTTGAACCTCTCCCAGCGGCTTAAAATTCCAATCGTACGACTTTATTGCATATTCCAACTTCTCAGACTTGAATGCGGGGATCCTCACCGGTGTCGGTTTATGAGTGTCACGTTTGAACATCCTCTTTTTGAGAGTCAGCTTCGCACGGACAAGACGGTGATCCGAGTCGGTGTCAAATGAAGGCAGCATGGAGACGTCGAACAGACTCCAGCGTCTGTTTGTAAGAACATGGTCGATCTCCGAACGTGTGTCTCCATTTGGGCTTTTCCAGGTCCATCGTCGGTTTGAAGGCTTCTTAAACATAGAATTTCCATGGTAGAGACGGCACGCGGATAGGAAGTCTATCAGGCGCTCTCCGTTTTCGTTCCTTGAGGAAGTTCCATGTGGTCCTAGCCTCCATTCGTCGTGATCATTCGTAGCGACGATAGCGTTAAAGTCACCAACGACAACTTTGTAGTAGCTCTTCTCATCGTTGACAGTCCTTTCGAACAGCTTGTAGAATTCCTCCTTTTCTTCATCTGTGGCCGCAGATGTTGGAGCATATCCATTTATGACGGAGATGGTTCCTTGATCTTTGGTTTCCAGACGAAGAACAGCTACTCGCGGACTGATGATCTTGTAAGAGTCTACTAGGTGGTGCACTGTCGAATTGACGAGAAATCCAACTCCGCCAATATTCTTTCTGTCCACCTTTGCTCCGATAATGAGAAGCTCGTTGTGGTCGGTCCTTCTTATGGTTTTCGTTCTGCCTTTCGTTTCCTGCAGGGCGATAACGTCGTATTTGATGTTGCGGCTTCTGTAAAGCAGTGCCCGAAGATCCTGCTCAGATGCGATCGAACGACAGTTATAAGTGCAGACGAATAGGCAGTTTCCGTGTCGTGGTGGGAGGAAATTTCCGATAGTCCTATTCCAATGACGTCCTGATAGTTTAACTCCAAGATTAGATGGCACCTCGCCGGAGGTGGATGCAATCGACGTCGTAGAAGTCCACCTCCGGCGCGCGGAGGACTGGGGCGCGGGTTTAATTGTTTCAGCCATACCGGTGGTCTGGTTACTCACATGTTCCTGGCCAGGGATACAGGAGAGCCGCCCATACACGACAAAGCGTGGCGTACTGCGTGTCCGTTTGTGCCATTAGCCATCACAAAGTGATGTTCACCCCTTCACCGCGGTGAGGTGGCACATGAGGGGGAAAACAATAATACCGTTTTCAATAATATCGATCGCAACATCATCAATATTTTGACTTGCTGCGTAGCCTATCCACAGCATAATAAACTCTATTGGTTTTCACCATGACTGGCTTCGCACTTCAATCACCTCTGTGAATTTTAACAGACAGGTAATTTGTTTTTGTCCAATACTCTGCTTGTGATTTCACTACGACTACAGTTAATGCTTTTGTAGTAACGGTAACTATGGTTTCAGTGCAAAGCACTTTGTTACATGTACGCTCCTTCCAACACTCTTATCTTCGTTTTTCTCATTTTCGTTTGTTTAGACACTTATCATAGTCTGCAATAATGCGCTAAGTGATGAGTCATACTATCGATCGGCTCCGCCGCAGAAATTAGCCATAAAATAGGGGGAAAACCGGAGGGGAGGGGAATGGGGAAAATTACGACACGAAAATAGCGGAAAGTACCCAGACGTCTTCTCCTTGCCTGGGAGATTCGGCCCTGGGGCGATCAAGGTGCTGAATACGGATCTGAAGTTTGTTTTTCAAGTATCGATCGCCATCAATCGATATTGATCAACTATCGATTTTTTGTGGATGCCGTCCAGGCGATTCGAAACTTTACCCCTGGGGGTACAATACCGCCCGCGTCGCGTGGTCAAAAAGACGGTTTGCGACGAAAAAATCCGTCGCAAACCGTCGCATGCTCATAACTCCTTTAATCTTGAGTTGTCTCGAAACTGTTGGCACCGTTCGATTCGTCTCCTCGAGATCTACAAAATCATGTATGAAACTTTACCAGTCCACTTTTTCGCCGTGGGTGGCCTAAAAACAGGCTTTTGCGATTAGAGCACCTTATTTTCCAGGACGTACATGTGACGTGCAGAGTTTTCGGAGTATCTCAAGCATGGCGTGCGTTGTCAGTGCTCTGTCATGCCTGGAATGTTCCGAGACTGCGCCGTGCACAATGCATATAAGATCGAACCTATCAATCGAATGGGCGGAAGCTTGTCCACCGGGTTTCTATATTCGTTTGATGGAAAATGTAAAGCCTTCCAGACTATCTAGCACTGTTTGTAGAATTTTATAAGAAATTTCCCGCCGCCCTACTTTGGAATTGCTCCAATCTGTCCCGGAGAGACGTTAAGTGTGCGTCGCGTGCAATGCGTATAGAGATAAACCTATCAATCGAATAATCGAATGGGTTCGACAACTGGTAGAGTGAGAGTTTGGGGAGTTCTATCATAAATTTCCAGCCGCCCTACTAAGGAATTGCTCTAAGGCTGTCCAGCTAGCCTTCAGAGTGCGCCATGAACAATGCATATAGAGTCGAACCCAATCGAGGGGGGCGACCGCTTGCAAATGCAGCCTGTTGCGATCGGTGGCCCCGCAGGCTGAGGCGTCCCTCAAGTTGCCTTTGCGGCTCCGTGTCGCTCCAAGGGCACCGGAGGGTCCCAGATCTTACCTAACCCCACAGGTCTCCCTCGTATTGCCTCAGTCGCACGTATTGCCTAGACGTATTGGTGGACCTCCAGCAGTCCGGACTGGCCTGTCTCCACGGCCTCGAGCCACCCGGCTCCTCCGCTCCCACTCCGCCTCAGCGGGACAGCCCACTCCCGGGGGGACCCACAAGGTGACAAGGAAATGTACACACAATACCCATACATGTGACAATGCCCTTGAAACTAAGGGACTCACCCGGCTCCTCCACACACGCACACTGTATACGGCGTAGGATTCATTTCACTCCGCAACCAATAGGTATCCGACAATGCAGTGGCGAGAATATTAGGCGTCCTCCGTGGCCGGCGTGAATATGGCTCCTGAGGCCGCGGGGGTGAGCATGATGCCCACTAGACCCCGCGGCCCTCTCCTGGCGCTCCCGTCCGTATTGTCGGTCCACGAATGCAGGGGCGAGGCCCCGCGGTAGCCATCCGGTAGAAGGGCGCAGAGCGAGAGGTCGGCAGACCTCGTCGCGGGAGCACGGGACGTCGAATGGCCGCGCGCCGGACGAGAGGAGGCGGCGCGCGCCGATCGATGGTGCTACGTCACCAATTTTCCCATGCGCCCAGGCCGATCGAGGGTGCCTCATCGGCAAGCTACCGTGGGAAACAGCGCGCCCGGGCCGGACACGGACCGAGGAGCGATCGCTGTCGCGACACTCCCGGCCCACGAAGAGTGACCGGCTGGACTTCTTCCCCATGGGGGACTAGCGCTGTCGGCTGCCTCCTACTGCTGGGCCTATTGCCCTTTTAGATGAGGAGGCGGGAGCGTCCTGAGAGGTACACGCGAAGGTAGTGAGGCGATCACCGCCCAACGCCACAACCCCAGATGCAAAAACAGGGAGTGGCTGACGGGAGGACGCCTTCACACGTATTGACACAAAGGAAGGGGCGAGTCACACATTCCTACCTCTACCTGGAAGGCCTCCTGACAACATGCCCAGAGACGAGGCCGCTTACCTACTTACAGAATGTGGACTACGCCGACCGTAATGAGTGAAAAGAAGAGAGCCACGAAGGACGGACTGAATGAAGGATAAGCGGTTACCTACTGGCCGGCGAAGATTAACTAAACTACGGGATGGATATGCAGGACTACCAGACCACTGCGATAAAGCAATCTAACTACCATACTAGTATGAGGAGGAAGCTAACACGGAATGTAAGAATCTATGGATGATGACAACTATGGGATGAACCGATAGAAAACATACTACGATAGGATAATGGAATGAATAGGAAACTATTATAAAAAGCACACATCGGCATAATCGCCGTGGCTCTCAGACGAGCCTACCCGTAACAATAAACAGTAGAAAAAACATCAACGAAATACTACAACAGTACAACTATAGAAAGCTACTACAGAAAAAGGACTACGTAATGACTAAAGGGGGGACAACAACGCTGATGCGCGATTCAGGGGGCGACGAGGGGAGTCAGGGCTGCTGCGGGAGCGTTCCGTCGCGAGGACGTACTTGCTCAACCGCGCCCCGACGAGCGGCCGTACTCCTCGACCATAACCATCCACACACATCGTACCATCTCGCCCGTCGTAGCGCAGCCCGGCCGGATCGACCCTTCGCGTCGCCATCGCCATTGGCTAGAATCAGCGCATCACATGCGTTCAAGGAGGAGAGGAGTTGGAAACATCTACTAGCTTAATAGAGGAGAAGCTATTGCATGCAACTAGATAGAAAGGAGATCTACTACAGCTGCGCATGCGATAACTAGGGAAGAGGACTACTAAAGATGTACTAGATAGGAAAGAGAAATAAAGGAGAAGAGCTAAGACTAAATAAACCATTACGGCGTCGTGTGGCTTTATGCCATGCGCCGGTTTCTCCTGCGGGTTCACCGCATATCGTAATGATGGAAATCTGCAAGTAAATAAAAGACCGTATTGACTAAGGGAAGGAAAAGTCCTACTAGAGATTGGCTGGCGCCTGCAGATGGTGTGCACGGCTGGACGGCTTCTGGTCGATGTCGTTGACCGGCTTGGTTGACGAGCGCGGGGCGTAATCTGCAATACTGCAGTATTCTTACCTTTCAACTTACCATGACGCCACTCCTGTCGCTCGTGCTCGTTCTCTGCCGTCCGTTTGATCTGCAACTCTAGATTCTGCCGCCTCAACTTCCCTGTAATGTCTCAAGGTTACGACGTTATCGTATTGACTCTATATCTCTCGTTGGAAACCGTATTGAGTGAGTGAAACGTATTGACTGCTCCTACGGCTTCTGCCTCGGCTTACCACGCGCCGCCTCCGCTAGCGAGCTCATCCTCGTCCGAGGACGAGGCCTCCCGGCCCTCAGAAGAAGGGGGTCTCGGGGAATAATTGCAGAACTCGCGGAAGGGCAGCTGACTTCGACGTGGTGCCTGAGGGTTAACCCTATTTTCCTGGGAAGGAGACAATCCTCCTGTGCGGGACCGTGGACTTGATTCGCGGCGGACGGTTGTCTGAGGCTCCTCAAGACGGCTTTGCGTCGATGCCGTAGATGCCGAACGATAGGCGCAACCGGATGTGGACGGCTCCTGATGCTGACGTGGAGTCGGTGACGTGTGCGATGTTACGTTCCGTGGGTATGGCCTGAGGGTGTATGCGGCCATCTGGTGATAGATCCGATGTTTCATTCCCTCAATTTCGCATACGACGATGGGGTTGTCGATGCAGACGGCTGGGTGGTGGCTTGTCCTGTTGCACCTACTGCAGGGATCCCAGCCGAAGCATTCCCCTCGATGACGACTGAGGCACTGAGAGCACAGCTTGCGGTTCTTAAGAATCTCGACTCGATCAATGATGTTGATGTGCTTCGGGCAATCTTCCGAGGAGTGATCGAGGTGATTGCAGAACACGCATGCGGCGTCTCTCAGCGGCTGCGGCAGCGACGAATGTAGGTGAGCTGCCGGTGTCTCCTGTCGTTGATGTGCGCTGGGGATCGGACACACGCCTTCCGGTGCTGGTGTTGGTAACTGTCGTCGGCTTGATCCTGGGCGGTCTTCTTGCATTGGAGGGGCAGGCCGTCTCTGCTGAGTCCTCATGGTGGAGTCCTGTTGCCGCTGCCTGGATGTTCTTCGTTGTGTATCCTCATGGGATTTCTTTGCAGGGCAGGCTTCTTGACTCCGCTGATCCGGCGACGAGGGTCTTGTGCGTCGCTGTCCGCGATGTTCTTGTCGTGCTTCCGGGCGTCCATCGGTCCGAGTCGTAGGCGTCTGCTGCGGTCGTACGAACTGCGGGATGACAACTGGCAGCTGAGCAGACGTTGCAGATTCTGCCGAGCCGAATGGAGCAGAAGACCCTGAAAGGGATGTTGATGGCCCCATATGAGCTGGGGCATGGGTCTGGGTCTGACGTACTGACTGAGGGGTTTGCGTAGTGGGTGCGGTCTTGGTAGACTGCTGGCCCTGTTGCTCCTGAAGAATGCGGTCTACCTCGTGTGTCTTGAGGTAGCCGCGCGTATTGTGAATCATAAGGGCGTCGGAGTAGTTCTCGCGCCACCAACGTAGTGACTCTAGGCAGGAGCTAGGGTCCAGCGTCTCCGGCATGTTCGCCTGCATGAGATAGGTGTACTCTGCGTTCTCCTCGGTGTGAGGAGTCACCCTATAATGGAGGGCCTGAAGCATCTGGTAAGCATCAAGGACCCTAATCATGCGCGTGGCGTGAGCCGTGACCGCGGATGCGTATTGAAGGACTTCTCTAAATAGGTCCTCTGTAATATTAAAGAGTTGAAACGTATTGCGAAAATAGTCTTGCTGCGTCGATTGGGTGAAAAGACGCGGTAGAACTAGTTCTGTGAGCTGTTCCCTTTGGACGTTAATGGACGTAATTTGATGCGTCAGTTCCTGGATCCAGCTCATCAGAACAGTATGCGAATAACGTAGTGGGCTGCCACGGCCGAGAAGAACAGCCAAATTATGAAAGGAATGCGTGGCTTCCGTGGCAGCATTGAGGGTGAGTCGTAGTGAGTGGATAATTTGCGCGGCCGCCTCATGATCCTCCGTCCTCACTAGGGTCGTTTCCCTGTGAGGGACTTTGAGGTACTTGACGAGGTCGCGCAAAATATTGTTTGACACTATGTAGTCGTACACGGTACGGAACTGGGATGCCGTGAGCTCCTCGACCGTTCCCGTGTCTCTAGACTGTGCCTGTGGGGCAAGCGAAGGGGTCTGGGAGGATGAAAGTGCTACCCCTACTGAAACGTTGGGTTGAAGGGGGGTGTTGGGGGACCCGGTACCCTGGAACTGGCCGCGAATGGCGTCCAGCAAAATGCGATACCGAATTTGATCCTGTTCCCTTTCCAGCTGCTCCTGTGGAGTCGTCTGCTCAACCCGCTGATCAGTCCGCAATGACCTCCCCTGCGGGGGTGCGGATGTCGGCTGGCGAGCGGATTCCTGCGCTGGGGCTGCAGGACAGGGCCTCGGATCCGTGGGGAGCTGCGGAGCTTGGGGACGTGCGGAGTTGTACTGGGTCCCTTTTGCTGAGCCTTCCGAAGAAGGCGCCCCTGAAACTGCAGAAAGACTTTTGACCCCGGGGTTGGATTGGGAATTGCCCTTAGGCAAGGGTTGGCTCCGCAGTGTGGGGGCTTCGCTTGCCTTCGTATTGACCATCGTATTGGGTGCAGCCTCGGACTGCATGTGCTCTGCCCAGGAGCCTTGGATCTGCGGTGGAATGAAGATGGAGGTGCTCAACTGGGCTGCAGGAGCTGTGGTAGAAACCGAGGACATCGTAGTGGATGAGGACGTTACGGCGACGCTCTGCGTCGTCGTCGTAGTGGCCGTAGTGACAGATACGTCCGAAACAACAACTGAGGACAATCTCGCGGAAAGTCCGCCATCAACCGTAGGATCAAACCTACCTGTGAATGCTCGTCCTCGCCCGCTGCGGCTTCTACATCTACGTCGTCTGTCGCCTCGTCCGCGTCGGTTGCCTTGATCGAACTCCTGACCACGTGAGGATCCTTCGGTTGACCGTCCAGCCATGTTAAAATAAACGCACTGTGAAAGTGGTTCTGAAAGAGAAGGGTTAACTGATATGAAACTAAGATAGTGCACTACGAGGGTGTTGAAATGAAACTAGAAGCAGAAGAGTGATGTGGGGTTGAGAGGGTGTTGAGATGACTAAGGAGACTAGAAAAGGATGATGAGATTGTGATACTACAGAGGTGCTAAATGGGAGGGAGATAAGGAAGGATAGAAGAGGAACGGTAAACAGAGGTGAACTGAAAACGTGAGAAGGAAAGGTGAAGTGGCGAAGGAATGTACGACTACTGTTTCACAATGCGCGCGCTATGGCTGGCGCCCAGAGCACTTTCGTGGTGGGACCTGACGCTTGGACTTGAGCAAGGCTTTGTGAACCGTATTGACGGCGTAGCACGAAATGAGCGGTGCAAGCAACGATGTTGAAGGAGCGGCGATGCTTAGGAGGGATGGATGAGAAGATGAATGATCTACGAAGAAGATCTGGCATTGGAAGAGGTGTGTATGCGAGAAAAATAGAGGAGGCTAGGGTGACAATAAAGAATGATGAGATAGCAAGAAGAGAGGGTGAAGATGTAGATGAGGTGGAGAAAGGCATGAAATGGGATAAATGAGCTTACTATGAGGATAGAACTGCCTGTGAGAGCAGCGAAGAAGCGCAAGTGAGGAAGGATAAGCTGTGAAAAGATACAGTCGGAGAAGAAGAAAAGGAGGCACTACGAAGAGTTGGTTATGGGAGGTAGTGAGAAGGAGACGGAAAGAAGGACACAATTAATAGAATGAAAACAAGAGGAGATAAAACAGGACGACAAATTAGAAAATTGTAGACAAGAGGGTAAAGAGAGTAAAAACGAGGAAGGAAGAGAAAAGAGTGAACAAGGAATGAATGTTGAAATGCCGCTATTTCGCAATGTGCTTGCTGGGGGTGCACTGGTCTGATGGTTTCGTTGCAGGCCCCCTACGCTCGGGCTGACAACAGCCTTTTGCCTGTGACTTGCCTGCAGCGGGACGACGTATTGAGCGAAAGGAGCTTAAGAAAGAAAAGTTTGCTTCGTATGAAGCACAAATGAACGTAGACTGTGCTACGTGGAGCGTATTGAGGCTTGACGATAGATACGTATTGAGTCACACCTTAGCGGTGTCAAGTGGGAGTGAAGCGTGTAGATTGGAGAGCTGGCTGAGCGTCAATGCGGTGGAGGTATGAGCCTGTGTCGCTAGATGGGCGCGACTGACCGAATACGAGCCTTTGTGACCGGAGGTGTTGCAACGGTTGGCACGGTCACTCAGTGACGCCTCTGAGCCTTTTATGGCTGGCCGGAGTGGGGAGAGTCGAGGCGATGGATACATGTGGATATGAGATGAGACGAGTAGGGACGAGACAAAAGTGAGGACGGAGAGGAAATGGAGATTAGATGAAGACTACGCTGGGAAGAGTTGTATTGGCTAGAATGCATGGGAGGAACTACCCACTACGAGATTGTGGAGGAGAAGGAGACATACGACTACGAAATGGATGGAAGAGAAGAAAGAAGACTGTTAAAGGCTACCCGGCTATAAAACTACAAGGGGTGAAATAAGAGCGACTGCCCTACGAACTAAATAAAGGAGAGAGGAGGGGATGCTGTTAAATTAGAGCGACTAAAATGAAAATGAAAGGAGCTTGACAAAGACAGAGATGTACCACTACATGGAATTAAAAGAGTCCGTTAAACTATAAGGAGAGAGAGGTTAAACAAGTGGAATACGAAAACTACAGGAGAGAGATGAACAAGGGGGAGGTGAAGAAGCGAATTGACAATTGAAAAGGGGGGCTTAACGACTCATCCCACTTCGTCCCTTGAAGGACGTTCTTGCTGGCCATGGCTCGTGGCTCGATGTTACTATCCAGGTCGATGGCGTGGGCTTCGGCTTCTCGTGAGAGAGCCTACTCGTGAGGCTATCTAGGAACTGCGCCGCCAGTGTTACCCTTGACCAGTTCCGATCACCTCACGTGCCTGCGTAACGACCTGAACGCTCCTGCCAAGGGCGAACTTCTGTGCAAAGAGGCACTGCCTGTCACTTCTCGTTGTATGGCTCCCGGCTCAACCTCTATGATGTTTCTAATGACGCTTCTGGAGCCTGCGGAGCAGAGTAACGTATTGAACGGAGTATTCCACGCAAATCGTAATGGCTGCGAGTCGGTTACATACGACCGCAGAATAGAGTATGCCATTTCGGCCGTATTGCATATCGACAGCAATCGGTTAGCTTAAAGCCACCGAAAGATTCCAGACGCTTCCGCTGTGGTCCTTTTACGGACGATGATGACTGCGGAATGTCGTATCGATCACCCGAGAAACATATATTTAAGGACTCACCGTTGGCCTGATGGTAGGTCTTCCTATCCTCGATCGGAGTGTTGGTGTCGTCGATCGAGTCCAATGGAGTCCATTGAGGGCATGATCGGACGGGATGCGCTGGTCTCGCGAATCGGGTTCTTACTTCTCCAACGTCCTGATTGACGCAACTGGAACGACAGTACGGGGCGAAACGCCGAACTACATATGGCTCTACAAGGGGTATGACTACGACTATGAGAGAAAACTAATGCTAACAGATAGAACTACGTGAACTACGGACTAAATGATGTATATGTATATACTAACTATGCTACTGTACTACAACGTTACCGAGATACCGCTATGTGCAGGAAAAATACGAAGTTGGGGTGAAAGTTGTGAAAAATAGAACCTACGATACCGTTGTCGTCTACCTGCGCGTCGTCGCCCTGCATCCTTACGTGGGTGTCTTCGCCTGGGGCTGTCTTGTTGTGGTCCGTGACTCCGTCGTTGTAGGGCTCCATCGCAGGTGATGTGATAACTCTACCGCTTCCGTAGTGATGTCATGAGACGCACCGTATTAATTAGACTCAGCTCGTCTATTTGACGGTTTGCTGTGTGCGTAAAGTCGAAAACCTTGTTTTCGATTGCACATACCGTCACACGAGCGAAACAAATGTTGCGTCTCGTTATCGTAGTGGATCCGCGTTGGATAATATGCGTAATGACTTCCGAACTTTAAGGCGATACATTTGGAACTCTCCACGGTAGGTGGATGTTAGGATGTCGGAGCATTTTGCCGTAGCACGCCGGTATAGACCCTTGCGGCTAACATGACGGCTCCAGGATTCCGTGAAGGGGGTTTCGCCATGTGTTCGGACCATGTGTGGACTGCCACACCTTACCAAGCGGTCCGGGGCACAGGTCAGCAGCAGCCACGCCGCTACTGACTCCGCTAGCCGGACGAAGCAGGCTACTTCGAGTGGGGATCTCTCCGCTTGGGGGGTGTCCTGGCAGCCTTGGCTGACCTGTGCAAGTCCCTCTTGTCGGTTCCTTCCCCATAGGGTTGGATCGCTTCTCGACGGGCTTGGACACGTCAGCCCGTATTGATGGGGTCGTGCCTGGCACGGAACGGTCCCGCGCCCCGATGCTGCCCTTTCCGAGCCGTTCCCGCTCCGCGATTCAAATCGCGGTTGAGGAAGGCTCCTCGGATGGACTTCGATTTTCGCGCCGACTTCGATGTTAATGCGGGAGTAGTCGTCGGACTCTACCGAACGTATCGATCCTTCAAGGCGCCTATCATACACAATACGCCGACGAGCGACCAAACGGCTGGTACCAATGGAGAGACAAGATGGAACGTATTAGAGCCACCCGAGGCCACGGAGGAAGATTGGAAAGGGAATAGGGGAAACTACGGCTAAAAGAAAAGGCAGAGAACTACAAGGGAACTACGCAGGGAAGGGAGGAAACCTAAAATAAGAGGAACTAGAGGCTACAAAAGGGGGGTGATTACCAGAAGAGAGGGACTGACGAAATAGGGGTAAGTGGATGCCTACTGAGCGCAGTGAATAAGTCCCACGGGACGTATACTCCCGTTTGTGGGGATGAGGAGCCGCGAGAGACACCTAGAGTTACAAAGGGGGGGAATGAAAGTATACCCAAGGGATGAGGGAAGGGAGGAAGGGGGAAGGGGATGATTGTTAAACCCGAAACCTGAAAACCAAGGCCTGGACGGAGGGTTGCCGCAGAGTGAGCGGCTGAGGCCAGGAGAGGCCATTGCTGGGAAATACGAGTAAGCGTATTGAGATATTACCAGTGCGACATGGCTTTCGAGCAACGTATTAAACAGAAGGGGGAGTGCGAGCACTGTGCGCGCAAGTGAAGGGGCTGTGCGCGTACCTCGCAGAAGAGTACCACCAGAGTGGCAGCGGGGCCCAAGCAAGGACAGAACCAACCATAACACCGATCCACACTACCTCAGCGGATGGCCAATCCGCATGGTATAGGATGTGGGAGCTCCCCCTAGGTGCGGCCGGAGAAAAACCGTTCCGGCACTTACAGAATTTAGCGGTCTAGACCTCACTGTCCTTTTGCCCTCTCGGAGCAGCTCTAGCCCCGTCTACCATCCGAATGTTCCCCAACGCTGGTGTCCTAGGCGCCCCGCTACCCAGAGGGACCCCCGGCGCTTCAGATGGCTGGTTGCCACAGTCCAGCCGGACTTCTGCACCGGGGCCAATGGGCGCGGACTAACCTAGTGCGCTTTTGGCCCCAACCCGCACAAAAGCCCCGACCATCACGTTACCTACTTCCCAGGGGAGTGCGGGGGAGGAACACCTAGCACAGGGGCGTGGTAGCGCCGTTTTTACAGTCAGGGTGACAACCACTGACCAACGGGATCGCTTACCAACGGCCGCATGCACCATGTTGCGATCGGTGGCCCCGCAGGCTGAGGCGTCCCTCAAGTTGCCTTTGCGGCTCCGTGTCGCTCCAAGGGCACCGGAGGGTCCCAGATCTTACCTAACCCCACAGGTCTCCCTCGTATTGCCTCAGTCGCACGTATTGCCTAGACGTATTGGTGGACCTCCAGCAGTCCGGACTGGCCTGTCTCCACGGCCTCGAGCCACCCGGCTCCTCCGCTCCCACTCCGCCTCAGGGGGACAGCCCACTCCCGGGGGGACCCACAAGGTGACAAGGAAATGTACACACAATACCCATACATGTGACAATGCCCTTGAAACTAAGGGACTCACCCGGCTCCTCCACACACGCACACTGTATACGGCGTAGGATTCATTTCACTCCGCAACCAATAGGTATCCGACAATGCAGTGGCGAGAATATTAGGCGTCCTCCGTGGCCGGCGTGAATATGGCTCCTGAGGCCGCGGGGGTGAGCATGATGCCCACTAGACCCCGCGGCCCTCTCCTGGCGCTCCCGTCCGTATTGTCGGTCCACGAATGCAGGGGCGAGGCCCCGCGGTAGCCATCCGGTAGAAGGGCGCAGAGCGAGAGGTCGGCAGACCTCGTCGCGGGAGCACGGGACGTCGAATGGCCGCGCGCCGGACGAGAGGAGGCGGCGCGCGCCGATCGATGGTGCTACGTCACCAATTTTCCCATGCGCCCAGGCCGATCGAGGGTGCCTCATCGGCAAGCTACCGTGGGAAACAGCGCGCCCGGGCCGGACACGGACCGAGGAGCGATCGCGGTCGCGACACAGCCCAAACGATTTGAACTTGATAGAGTTATTGCGCTACGAACTGTCCCGCGCGTGCATTTTCGAGCGGTCGCCTCACTCCATTGATAGGCCCTATTCTATATGCATTGTTCACAGCGTACTCTAAAGCCTCCACAGAACAGAATACAGCAATTCCTGAGTAGGGCGGGCGGAAATTTCCAATCTATCCTAATTTGAAACACGGTTCTATCCTATATGCATTTTGCACGGCGAACTCTCTCTTCTCGCTTCTTAAAACCTCTTAATTTGTATAAGCTGCCGTCAGTGGGTGCACTAAAGCACCTAAAGAGGATAAGCGTTGCTGTTTAGCACGACATTTGAACCGCTTCCACTCGCTCGATTGATAGGTTCGATCCTATATGCATTGTGTACGGCGCACTCTCATCGGACTGACTGGAGCAACTCCTAAGTAGGACGGCTGGAAATTTCTTATAAAGTTCTCCAAATGGTGCAAGATAGTCTTGAAAGCTTTACATTTTCCATCAAGAAGATAGAAACCCAGTGTGCATGCTTCCGCCCATTCGATTGATAGGTTCGATCATATATGCATTGTGCACGGCGCACTCTCGGAACATTCCAGGCATGAGAGAGCACTGACAACGCGCGTCATGCTTGAGATACTCTGAAAACACTGCACGTCACATGCACGTCCTGGAAAATAAGGTGCTCCCATCGCAAAAGCCTGTTTTTTAGGCCACCCACGGCGAAAACGCGGTGGACTGGTAAGGTTTCATACATGGTTTTGTAGATCTCGAGGAGACGAATCGAACGGTGCCAACAGTTTCTGAGATACCTCAAGATTAAAGGAGTTATAAGCATGCGACGGTTTGCGACGGATTTTTTCGTCGCAAACCGTCTTTTGACCGCGCGACGCGGCGGTATTGTAAAGTTGCTCGGAAGCGATTTCTTCACTCACTTGGAATCATGCCACAGGCATACTAAACTCCAAGCTTCTCACTTCTGATGCTTGTGATAAACTGTGTCGCCTTAACATTTTCTTTTATAATTTCTACATATTTCTATCGCACTCCGTCATACTTTTATATTTGCCTTAATACTTTGCACTTAAACCCCGAATACTTTCGGAAAACAGACTTCTTGCCCTAACGGATTCATAGTGATATCCCGCGATCTACTAATGGTTGTACTAGTGGGCTTACTAATGCCTATAGGATTTGTTTTATGGTACGGCGTTTTTATTCTATTAATATTATTTTTGTTGTATTATTATTTTATTAAAGCGCACTTTCGTTGCACACTGAATAAATAAATAAGCAGAAAAATAAATAAATAGAAAAATAGTTGATGATGTTATATGACTATCGGGATAGCGCTACGGCGCTCGAGGGAGCCGCCGCTCGCCCGCAACGCCCGGCGGGTACTGTGGCAGAAGATGTGGGGATTGGTTTTTTGCTGCAACGCAATTAAAATAAAATAATATATAGGGCAAAATAAAAACAAAAAATGCAACTAAAAGGTTTTAGTAGTTCTTCATCTGAACGAGTTGTTCTAGTAATATTATTGCACATAGGAGCGTGGTGGCGCAGTTGAGGAGGCGCCGGCTGTCGTGTGCACTCCGATTCACGGTTCTTGGCTAGGATTCTGCCTAGGTTCAACCAAGCCTTCCGTTCCTTCGGGGTTGGTGTATAGATAACAAACCTATCTGGGAAGGGTAAAGCACTGACTTTTCCAGTGGCTGGCCATAGGATGGCATTGTGTAAGCTAAGCACGCATTCAAACAGGCTCCACATTATCACATAGAAGTAGAATGCGTAGCACACCGCAATCAGGGACTACTTAACGCCGTCTCTTCTGGGTTTCTGTCTTATGGTGCAGCGCCATGGTTGGTGGTGGCAGTGTATCTATTCAGTCATTTACTTAAAGGTGAAACTGAGGACATAATCCTCTAAACGCTGAACGCCTCTACGTGAGTTTTCACCATGAAGATTCTTCTTGCATCATTCGCCGACATGTGTGGATTGTGATCGGTAGTATTCACCAACATATAGTGATTACATGGGTTTGCCACTCACTTTCTCACATCCAGCGGCCATTGACGGTGGACGACTCTCAGTTCTGAAGTCGCCCATTCTATAAATTTGAGGTGCCGTTTTAGTTCCTTTTCGCTTTGTGAACTTGCTTTGCAGTACGAAATGGAGTTTGGGGGGATAGTGTCTTGAATTCGATTCGATTCTTCCAGGCTCTGAAGAAGGCGACAACGCCGAAACGTCAGCCGTCAGGAATAAAGATATATAACAATCTTGGACGAAGCTAAACATCAACATTCATCTCAACATGAAGATTCTATTTGGAAAACGATAATTGGCTGCAGACGACGCATCAGTGCCGACGCATGAGATGCAAGTTCAATTTTCTGAGAAGTACAGAAATGAGGAGTGTGAAGGTAGCAAATCCGGTGGAGCAAATATAATATATATATAATATATATATAACAATATATAATATAATAATATATAATAATAATATAATAATATAAAAATAATATATAATAATATAATATGTATAATACAACACTCCCCTCGTTTTAATCGTAGTGGCTTATTTTCTCATAATTCATCAAATTCTTTTTGTGGAAAAACGTTAGTGGGGAAACACGGATTGGTGCAAGTCAACAGCTGGTCTCTAAATTTTCCCCATATTTTCCCTTCATAATTTGCAGATAATTTCTATAAAAACAACTAAAACAATAGCCTTAAGGCCGACACGAATACGTTCATACACAAGACTAACTGCGGCTAGGGTAGACCTCCCGACTAGTAAATTATGTTCGGAAAGAGAACACCTTAAAACATGACAGCCATTGGATGCAAGGTTTGATGAGTGCTGTGGATGTTGTAGAAGTCCAGCTCCAAGTCCTTCCAGCTTCTCCTGACGTATTTCGCTACGGATTCTTTGAAGTTATCCATGCCAGAAAAACGTACAATACCTCTCCCAATTCGTGAACAATCGACGCTTTGCGACGGATTTTTCCGTCCCAAACCGTCGTTTTCTCACAATTTGTTCATAGCTATCCTCTTAAAATAAAATTTACACCGAACGATTTGCTTCAACGCAAATCCATTAGGATGCGAAAAAGTTAATTCTGTTAAAAAGTGTCCTAGTTGTAGACAGCTTTTCCTTGGAGCGGTCGTTAAGATATACGACCTCTCCTAAGTCCACGCTGGAGTTTCCTCAGGAATTTTAAAAATCGAAGGGCAGCATCAGAAGGCATTGTTTGCAGCTTTGTCATGCTAGAGGTCCTATGAGCTGAAAGCCATGTGGCGGGAACGACATTTCGTTTCGACAGTTTCGCTATTTCAGACATTTAGAACCGCTAATGCTGTCCCGTCATCTTGGTGATTTTTCGCTTTTGTTTTCATGTTCATAGCCTCACTGAATGTTAGTCGCTTTAAAATGTCAAGTGTAACCGCAATAGGTGGCTTTTACTATTATAGAAAAAATACGAAAGCGTCTTCGTTCTGTCGAAACTTAGATTGAATTAAGTAAGCTGCTGTGAGGTGTTTAGACCCCTTCTTCTTCACGAAATGAGGTCCTCCCTAGAAGGGTTCTTGTAGATGGAGAGAATTAGATGTAAAAAAACAGATGTAGTGCATTGAAGCAGGGTTCGGTGAGTACAGTAGGGAGAGGGCAGAAAATGCCATACGAAACACGAGCCTTTTCTGAGTCTTCCTTGCAACGAACGGACGCGCATTGTAGAGAAGGAAGAAGATCTTGTCTTTTTCCCACGAAGAGCTGCCCCAACGCGATCCAAATGGCTGCAGTGGACATCGCTAGTGACAGTAGTATTTGCAGAAGCACCTACCAGTGACTGACTCTTTCTAAATTCTACCAGACTCTAATCTTAACCTTTTTTGGGTGAAGTTCCGGTCTTGGCGTGGGAATTTTTGCCTCGCAACATCTGACGCTGACGACATTGGCGCTTTCGCTTGTGGTTAAACTAGACTACCTATTTTTCGTCGCCAGTGACCAGGTTCTCGAGCCAAGAAAAATTTCGCCGTAAAGTCAAGAAGTTGCCCCTGTAGCTGATGACCGCTAAGTTCATGCGTTATCTATGAACCATATCTATATGTCTTCCCAAGTCCACGCAGGTGTTGAGCTAGGGTGTAACTGCTCGAGTTTCGCTGCCAGTTAACGGGTGCAAGGCCGGTATCCTGCTGTATTAGTTCCAGAAGGCGCTCCTCATTCACAGCAACCGGCATTCTATACCACGGTTGGTCCTCCAAGCAAAAGTCTCCGTCCCGGAACTTCTGAAACCACACTGTCGCTGCATCGTAGGAAAGGGAGGTAGGACCCGTCGTTTCACATATCTTATCCACCACGACTTCTGCACTGCTTTCTTTTTGAACTCGTGGATCAGAAGCGGTCGTGGTTGCGTAAGCCACATGCACACTTTGCATCGGGCAGCGGGCAGTGGAATGTGGGCGGACCTGGTCTCCTCCAATATTCCACTGCAGCACTGTGGAACTGCGCAGCGACAGTGATGAATGGCCGAGTCATTCCCACTGCCACTGCCCACTGCCACTGCGGCCGCTGTCGGCAGCACTGCAGCAGAGGAATTGTGCCCTTCCCTCTCACTGCGGCCTAAGCTGCCGCAGTACGACTCCGCCCCTAAGCGTTATACTTCAGCCTGGCTGCCGCCTGCGAAGTGTGCATGCGGCTTTACGGTCGAGAGCGATTTTCTCTGCCGAGCCGTAACGGATATGACGACAACCAGTCGTTCAGCCGCCTAGCGGGCGCCGACGACTGGTTGGAGGCTTCGCCCCCAAACCCCGAGAAGTAAACAATCCGACCATCTTCTTTTTCCAACTTTTAGACCTTCATACTTTCATTGCGGTAAAAAAACCCTTTTTACTATATAGAGTACAGCTGTCAGAGCTGCCTGTCGGCCGCACTGACGTCTTCTCAACGGCTTCGCCGTAGTGCTAACTTCTCATGATCACTTTTAGTTGCAACCTATGTCATGGTTTCCGCAGGAAGAACACCTTAACTACGTCGATTACGGCAAGTTAGAAAGAAATAGAAAAAATTAGAGACATCCATGTATAATTTGATCAATATCGATGGATGGTGATCGGCACCTCAAAAACAAACTTCAGAATCGTGTTCAGCGACCTAGATTACCCCAGGGCCGAAGTTTGAACGATATCCACAGGTAATCGATAATATCGATTAATATCGATTAGTCGACTCCATATTCGTGTTAGCGACCTCGATTCCCCCCAGAGCTGAAGTTTCGTGCCGCTGAACGACATCCACAAAAATCGATAATGTCGATCGATATCGATTGCCTCCCATGTTGTGAACGCCTCCCGCCAATGATCATCTAAATGCCCAGGCACGGTTGCCGACGTGTTCGGCACGTCTACGGCTCGCCATGGACGGTTGCCGACGTGTCCGGCACGTCTACGACTCGCCATGCACGCTTGCCGACGTGTTCGGCACGTCTACGACTCGCCATGGACGGTTGCCGACGTGTTCGGCACGTCTACGACTCGCCATGCACACTTGCCGACGTGTTCGGCACGTCTACGACTCACCATGCACGGTTGCCGACGTGTTCGGCACGTCTACGGCCCACCATGCACGGTCCCGATGTAATATTGTAGGGTATCCGGTACATGCGAAGCCGAAGGGGCGATGACATCAGTACTGCAATATATCGTATTGCCATACATTGCTGTGCAGCAGACCACCACACCAATCGAATGGTCAAAGTATAAGTAAAAGAGATATCATTTTAGGCAATCTCATGCTCCTATAACACCATCTGTGGAAGAGCATAGTGGTGGTGATGCCCAATTATTTTGCTTCCTATCAACACGCACTAGACAGACCGATCCCTCTTTTGATTTGCCCCTCCGGTGCAGAGCCAATAAACCGTTGACCTTCCTTCGCTTCGTGATGTTGCGGTTTGATCACTGCCCTCAAAACTCGATGCTTTTTAGGCCCTTTTAGGGTGCGATTGCAGAGAAGAATCGTCTTCGAAAACAGCAGTTGCATTCTGGAGGTTGTTCGGTTCAAATCGATCTTCAGGCAAAGAAATACTAGTGCTGGTGGCCTTTGATCAACAGAATGGGTTTGATTCTCTCCTATGCAATCTGAAATTTATATTGGACTATAAGTTTTCGCAACTTAACTCTTCAGCATTATCTCCGCTCAAATGTAGCTAAGGTTTCAGAGTTGGCTTGCTCGCACTGGAAATTGATGACGACAGAATATAAGAACTAATTGAAACTAACCGGCTCATGACAGCTCGAGGAATGGAAGAGAAGCTTGACACATCGCATTCAACCATTTGCTACGCTTACAACAGTTTGGTTATGTAAACAAACTGGATGAACAATTTGAAGGAAATCCACCTCACCAGACGAATTAAAGTATGCGAAGGCATAGACTACCTGAACTGCTTGCAAGGAACCGAGCTATTGACTTGGACGTCTTCGGTCGCCAGCAATCGAAATTGAACGAAGAAACGGAGAAAAACGCCATGGAATGGCCAACGGCAAAGGCGTAGTGTTCCTTCGTGGCAATGCCAGACTCCACACCTCTTTAGGAAAAACTCGCTTCTTAATTCACGCTTTCCTTTATATTCCCGCAACGGAGTAAAAATTGAGAGCTGGTGTATCGTTACTCTGAAGTTGAATGAACTCTCAACTTTTGCGAATTCCAGCGATCAACAATGATGCTGGTCTATATCGCTTCTTCGAGGAAGCAGAGAGAGGTCGCTTTTCAGAATGGGAAGAATCCTTTTCATTCTATCATTGTTGGCAATCGCGGCTGATGGAAGAGTATTGAACAATGATGTGCATGTCGCGAGAAACGTGCCCGGCGAAGACGGAGTAGCAGCACGAAAGGTGAAGAGACTTAAAATTTCTGGCTTTCAGCAAGCTGTTCTCATCCAACGGTCATCTAGCCACTGTTTCGAGAGAAAGATTTACATCGGTTGAGTATGAATGGCACAAAGTACGAAAACATTCTTTAAGCCTAAGGACGTTCTCCATTAATGCAACAATAATTTTAAGTATATGCAATGCTACAATAACTTTTTTCCTAAACATGGAATATGCTATCGTGTTCCAATTTATAGCAATTAAAAAAAGTCGAAAATGACCAAATGGATGTGGACAGCGGCTCTATCGGTGAGATCGATGGGGCAGAAAGTCAGCTCGAAGGAGACATTCTGGTCAGAAAGTGGGTCTATAGATCAGGTGCACTAGCTTCAGTAAGCAGTCGAATTGCATTTCAGAAGAGACGTTGATGCTATCGATGTAGACACAGCAGTGGGGGTCAGCGCTGGAAATCGAGTAAAGCGACAGGCGTTCAGAGGTGAAACATATCCAAGGAATATATGGAGTGACGGGGTATATTACAGCTTTGACCCCAATGCAGGTAGGCTTTCAACGGCGGTTTTACGATGGACAGTGCATCGTATGTAAGTGCTTTAGGACCCAATTTGAGACGTATATTCCGCAAAGCAGCAGATCTATGGGAACAAGACACATGCATTAACTTCAGAGAAAATGATACCGGTAAAGCATTGGAGCAACTTCCAAATATCGTGTGATAGCTGGCTATATATACATGCACGTGTCAAAGGACTAGTCTCCAAAACATCAACATACACCTTCAGTAATTTGGTATGTTGAGAACAGCCCTCTATAACAGAAGGGATGACAAGCGCTTTCCTACTAATCTGTGATAAAGGCGCCTCGATTTAAATTAGAAATCTAGGGTACAAAACCTTTACAGAGCCTTTTAGAAGGATGCGCTAAAACTGAGGGATTACTTTAATTCCTAATGACTACTGAGTTTTCTCGTCTAGGGAAGGTCTAAAGTGGTCATGCTTTGAAGGAATAGCATGATTGTGAGTGGGTTTTGAAGATCATCTGTTTTGTTGTACTTCCGACATCTTGATGGATTAAGCACTTTTCTTCTCATTTCCGCGCGATTTTTTTTTACAGAATCATTTCTGTTTTGCTTGTGGTTTTCTGTTTTTCTCCTCTAGAAGAATTCAGAAGGAAAGGGAGAAATCAGTACGAAACTACACAGCTAAGCTGCAACGCTAGGATCTAATGCCGGAACAGCTCTGACCGCCACCGATTTTCGCATTGCATTAAGGGCAAGTATGGGGATGTACCGAGGTGGCGATGTCCGTTCCTCCACGTGGTGCCACTGGAAACTGCTCGCTCTGCGAGCTAAGCTAATCCCGGACATTCGACTGCAGGCGACAGGCCCTTGTGACAGACCGGCCTACGAAGACCCTTGTCACATCACATGGTGAATGACAGTTCAAGTTTCTCGAGATAGTGCTACGGCATCCGCGGGAGCCGAAGCGCACTTGCAGAGCCCGGCGACTGCGAAAAGTATGCGAGGGTCCCTGATGCGAGGACGGCATCGGGGGCAACTGAGCAGGTCCGAAAGTCCCGTAACATAAGTAGGACCCGCGTGGCTACGCTGAATGTGGGTACGTTGACGGGCCGCTCGTGCGAGTTGGTAGAAGCACTGGAGCGAAGAAGAATCGACTTATGTGCGGTACAGGAGACGAGGTGGTCCTGTTGCAAGTCGAGGGACATAGGCTGAGGCTTTAAGGCCATTCTGTGCGGCAGTCCCAGGACCACCAACGGTGTTGGTGTGATCGTCTCCGAACGATTTCGTGACTCGATCGTAAGCGTCGAGCGCTTCGACGATCGATTGATGAAGATCGTTGTCGCCGCTAAGGAGCGACTCTATCACTTCTTCTCTGCGTATGCTCCGCAGACTGGCTGCTCCGATCAAGCCAAGGATGAGTTTTGGAACCTGCTTGATGAGAAGACAGCAGAGGTACTGTCGAAAATGTCATCATAGTCGCTGGTGACCTTAATGGGCACGTAGGTGCTGCGAAGGACGGGTACAGCTGTTATGGTGGTTTCGGATACGGGTCTCGTAACCCCGATGGTTAGCGTATTCTTGAGTGCGCGGAATCGCATAGCCTCACCATTGTGAACACCGTCTTCCGAAAACGCGACTCCCACCGTCTCAGATAGACTTTGTGCTTGTGAACGATCGCGACCGGAGCCTTGTCACAGATGCGAACGTCGTGCCGTATGAGACGGTCGCCCCACAGCATCGATCTGCACCCTAAAGATCCACCTCCAAGGCAGAAGCAGGTCGAGCGATGCGGTGCAGCTAGAATCAAGTGGTGGCGAATGAAAGAGAAGGAAGCAGCTGTGATTTCTCGCGTGCGGTTACCGACAGTTGCGACTATCGACGAAACTTGGAACAAAGCAACCGACGCGATACACTAAGCTGCAAGGTTGAACTTGGCACTACGAAGCATGGACGGCGCAAAGTCGACAAGCAGATATGGCTGTGGACAGACGATGTGAGAGCGAAGGTTCGAGAGAAGAAGTCGCTGTATCACGTGTTTCTCGGAGACAGAACAGCAGACAACTGGCAGGAGTATCAGAAGGCGAAGAAGACTGCAAAGAAAGACGTGGCTGTTGCGAAAGCCACTCATTATAGTGATGTCTACCGAAAGCTCGAATCGCACGATGGTGAGCGGTATTTGTACCGACTTGCTAAGACCCGCCATCGCCAAACCGAGGACATTGAAAAGTTTGTTGGCATCAATGATGAGAGCGGCCATCTTCTGACAGACCGCAAAAAGGCGCTGAAGCGATGGCGTGATTACTTTGAGGAAATTTCCACTATGGAATTTCCTCATCCGGACATTCCTTCTGTAGCTTCTGTCCACGGTCCCGTTCACAAGATCACTGTGGAGGAAGCAGAAGCGGCTCTGAAGAAGATGAAACGCAGCCGGACGACGGGCCCCGATGGTCAGGTAGCCGATGTTTGGAAGTCGAAGCTCGGGTATCCTGCTGAGTGATTGGCTAAGTTCTTCAACCGCGTAGTAAAGGCGAAGAAAGTACCGGAGTGTTGGCACAACAGTGCGACGATTCCGATTTGGAAGAAGAAGGACAGTCCTGAAAATTGCTTCAATTACCGTCCGATTTGCTTGCTTTCGCACAGCATGAAGATCATTGAGCGAACCCTCGAAAGACGAATTCGTGAAATCGTCAAGCCCTCTGACAATGAGTGCGATTTTATGTCTAGTTGTGGGACCGTTGATGCTATACACGCCGCTCGCCTCCTCGTGGAGAATCATCGGGAGAAACAGAAACCGGTGCATATAGCATTTTTCCACTTGGCAAACGCCTTCGACTGCGTATTGCGTGAGGTTATATGGTACGCCTTGCGACAAAACAGCGTACCTGAGGAACTCATAGAGCGGGTGCGAATGCTCTACTCTTGCCCAAAGAGTAGAGTGCAAGTTGCAGCTGAAACCTCAATGAAGTTTCCCATCTCTGTTGGGGTGCACCAGAGTTCTGCGCTTTTTCCACTCCTCTTTGTTGTCGTCATGAATGCCATTACGCGAGATCTTCAGCAGCCTGTTCCATGGACGCTGCTTTATGCTGATGACGTGATGCTCGCTTGCGAAGACAAAGACGATCTCAAGCGGCAGGTGCAAGCTTGGTGCGACCGTCTGGCGAGGTTTGGACTCAAAATGAACGTCAAGAAGACCGAGTACCTAACGACTGACGTGAACGAGTCCGGCTCCATTAAGATTGACGGCACTGAACATGCACGTACCTCGGTGTTTAAATACCTGGGATCAGCAATAGCGTCTGACGGCGGTCTGATGGTTGGAGTGAACTCACGCGTGAGTGCAGCTTGGTCCAAGTGGCGTTCGCTGACTGGCGTGCTCTGTGATAGGAAGATGCCAGAGCACCTGAAGTCAAAGATCTACAGAGCAGTCATCCGGCCAGTAGCGATGTACGGCGCTGAGTGTTGGCCTGCGACTAAGGAAGTTGAAACGTGCCTCAGCGTCATGGAGACGAAGATGCTGCGTTGGACGGCTGGAGTCACCCGCATGGACCGCATCCGAAACGATGTCATTCGGCAGAAGTTCGGTGTCGCGCCGATTGCGGACAAGATGCGCGAAGCTCGCCTGCGATGGTACGGCCACGTTCTGCGTGGGAAAGAAGACAGCGTCCGCAAGGTAGGCCTTGTGTTGGAAGTATCTGGAAAGTAGCCTAGAGGACGCCCGAAGCAGCGTTGGTCCGATACGTTACACACGGACATGAAAGTAGCTGGTGTCCACCCTGATCAAGCGCAGGATCGGGAAAGGTGGCGTCGTAACACCGGAAGAGCGGACCCCGCGACGATGCGGGACAAACGCTGAAGAATAATAATAAGAAGAAGACGGGGATGCACCCATGAGATGGCCTTGCTCTGAAAGTAATTTCTGGACCGTAGAAAAGGATGGTAAAATTTCCGTCTATGTTCCACTTTTAATGAACCTTGACATGTTAACTTCAGAGTCGCAGTCTGAGGAGGCAAAGGCATAGGCCTGCACCCGATTTCATGTTCCTGGTTCCTATTTCCCAACAAGGTCAACAAAGCCTCGTATCCCTCTGGGGTGCAAGAATTGGTAGCAGTATGCCTGAGAAGGATAAAACACTGAATAGCCATCGCGATTCGTTTTGTAAGCCAAATACGCTTCGAAGTTACCTCCTGCATCAGCTAGAAGTGGAGTGTGTGGCACATTTTGAAAGCAGTTGGTTAAAGACGTTTTTTGTCGATTTTATCCTTTATGATTCGACGACCTCGCCCTCGCCAAAAGTCTAAAAAGTTGAAAGTCATCTACACTCTGTCTTCACGAACACCATTTAATCCTAAAGAGAATACTGTTGAGCCAACACGAATTAAGCACGTTGGGGGGGGGGTCAGGCCAAACAAATCAGAACCTGTAGAGTTCGAGGAAGAGCGCCAGTTCTTCGGTTACAGCTCGACGATTCTCTTTTCGGTTGACCTGGGAATTCCTTCTCCAATAAAGGAGATTTTGTGGGGGTACCGTGAGGGTTTAATGGGCGAGAACTCTAGAACCGGCCTGGATGGTAAAATTGCTGAAGCATTCAAAAAAAACCCACACAGACATCAAAACAATTTCAAACCTCACATGGAGGAATCATTGCAAGAAAACCGAATCCATGAAGGAATAGGAACAACAATTTACGGTTTCCAAAACAACATGACGTTCTAGAACACCCACCTACAGGCCTGTTCCAACAAAACAAAAACAATAAAAAACTGACTCTTCCGAGTTCCTCTATTGTTTCGAAACTTTAAAAAGTCCTACTGTACCACGAACCATTTACCGGTTTAATTACCCAAGTTTGAGGCTCTGAAGAAAGGGTCACACCGAAACTTTAGCCGTTTAGAGGATGTATACCAATCTTGGTTCGCCAGCTGCATCACTTGGGAATATTCACATTGATGGATAATATGATAATTTCAGCCCCAAGTCGGATCATTGTGCAGGCCAAAAAGGCGTGTCATTCACAAATAGGAAGGGTAGGCGGTAAACAGGGACTTGCATTAGGTTTATGTGGGACCGTCCACCATGCAGTCCACGAAATCGGCCATGCACTTGGATTCTACCATACGCAGGCCAGGCACGATCGTAACAGCTACGTAACAGTAAACGTAGCAAACATAGCGGTAAGTGGTAGTCGTGCTTCCGATTCTCTCGCAAAATTCGATGCTAGTATTTTTAAGCAGAGCTATCGTTCACAATATCAAAAGCAACCGAAAAGCAAAAACTATAACTATGGTCTACCCTACGATTTTGGCAGCGCTATGCACTACAGTATGAGAAGGTCAGTTATACTTCGTACAAAACCTTTGAACAACAAACATAAGGCTCACTTCTGTATAAAATAATGGCACTCCTCTATATTATCCCTTAGATCATTTGAAACGTTAGCAAAATTGCATCTAATTTCCAGCAGTACTTCAAGCGCAAACTGTGCTGTTCCTAGAACGCAAGCTTCCTCTGGAACAGGAAACAGTAGTCAAAAAATGGAGGCACAAATGCTTTGGCTCTTGAAACAATACAGTTGTTAGCACACCTTATCCACCGACTTCAACCTATCTGGTGTGAGGAGAGGCAGGACATCTACTTCACTTGGATTGCCTTCGTTATCTCGTAAAGGCAGAATGCGGGGTGCATCCCGCGAAGGGAGTCACTGACGCCGACTTTTGTCCGTATCCTTCATAAACGGTGCGCGGAGAGAGACGCTGACTGCCGCCTTCAACCAAAGCAAGGTTCTTGGTTCGGATTCCGTGCAGATCCACCAAGACTTCCATCCCTTCGAGGTAGGTGATTTGGTACCAGACATATGTGGGGAGGATTAACACTGATTTGTGTACCGACTTGCCACCACAAATCATGCTGTAGGCCTAATACGCATTCAAGATAATTTCATGATGGAGGGGATGGAGCAGTGCCGTTCCTGCTTATTCTTTTGATCTATGTTTTCGTCTCACGCTGAAATATAGTGCTCACAAGCTGAAAACTTATGCTGTCCTTAACTGTTCAAGAAGCAGTTGAACTTAACAACATCGATATTTTGATTTCCTGTGTAGCCTGTGCACATCGTAACACACTCAAACGGTTTTACTCTGAATGGCTTCGCATTCCGGTCACCGAACCTTCACCGGCCAGTACTCACTTAGGAGATCCATTTGGCAAATTTGTAGAATATATTTGTAACCAGCGTTTCAAGCTCTGTCACAATTCATAGGTCTTTTACCAAAGTTCCATGGGAAGCTGAAGACATTCTATGTGTTGCGCGAAGCGCGCAAGTGCGAGACACGAAGGTAGGCGTGTCGAAGCACTTGCTATATTATAATTTGTGAATTGTGAATAATGACACTTGAAGATGTATTTTGGAGCTGTTGTGCTGCAAAGTCAGGGTATTCAATACTGACCAGAATGAACATTTATTGTGTCGTATTAGGGATTCACATTGCTTGCGGAGTTCGAGTACGATTAAAAGAAGTTCTTTTTCCTAGTGAAACATCTCTGGGTTGTCATTTGTCGGATCTTGTCAGCCTTTGAAATGCTAGAAACCCTCACCTGGACTATTTTAGGTGTGTCAACTGCTTGTGCGCTTCGATTGAAGCATGGTTGAGAGTCGAGTATTCCACTAGAGCAAAACAGGCTAAATGTGTTTAACTTTACTTTCAATTAAGCATTTCATAGCTCTTTTTTTCAGTCCCCAGTGTATAGGTCATCGACGTTTCGTAAACACGCAGTGAGCTACACTCGGCGAGACACCTCAAAAGTTCTAACTTTGAACTTGTATCTTAACGTGTCTTAAGTTGCGGGAGCTGAATATAAGAATCACATTTCTACGGTTGGCCGCTCATCTTCAGAAATGTTTTCTTTAACCATTTGACCAATGTTTTTGTTACATAGTGCCTGCAAGTTGTTCTTGTTCTCAGAGGTTCGAAGCTCTTTACTGTTTTCGCCTATTGCTTTCATTTTTCTCCGTGTCGGCTTACTCTTAGAAGAAGTTCTAGGTTCGCATTGCCTAAGCGTAGTCCCTATTGTTAATGTTTTTTAAATAATTTTTTTTTGAAATCCTCTTATTTTTTATTTTTATGACTTCTTGGCCCGTATCGACATATCAAATCAAGGTGCGTGCTCCCTTCTATGCCATCACCCGGGGTGCGTACTTGTTTAAAGAGGTCCTTGAGATACAGGACCCGCCCCGGAATCGTGCGTATAGAAGGTCGTAGGCAAAGCGCATTCTATAGTTTCAGGGGCAGGATGTCTTTATTGCAAAACGTTCTTTCTAAGCTTATATTCCTTTTTTAAGGCTTTTACTGATTAACAACTGCTGGACTACTCTTCGGCAGGGTGAACACTAGCCCTCACTAGATGCTGGAAAGCCTTGGCGGATCACTTCTTGCTGGTCTAAAAAACCATGTTGTAATTTCTTGCTCATTTCCTTTCTTTTTTTTCTTTGCTGTCTTTGGAGTTTGCTCATGAGTTTTTCAGTTCATTAGTTTTTTTGTCTTTGGTTGTCACACTTTCTAACGATCGCTTTTTTAGTGCTTGGTATTGGCGCACTTTTATGTGCTTTGAATAAATAAATAAATAAATAAATAAAAAGTTTTGTAAAAAGTAGAAATGGAGGCACAAATTAAGTAAAGTGAGAGAGGTGAGTGAGTGAAGGCGCAAACAATTTTCCTGTTAAAGCAACGCAGTAGTTAGAACCCATTTTTCACCGACTCCAACCTATTCCGCTCAATTCCCGACGTAGTTCAGAGCATAACATTAATTCTGCATTATAATTTCTAGTTTAGGGCACTTAAGCATTTCTTTCAAAAAAAGCTGTTTTGTCGCGAGGTCAGAGTATCCGATAGTGACCTATAGAGAAATTTCTTGTGTCGCATTAGGCCTTCATTTTGATAGCAGTGTTCAAATAGGACTCTGAAAGTTCTTGTGTTATTATAGAAGGCCATTATTGAAGGAGAAGTTCAATGTCTTGAAGCTCTTTGTCAAAAAAATCATTAAAAAGACCAGACTGCATGTGAGGAGTATTTCAAATCTATAATACGTGTACCGTTTGGCAGCGGGTCAATAAACGGTCGACCTACAATGATACCGCATGACGCCAACTATAACAGAACAATGGGCTCACCATTCATCTCATTTATCGACCTCTCAATGATGAACGAACACTACCGATGCAAAGGTGAGTGACACGTTTCATTTCTTGGACAAAAAGTCAGGCGATCTTGAAATAAAGGGTAATGAACATTGGCAGCGCGACAAGAGGGACACCCGCCCAATACCGAGGGGCGTGGCGTGATGAGGTACACCGTTGTTCTGCGGACTGGAAACTTTTGTTTTGCGTGTGAAAGGTCTCGTAAGGCAGCCATTAGACTCTTGGTGAAGCCTAGGTGGTTTGTGGGTATTTCGAAGTGCATCACGCTTCCAATGTTAAGTTTTGGTGGTTCTAATTTCGCTCTATCACACATACAATTTTATTAATAATATTTATTGGTAAAATCTCACAACTAAATACCGAGTATGAGCAAACAACGTCTAAGGCACATAGCAACCACAAGTTGACAAGTTGCACTTAGATTCAGGTGATTTTACTCCGTTTTCCTAATTCTACTTTACCGTTTCCTTTTCCTTTGCCTTTTCTCGTGGGTCCGCAGACGTGTCCGCTCTGTAGTCTTATAACGTCTCGGAGAAGTCGGAGCGACGGAAGCCCACGCACCTCTCGCCTTGGTTTCGAGGTCCTTTTATCGGTCTCGATTGGGGCGGAGAATTAAAGTCAAGCGGAGCCGGACAAAGTGCATCGTGATCGTCGAGATCACGACAGTGGGTGAACAAAGGGGATGAGAGGTAGATCGCACGCCCTCCCCCCCCAGCAGGGGCGAGTGTACCTCCCTACCGTCTCCTAAATTTTTTATTTTGCCACTGTTAAGTCGGACCGAAAGTTCCCGCCGTTTTCGGTCTTGATAGAGTTCCCAAATCTTCGGAGAACATCGTTGACACCCTTTTATGACCGGCGAGGTTTCTTCTATCAAAGCTCTCTATGAAATTAGTGTTCACACTTGACTGTCGATTTTTAGACGGTTCGTGCCTGTTTTAGCACTTAAATGATTAATGTTTGGTCTTAGAGTTTCCGAGATTCACCGCCTGATACTATGAACAAAATCTGGCTATTCGACTCACACAAAATTTAGCTGAACCCTTTAATTTTTTGAAAGAGTTTTGATGCATTTTAAATGCACGGTAAAGTGAATTTCTTTCTCCACACAATGCTACCAAAACCAGGCGACGACTGGAAAGCTTCAGAAAGGCGGGGGCATGAAATACACTGCAACGGCTGCAACTATCGGTCCGGCATAAGATTTGCTTTCGTATTTAAGGAGCTTGACTCAATTGAAAATTGTAACTGTTCTATGAATACGATGGTTAAGGTACATAAGTAAAATATAGGTACTTTGCTATGAAAATATGTGGCGAACCGTGGTGCAACTAATTTTTCTGAAGAGAACAATTTGAACATGCTTAGGGATCAATATTAAAGTGAGCACGTTTATTAAGAGACTACATTCAATTCCAGGACTATATTTTATTAGGAATTCTTGTTTCAGAAAGATGCAAAGAGAGCACATCGGTCAAATGTGAAAGAGGCGGTTTTCCACATCCACGAAATTGCCAAAAATGTATCTGTCCAGGTGGATACGGCGGAACCCGGTGTGCTGAAAGGGTGAGGGATCCGGAAGATTTCTTTACTGAGATGAAGGCTCTTCGTCAATAATTTTTAGCCGCATGGTTGTGGAAGAACCGTTATAGCTTCACCGGAATGGCAAACTCTCATAGATACCATAGGCGTACAAGGCGCTTTTCAAGAAGACTTTACGAAATGCCACTACTGGATTGAGGTATTCAGTGTGAATGCTCTTTCAAGCTGTAGTGGCCCAAATTTCGCAATTTTTGCAACAGGATGAATCAGCAAGCAATGAGGCAAAACGACGCTTACTTCCCAAAGCTTTTCGCTGTCGGACCTACACTTCTCCTTCCTTTCAGTCTCCAAGTAACACTATCATCGAAGTTAAACTTGTCAGCTTCACGAAAGTTCTCTCGCAGTATGGCTGCCTCAACGCTGGTTTAGAAATCAAAACGAACCAGGACCAGACCGTCACTGGCTACAGGTGGCTGATTCTATGCAAACCCATTCCATCCTTTTCTTTTATTGATATGCCTCTTTACAGATTTTGCTCACCTCAAGATGCAGGGGTAACACTTCGTTCCCACTCAAACCTCGTGCCAGTCATAACTTATAATAGATATCACCAAACTACAGCTGAACTACAGTACCGCAGCAGTGAGACTGACGAACTTTTTTTACTGCATTCATAAACTACACGAGTTTCATTATCTTTTTCAGTTCCAGCTAGTTCCCAAAGTGCGTATACCAACCCATCCATGTCTGCAGGAAATAAGCCGTCTCATACCGAAAAGGATTCAATCCATAATTCCGTGTCACGTTTTTTTGCTTTAACGTAACAACTTAAACTGCGTTTGACGAAATCAATAAATTAATTACTGGCAGCCCTGTTTCCAAAGATTGTAAATGCTTGACCAATTCCTTGAAAATGGAATTTCTGAAAAATTGCCATATATATGTTCCAAAATAAAGAAAATGAACAGAAGATGCTTCCCTTCGCTTCCGCTTCCAATAGTGGAAAACTTAGACGTCTGGATATTTTCGATATTTTCGCACTCCTTCAATTGCGCCCGTAATTTTCCCTGTTTTCTTCCTATTGTCTTCCTATCGATAGCTCTTAGCGGATTATTGTGTTCACACTATGACATGAACTACCCCATGGTTGAAGTTTTGTATAGCTCCTGAATGGCATCTAAAAAACGATAATTTGATCAATACCGATTGATGGCACTTTAAAAACCAACTTCGTGTTCGGCGACCTCGACTACCCCCCAGCGATGAAGTTTCCAGGCACGTAGAAGACGTCTATGTGTTTTTCGCTATCATTCTCTTGTTCGCTATTTTCCCGTTGTTTAAGACGAACTTTAGAAAGCACGACGAACTGCAACATAGATCATGAAAAGAATGCTTCGCACAAATGAAAGCGTTAAAGCGAGACAATTCACTGAAGTGGAGATTGAGAGGTAAAAACTGGGGGCAGTGAACGTTTAAAAACTGAGACTCTCGTCAGAGGCCATCCGCTTGAAGGAAGGAAAATTAGGAGCTGAATGAGCTATCGCGCTTTTCAAAGATACACGCGTAGATCCGACTCTTACAAAAAATGATTACGCTCGGATAGTAGTGCTAGGTCTTCGATAAGTCAAATTATAGTAATCGCCTCGGGTCTTATATGCTATGTAACTGTAGAATGTTGCCGTATCAACAGCACACAGACAGACATTATCTCAGAAACCATGAAAACATCTCTTAGCTCCCTATGTGTTCCAATGAATGAAGACCGAGGAATTTGTTTCTAATTGTAGAGCTTGATCATATCTCTCTACATGTAATAATCGCCACAGAAACAAAGCTAGAAAAAAGGTAGTGTTGAGAATGACAAAAGCGCCACTTTCTTTACTTGGATTTAGCACAAGCTTCAAAATTTGACGACGCACCTGTACTACGATGGACCAACCACCATCACGCATGGTAACCACGCAACTGACTAGACATTGGATCCGAAGCCGATTCGGATAATTCGGATCCGTCACTAATCTGTTCACTAATTTGGCCGAAGTTGAAGGTGCTGTCCTTGATTTCGTTTATTCCTGTGATTTCAGTTTGTATTGAAAAGTATTAGGTTCATTATCTGCTCGTTGGAAACTGTAGAGATTCTGGTGGTTTTTTCTCTTGGTATAACTTCGTTTCGGCGGTCCAGACGCGTGACTCCAGCCATCTAGCGCAGCATCCTCGTTTCCATTACGCTGAGGCGACTTTCCGTTTCTTTTGTTGTAGGCCAACACTCAGCTCCGTACATGGCTACCGGCCGGACTGTCTTATACCTTGACTTTAAGCGCTCTGTCATCTTCTTGTCGCAGAGTACTCCTGTCAACGAGCGCACCTTGGACCAAGCTGTACTCACGCGTGAGTTCACTTCAACCATCAGACTGCCATCAGAGGCTATTGCTGATCCCAAGTATTTAAACACCGAAGGTGGCGATGTCCGTCCCCTACGTGGTGCCACTGCAAAACTGTTCGCTTCTGCGAGCTAAGCTAATCACGGACATTCGAGTACAGGCGACAGGCCCTAGTGACAGGCCGGCCTATGGAGCCCCCCTTTCACATCACATGGTTGATTACGATAAGTGGGTATCGAGATAATGCTACGGCGTCCGCGGGAGCCGACGCGCATTCGCAGATCCCGGCGAGTGTGAGAAGTATGGGTGTCTGATGCGAGGACGGCATTGGGGGGGGGGGTGGGGGAAACTGAGCTAGTCCCAAAATCCTGTAACGTAGGCAAGAACCGCGTAGCTACGAGCATTTATGCTGATGACACCAAGATTTTTACGGTCAACGATTGCGAGAAGCTTCAAATGCAATAAATGCCATTTCGGATTGGTCTAGGGCTTTACACTTTCTGCTAAAAAAACCACTGTCGTCACACTGGGACGCAACCGTCTCATAGTATCGTTTACATTGGGAGGAGTGGTGTTAAACAGCGTTTATATGATACGTGACCTTGATATTACTTACGATAAAACCCTTAATTTCGAAAAATACACCCACGAAAGTGTAGTGAGAGCGCTTAAGTGTTCAGGCTTCGTCCTCAGATCCTATAGATTGCGGGATCCAGTTACGCTTTTAGACTTTTCACCTTGTATATAAGTTCCAAACACGCCTGGCCCAACAACAGTGCAAACAGCATATTGCTCGCGGAGACTTCTCGCTTATACAAATTAGTGCCCTTGTCGATGCATACGCGCTAGCGTAGCGCGTACGCGCGCTGTACTTGTTAACTGAGTCAAGGGTTCGCCCCACGGTGTATCGACCGGCTAAAGTTCTACTTGAACTTATATCAGAATCTCCTGGGTGTTGGCCTGCTCGCTTTTGCCTCCTCTCGGGTACGTCTTCCACTCCTCGGCTTAGTTTGTTGGAGCCTCGTTGCGGTCGTTAGGATGCGTCGGGATGTTGCTGTCCCTTGGCTGGTCGTCCACTCGTGGTCCAGTTGCGCTGGCGATTGAACACACAAGTGTTAAGACAGTCAGGCCCCACTGGATGCCTTATATGCCCCCATGGAATTTTCTAGAAAGAACGTAGAACGTTGCCTAATAATAGATCTATTGGATGAGAGCTTTGTTGATGAACTCGAAGTATTTCAGGCGCTTTCGCATCGAGCTGCTATTCCAGCTGATCTGACCAACGGCTACCTTCCTGTTGCAGATTTCGCACACATCCGCACGATCACGGCAACCTTGCGCAGTTTCATTTCATTTCCTCTCTCTCTTCTAATGCTTCTGTCTGACATTGCTTGCCGCAGTCTCATGGTCGACTTATGCAAAGTTTTTATTTCAATCTCTCTTATGAGGAATAGAGCGTCGAGTTTTGACAACACGTAATATGCTTATCCTGTGCTTACCAAGGAGTGCATAGTGACGAGCAGGTGTCCGCTTATGATCTCCCATCAGGGTGACCTTGGGTGCGCACCAGTTTAAAAAGGCCTTTGAGTTACAAGGCCCGCATGCTTTGGCTAAAGCTGATTGCGACTCTATGGTAGTAGTACCATAGTTGCCTGCTAAATTTATGAGCTGAATTTCCGTCGAAACTGGTAGATATTTTTTTATGTCGGCGTCATCACGAGAGTAGTTTTTTGCACCTTCCTGCATTGACTCAGTTAAGTTGGCCATGAGAATGCTAGGACGACTGTAGACCGATGCGTCCCAGAGGTGCAAAAGAGTGATCGCTCGGTCAAGCTCTTGCGACAGCACAACGAAGTCCCCACTTTTATCGTTTATGCCGATCATTATGACATCCGATAGGGAGAGGTTATGGATATTCCTAAGACCTTGTTGCTGGGCGGCGAAGAAACAAGAAGACACCTTTACCCATGAAACTACGCAGGACTTACAATAGGAACGTGGTGAATACGAGGAACTTTGAGTCCACCGTCTCGTTAGGCTTATAAGACCTCAGGTAAGCAGACGGGAACGGTGGCGGTGGTATGGCTGTAGCACCCACTGGGTCCGACACAGTACCCTCCGCACCGATAGTCGCTTAGGCGATCCTGCAATGTCTGCAGACTTCCCAAAACCTTACGTACCGTGGCGGGGATGACTTCGACTTTTCCAGGCTCTGAAGAAGGCGATGTAAGCCGCAATAAAGAGTTGTACCAATATTGGCTACGCTGAACAAACTACCTGTATCTGCACTGTTTCACAGAAGTACAACAGAATGACCCTTACAGTGAGGGATTAACTAAAGCCGTACTTTATCCTCCTTCTATATCGACCGTCATTGGGGGAGCGTGCATGTAATTTCTGGAATCGTTTACATAGTAAAGTCGTGTTCTATTTACATTGCAACAGGAGAAGGACATTTCCAGTATATTGATGCGTGGACGCAGCTGACTTGAATGCACATCGCCTCTACGTGACTTCTCTCACAGAAAAAAATTCGTTTGAATTACCACAATCGACTACAGACGATGCGTCGTTGGCGGTGATATCTGAGAAGCACTAGTGTTAAGAACATGGAGGTCACTAATCCAGTTAAACGAGCTGCCACAAACTCCTCGGTTTAGCTTGTTGGAGCCTCGTTGCGGCCGTTATGCAGCGTCGGGCGGTTGCTGTCCCTTGGCTGGTCGTCCACTCGTGGTCAAGTTGCGCCGGCAATTGAACATACAGTGTTGAGAGTGTTGAGACAAGTCAGGCCCCACTGGATGCCTTAGATCCCCATGGAATTTTCAAGAAAGATCGTAGATCGAACGTTGCCTAATAATGGATCTATGGGATGAGAGCTTTGTTGATGAGCTCGAAGTATTTCAGGCGCTTTCGCATCGAGCTGCTATTCCAGTTGATCTGACCAACGTCTACCTTCTTATTGCAGCTTTCGCATGCGTCCGCACGACCAGGGCAACCTTAAAAATAATCTGCGCAGTTTCATTTCTTTTCCTCTCTCTTCTAATGTTTCTGTCTGACATTGCTTGCCGCAGTCTCATGGTCGACTTATGCGAAGTTTTCATTTCAATCTCTCTTATATTTTCTTATACAGTGCCGAGTATTGACAGCAGGTAATATACTTATCCTGTGCTTATCAAGGAGTGCATAGTGACGACCAGGTGTCCGCTTATGATCTCCCATCAGGGTGACCTCGGGTGCGAACCATTTTAAAAAGGCCTTTGAGTTACAGATACAGATGAGATACCTATATGAGATACAAGGCCCGCCCGTTATGCAGATATTTTTTATGTCGGCGTCATTACGAGAGTAGTTTTTTCCACCTTCCTGCATTGACTCAGTTAAGTTGGCCATGAGAATGCTATAATTTCCACACTTTACTACCTACTGTGCTCATGAACTCACTCCCTTTCTTATACTTTGTTACTGTTTTCTTTCAATCTTTACGTTTTTTCGATGCCGGTTTTCTTTGCTCTTTTGTTGTCCATTTGTTATCTTGTTGTTGCACTGGCACGAATAAATAAATGAATAGATAAAGTAGGATCACTTGGAATACGGGACTGCTTCCCAGTCTCAGATAGCTGGTTCATCCCACAGCTGTAGAATTCTTCAACTTTTGAGGCCAATAATCCTTGAAGCTGCATTTTGACCGGATATTAATAAATCATCTTCCTACCAAGAAGTGCTGCAGAGAGCCAGAAAGGCCGGAGACACTCGGCGCAGAGCCTGGCTTGCAAGGTGGATGAGTTAGACGCTCCCACCTAAGGTCTATTGTCTTTTGAAGCGTTAGATTCTGGGCGTCTGATCTGGCGTTGTCTTGATGAAAGATAACTCCGCTCCAGAAAAGCTGTCTGAACCGGTTCTAGCGGAGAAGAATGTATTTCAGCATCAATGCTGGAATCGCTATTGATAATCTCCCAGAAGTTAACACGTTCTCGACATCACCAAACGAAGAGCGCTTCGCTAATCCGATGCTTCAAAAAATCGAAGACCTTGGCTGGGAGCGTCTAACTCATTCTTCATACAGCCCAGACCGTACGCCGAGTGATTACTACCCTTTCAGCACGGTGCAGCTCTTCTTGTTTGAAAAACGATTCATCAATTTGAACCAGGTCAAAATGCACCTCCAAGGAAGGATTCTTGATCTTAAAAGCAGAAGAATCCTACAGCCGTGGAATAGACCAGCTACCTGATAAACGGGAAGCACTTCTACGTTCCAAAATTTTTTTTGTTTTGATTAAACATTTGCATTTGTTATTTGTTAATAAATACTTTTGTCGAAGATTCTTGAGAGTTCACAAACTTAGTTGCCATCCTAATATATCTTTATAACTATTACATGACTATATTTTCAACTTTACAACAAGTGACACCATTGAGCCTCTCGTCGCTTGAAACTAGCACGGTCGAAAAGATAAACAATGCGAAACAAAACCATGATGACCTCCATAACAGCCGATTTCTTAGGAATGGTATGTAGAGATCAAAGGTTACCCTCCGCTTTGTCAGTTTTCGGAGGAGGACAACTTTGAAATCAAATGCAGTAGATGAGACCTTGAAAAAGAAGTAGTCCAATACTACTCCGATTTGCGACTTGCCCAAGGGCTTGGGAGAGTGAAGCCTCTCCAGCTCCTGATAATCACAAATAGTTGTCTTTTTCAGAAAATAGTAGAATCACACTATGGTATCACAAAATACCACAAAATTAAAGAGTCAGAGTGCATCAATTTGCAGAGTACACCCTTTGGACGCTTCCACTCTTCAGTATAACGCCAGTGATCATACAAATCTCGTAGAACTATGGCGTCGCATTCTGTAATGGAGCATATCTACAGAAGTGTTTGCCATGGTGTTTCGAAACCTCAACTGCCGAGCTGGTGTGTAAACAACCACCAGTGGAGCTTTTGTGGCAACGGATGACATGGCTAACATGGCGGCGAGCAAAAAAGTAGGAGAAAGAATTCTCAGGCAGTCGATTTTTAACTAATTTGAAGGCGAACGGCAAAAAAAACGATAACGGTTTTTAAGAGGTAACGAGTGCGAAGGAAATGTATCGGGCGCCATGGTCTGCGCAACTGGCTGAACAGAGTGTTGATTGCCACAACTCATTTGTTTGCAAAAAAGCTAACAGTTATTCGTATGACAATTTTGTCTGAGGTCGATAACGTGTAGGCCTTCCACGTCAAATTGAATACCTCCCAAACAAAGCAGGACACATTTCAAACCAAATTCCACACTGTTCTATATGAGTTTAACGCCTTTGTAACCAAATTGAACGTCTTCCAAATCAAAACGAACGTCTTTCAATCTAAACTAGAGACTCTCCAAGAAGAACAGTTTCTTGTCTAAGGAGAATTTGGTAAAAATGTTTCGTTGACCTGCCCCAACAAGCGAATACCCCGTTTGAATTTTTATAATAATTCCATTTTTAGAAAAATAAATGGCTTAAAACTTGTTCTAGAATGCAAAAAACCTGAAATTTCAGCGTTCTAAGAGAAGAAATCAGAGAAGCATTCAATTTACCGCGTTATGATCTTCAACGGACAGAACTGTTTCACCGTAACCCGACGCCATCCCGAGGTCGTTCAATGAACATGGGCTTTTTAGAACAAGAAGGAAGATTAATGATTTTGCAGGCTGAGCAAATCGAGCCGAGCACCACGATAGTCGAGCGCTGGGCCGGCTGCGTATAAATACGGCACAAGCAAGGAAAATGCAGGTCGTGTACAGTTTGGCTCAGCCTATTTCAGTGGTTATATTCGCTGCTTCTTCTGCACACTTCAGCATTAAGAGCACTCGTTGAATGTTCTGTTCGGCATCTGTTCATTTTGCGCATTCAGGATGAGGCCTGTCTGGCTGCTGTTGCTTCTGGTTGTAGCCGCCAACTGTGGATTTTTCGATCAGATTCGCTCCAGAGTGAAGGAGGTTCTTAGCGGCAATGGCAAAATATCTGAAGCGCTCAGGAATTCCACAATGAGATTGCATAAGGTTGCAGAGGAAGTTTTCGATTTGCTTTTCACTGAACACCTTAATAAATTAGGTTAGTAGATTAATAGATTAAATCCAGAGCATTCGCACACTTTTAGCAATCCGCCCAACATCATCTTGACTTTAGCGAGCCCTTTTGCACAAATGCTGATCTTGCCTTGCTCCACACTTCAATGTTGGATTAGTCTTAAACACCATCTCAAGCAGAGCAAAGCGGTTATATTTTTAGATTTTCAACAGTACCGTGTTTTTGAAAATCCGCGATAGGATCTCGAAAATGAGGAGCAAGATCCTGAAGACACTGCAGCTATCCCCGGAGCAGGCGAGGTCCCTCAAGGAAAGACTACAGGTTTTACATTAAGACTCTCCTCCTTTTCAAAGTAAATTTCGAGGTTCCCTACAGGAAGGCTTCTTAATCCTAAATGATCATCTGTGAGAGAGGAGATGAGGTGCTGTTTTCTAGAAACTGCACCCCATCAAGCACGACAAGGTTGATCCAGAATCCATTACCGAGATCAACGAAAGAGCGCACGTCGACGACGATCTTTTCCAGGGAGACATCGTTCTTACAGAGTACGCCGACACGTTGTAGCGCAGAGGGTCGCTCAGCAATTGACTCCATCATTTAAGGCTTCAAGCTGAGGAAGTTATTGAGGAGATAGAAGAACAGGTGGGCGCTGGAAACCGCACTAAGAGGCAGGCCTACAAGGACAAGCGATATCCAACAATGCTGTGGGCACAAGGAGTGAACTACTACTTCAACGGAACGATGAGTGCGTTTATGCAAGAAGCTCTCCACCATCAAAACCAAACCGCGCCTTCGAAGATGTCTTGATATTTTCAGGCGAAAAGGTGCGGAGTGTGTTCGAGAGGGGCGCAAAATTGTGGGAGAAGGACACTTGCATTGATTTCCATCACAACCCCTATGGTAAGACAAGCAAACACGGATATTGCCAATCAGTCGGCACATTCCACTGCACTTTAGGAAGCTGATTGAAATCTCAAATCTCTTGTCATCCTCGAAGCAACCAATTTTCCGATCACTGCAGTTATGAACTTCGCTGTATTTGCAGCCGAGGACCGAATCAAAGTCTTCGTCGAAAACGGATGCTGGTCGTACATCGGACGGGTTGGCGGTGAGCAAGAGCTGTCGCTGGGGCGAGGGTGCGAGCACGTTCATACCGCGGCGCATGAGCTCGGTCATGCTCTCGGTTTCTACCACACGATGTCCAGACACGACAGGGACCAGTACCTCACAGTAGTCGCCGAAAACATAAGGGTACGCGTATAAAGAGGATGGGTGAAGATAGGCAAGCTGATGCCTTTTCGTGCAGCCACGGTACGTCAGCCAGTTCGCGAAGAAGACCCCGGAGACGAACGACAACTACGGCATGCCGATCGACTTGGGAAGCATAATGTTCTACGGTGCAACGAGGTTGGTTGCTCTTCGAAAGCTAGAAAGTATAAGCAGCCGTTGCCTTCCCCTTTCGTTGTATTCGAGAAAAACCGAATTGTATTTGGAGCATGAGTGCCAAGATCTGTTAGATTTGAAATACCGAGCCGTGAAAGACACATCAAACATTTTGTCCACAGCGCGTCCCACAACAAGAAGCCGACAATGGTTCCGTTCGACGTCAACTACCTGGAGACTCTTGGCTCAGCATACATATCGTTCATCGACCTCTCAATGCTGAACGAACATTACGGATGCAAAGGTTTGTACTTCCCGCTAAATTCCAGCACTAAAATATTTACCAGGGAAGGGTCTCTGGCGCATGCCCAAAGGGGGAAATGGATAGTGCTGCGAGAATCTCCACCCTTCACATAGTAGAAAAACATTCTTCGCTCTTGCTGTATCCTTGAATCCTTTGAAATTTCGGCCGATTACAGTAGGTTGCAGCCGGTACGGGTGACTAGGGCTATCGAGGTTATAGTCACCGATTTCGCCCAAACCTCGCCCACTGGGTTATTTGGATGCAGATCACGAATCTGGCATCCGTCATCGTATTACGCTGAACCACGGCAAGTTACAGTAAGTAGGGGTGACTAATGACTAAAGATCACGGTCACCGTTTTCTCCCAAGCATCGTATATGGGGGTTATATGGGGTGATAAGCACGAAACGGACCATTATTTGACAATTTAGAGTGAAATAAATGTGCAGGAGATGTGTAGGGAACAAATTGCTAAAGGAGGCAGCGGTCATAAAAAAATGCAAAAGTGGTTCATAGCACGGGAGTTGAACACTTGACCTAGCATTCGTGAAGCAGCGTCGAACCCTGCTGAGCAACCGATTCGCTTGCCGTAGGCCTTTCTGCTACGTTCCATACATCAGCGTGCACGCACGTATGCGCTGACGGGCAACCTTGTGCCCCTAACTTCGAGGGCCCGTAGCTCTTTGGGTTCAATGACTCAGCAAAAACTAAACATGTTTTTCCACTATGTGAAGGGTGGAGATTCTCGCAGCGCTATCCGTTTGCCCCGTTCAGACAGACGCCTGAGATCCTTCCCTGGTGAGTCCAATGCGAACAACGGTAGGAGAGATTTCCTCGTGAATTTAAGAAGAAAACGCCAGGATCTCCAGTTGTTTTCACGTACGGAGAACTTCGAAGAAATTGCCCTTGTTTTCCACCCAGCTTTGTGCCATTTCCCCTTGAGGCCCTTTGTTGGCCACGAGCGGTCACACTTTTGAAGTACAGCCAACACTGCAAATATTTTTTGGTATGTCGAAACATGCTGTTTTAAACTGAAAAGAAAAGAAAGGAAATGAAAGAAACAATTGCATGAAAACAATAGAAGAAATTAGACAGGGTTAAAAAAGACAAGAGAGGCAAAATCATAAATAGAGCAGGGTAAGGTTCGTTTCGCGAGTTTCTTCAGACGAACCTTTCTCTTAAGCTCCTCCCGTGGCTCTTCAGTAAAGAAGAGGAGCATCATTTAGCTCTGTCAAGAATTATTTATGATAAGGCACATGTCGCGAATGTGCAACATTGGGGAGTGGGAGCGCGTTTGCCAACCGGATCGCATTAAAATGGCGCGGCATTCACAGTTCTTGCACGGTCCGCAATCTGATTGGCTGCCGTGCGCTCGGCCTGGCTATGCTTGGTTACAATTGGCTGGCGCGCTATCGCCTCCCAATGCTGCCCATCTTCGCGACTTGAACTTATGGACATAATAATTTTAAAATATTGTAATTTTCACTTTTTAATTTTTTATATAGCTTTTTTAATTGCCAAATTTTGTAAGGTTCAGTTCATTTAGCAAATATTTGTTTATTTATAAACTAATTAAAATAAATTAAACCAAAATTAAAACAAACAGACGACTGCGTAAATAAACAAATATAAATTTCAAATTTTCTAATTCCTATTTCCTTGCTTTAAATTTCAAAGATGTTGTGTCCTCCATCATTTATCACACTACACAAATTCAGTTTTACCCCGTGAGCTGCTTCAGGACGACAGAACGATCTTTCCTGAACATGACTGTTTTTCAGCACGATGTGACCCGCGCACATCGGCCAGCTGCGCTATGGGAGGATATCCCCATCCACGTGACTGCACACGATGTCTTTGCCCCAGAGGATATGGAGGAAGATACTGCAACGAGAGAGTTGGTGGAGCCACTATGAAGACTGCAGACCTGAGACCGCCACTTGAAATTTCAGCCGGAGGGATGCGGCGAGACGCTACAAGCAACGCAAGAGTTTCAAACGTTCGAGGACGTGCTGGGCGATGGTGGAGAGGCTAAGGAAGAGTTCACAGAATGTAACTACTGGATCGAGGTGAGACATTCTCTAAACCTTGTAGAACCGAAGTTAGCAAATGATTGTTTTTGCCCAAGTTTGTCTTTCCAGAGATCTTGATATGATCGATGATTATTCAAATGCCTTGTATTCATAATAAGTTGTTCACCAACATTTTTAGCGGCTTCACTCCGGCTGTCGTTTTGGCAACTTTGCCTTCTCCTGAGCCTGTAAAGTCTGAAACATTTACAACTCTACTCGCTCGAACATTGTTTCATCCTACAGAATACATTTTCAAAGGGAAAGTGAGACAAAATCAGGCACTGGGGTTGCGGAGGACATACCTTATCTTCTGCCTATCGAGAATACATCGTAGCTTTTGTTTTGCCTGCTGCTTGCTGCTCATCATCATGCAATTAGTAGAACTCGGAAGAGTTTTATTTCTGCTGCTCTTGAACTATGAGATGCTGATATTTTGATGTTCTTTCAGTCCCCTCCTGGCACCAAAATCGAATTTGTGCTCGACTTCTTTACGCCTAACCTTGCTTCGGATGGGTGTACCTACGCCGGAGTGGAGATCAAGGCAAATAAAGACCAGAGGCTTACTGGATACAGGTGAAACGTTTAATAACACATTACGTAGTTTGACCAAAAAAGTTCTGACCATTTTGACTGGTCCAACTCAAACGATCGTAACTTTGTTCATGCTCACCAGATTCAGTCGAATTAAGCACCGTTCGAATTAGCACTCTTTTTGCAATGCGACACAAGTTGGGTAGTTCCATCAGCGAAGAAACTGGGTGGTCGGGATGTGACAAATTCTAGGAAGGTTGCTTTTGCGTGGTACTGATTGGTGAAGGTTCTACCATCGAGGAAGTTCTGAAAGTGCTTAAAGGGGTGGTAGTAGGTTGGCGCAAGACAGAACTTTAACTCTTAGTTCGCTTAATCTTCTGCGAAACGTGTGGGCGGGCGTTGTCGTGCAGAAGAGTGGGTACTCTTCTGTTGACCGGTTTCGTCACAGCAGGACTCTGCTGTGATGGTTCGACCTGGTTCCAGAAATTTCTATTGAATCACGCGAACCGCCTGCCACCACATTGTTACCATTGCCTTTTCCTGGTCAGATTTGGGAATGGCCTGGTGGATGCTCGTTGACATCAACCCAGTGTCCTTGTCGTCTTTGGTTATCTTACAGGCTCATATTTCATCCCAAATGACGACTCGATCCAATTACGGGTCGTTTTGATTCCGGATAAAGCAAAAGAGAACAGACTTCGAAGCGCGATCACTTCTGGCGATTATGGGGCACCCACTTTTCGAGCTTTTTTACCGTTCCGAGGTTTTCAAACCAGCAGTTCTACTGAACGTAATAGCAGTTCTACTGACTTCATGGATCTTCCGCAATCTTACGGATTGTTTGCGATGGATTACCTTCCACGGAGGCCTTTGAATCGTCGACCTGGATTACTGTAGGTCTGCTTCAGGGTGCACTTTCATGGATGAAATCTCCAGAACGGAATTTCTAGAACCACCGCTGCACGCTCCTTCCTCCAACACTATTCGGCCCCCTCACATCGTTGATTTGCCGGGCTGTTTTGACGGCGGGTTGGACCAGTTCGAAGTTGAAACTAAATTTCGTTCGCAATCGCTCTTTCGATATCCTTTAATAAGACTTCGAAGAAACGCAATTATTAAGCAGAAGCAGGAACAAAAATTATTTCTGAGAGGGAAGAATGCCGTATTAGACGTTATATAAAGCTGAGTATTGATTCAGTGATAAACGAACGAAAAGCGGTTGCACAAAAACCCCAAAACTTTCCGGCCAACCTGACAAAAGCGGGACACCTAGAACATGATAACGCTGTTGTGTTCTTATAAGAATCACCTGGAGATCACATTGAAGGTTTTGCGCTTCTGGATCCGTTGGAACTGTCCTTCTGTCACATACTAATCGAGTACCCGTGATCACCTACAACAGGGAGTACAGGACGAAGACGTTGCTGCGCTACCGTTACGGTCAGTCTCACAGACTCTCTTCCCGCAATGATTGCTTTCACCTGACAAAAGGTTTCTTCAGTCTCTGGCGATCAAAAGGAGCCTAGCAAGGTGGCACCGATAAGGACCGTAATGACGATCAATGGTCAAGAAATTCCCGGCACTGAGGGTCTAGAATGTGTGGATGACTCATCGTAAGAAATTTCTACGACCTTTCGCAGATCTGCACCGATTGTGACGCGAACAAGGTGTTTAGGTGTGCTGCGCATGTCAGAGGGGGATTATGTCAGGAAGAAGATCCACGCGTTGTAAGTAGGCTTTGTCCCATCGCTTGCGGTTACTGCAAGCCAAATGTTAAACGAAATGGACAACTGCTTACAACTACAACGACAACTACGACCACGACACCAGTGCTTCCATCCCATGCGGACTTCAAGTGCGAGGACCGAGTAGAGTAAGGAGACTTTGGAGTACTAAGTTGGCCTGCCAAGGTGACAGCGTCCATTTCAGGTGCCCAGAACATGTGGCTCGCGGATTCTGCACAAGCTGGCCTCCTAGCGTGACCGCGAACTTCTGTCCGATATCGTGTGGTCTGTGCCGTAGGAATTAGCGAATGCTTTCTGTTAGGGCCGTGGTAACATTGACGTTATCTAACATAAAACATTACAAGGAACATGGACGTGTTTGTGAACATCACCGCCAGCTTGACTTTAACCTTAATCGTTAACCCATTATGCATCAATACAGCCTCACGTGGTCAAGAAATGTTGATAGTCCAGAACACAAAATGAAGTGGACGGAACGGTACCAAGAGCAAGTGGTAACGACTATCTACTAGTACTTGAATGGGCAACAAATCAGTCCAATACATCCTCGTCGCATGAGGCACTCCTTGGAGTTTCACGCAGAATTCCAGTCAACTCGATGGTAGACGTGGATTCTGCGAAATTCAATCGGTTACGGCATCCTTCGAGCGGAACCACTGTGGACGGTCCACCTAATTTTCAACGGCTTGGTCGATGTTACAGCGTCTCCGACTCTCCACCTGTGGAAGAGCTCACCCTTCAGTGCGAATACTGACTACGTGGGATAGTTCGGTATTGCCTAATGCCGACAGGAAAGTTCAGGGTGGACTGATCAGGTATTGCCTTGATGGTTACTGTGCGACTACCTGTTATTGACCGTGTTGAGCTATTGAATATACACGAGGGTATCTTCGAGTATTGTTGTCGAACTACTAACCCAGTCTACTAATTTTGATTGTATTGTCGGAGGCAGCCGATGAAGCAATGGCGGCTGCTGGAAGATGGATGAGGGGTCCAGAAGATATTGCGCGGCGGTGGACTGATCGGTGATTATCCGTCTGACCGTCGTTGGTTAGTGTAGCTTGGCTGCTCTCATATTCCTTGGCTGAGCTTTTATAGGAGCTTTTTCCCCCGTTGGAATGAAAACATCTCTGAAAAATGGAAACATTTTTGCCGAGAAATTTTTCAGATCAGCTAGCTCATAGTAAAATTGTACTAAACCTGTTCAATAAATAAATATAAAACTTTTTCTACCGTCATCCGTGGTAGCGTTTTGCTAAACGACCGTAGACAAAATCCTGTGCTCCGAATGCACAAATTGTGTCTTTCGAAGCTTCAACCTGCCAACTTGTCTCAGTGCGACTCTCATCTGTTTTTCATTCTGCATTAGCAGGGACCACATTTCAGAGGAGCTCGACGGCACGGGAAGAATAGTGCAGTCGAAGAAATGGCGACGGAGCTGGACGTTCCTCTTCATCTTCGCGACCTCTTTGACGCTCTTGAAATCCCCAAGGCTGGTCACTTCTTTCGGCACTCGGTTCCTGTCCACGTTGTCATTGCGAGCAACACACGTGTAGCCTAAGCAGCTGGAGACGTGCGCACCGTTTAGCAGGGAAGCATTAGAACTCTTCCGTTCACCAATAAGATGGCCTTCGTGCGATTGGTTTCCTAGTTTTTCTGGAGCTAAATAGGCGACCGAAAGTGCAAGTCTGATGAAGAGGCACACTCTTCTCACTTCCATTAACTGGGAGCCTTACCGTAGCCGCACATAGCCGAGGTGTGCATCTATAGTGGTGGTGTATACGAGATGGTGTTTAATCCTTTTTCTTTTAAATGCTTTTGCACATAATTCTTCTTCTTCTTCTTCAGCGTCTGTCCCGCTTCGTAGCGGGGTCCGCTATTCTGGTGTCATGACGCCACCTTTCCCGATCCAGCGCTAGATCAGGGTGGACGCCAGCCGCTTTCAAGTCCGTATGTAACGTATCAGCCCAGCGCTGCTTCGGGCGCCCTCTAAGCCGCTTTCCTACCACCTCGAACTTAAGGCCTATCTTGCGGACGCTATCTTCCTTTCCACGCAGAACGTGGCCGTACCATCGTAAGCGAGCTTCGCGCATCTTGTCCGCTATCGGCGCGACACCGAACTTCTGCCGAATAGCATCGTTTCGGATGCGGTCCATGCGCGTGACTCCTGCCGTCCAGCGCAGCATCTTCGTCTCCATGACGCTGAGGCGCGTTTCAACTTCCTTGGTCGCAGGCCAACACTCAGCGCCGTACATCGCTACTGGCCGGATGACTGCCCTGTAGATCTTTGACTTAAAGCGCTCCGGTATCTTCCTATCGCAGAGCACCCCAGTCAACGAGCGCCACTTGGACCAAGCTGCACTCACGCGTGAATTCACTTCGACCATCAGTTTGCCGTCAGACGCGACTGCTGATCCCAGGTACTTAAAGACCGCAGTGCGTGGAAGCTCGATGCCGTTAACCTTGATGGAGCCGGACTCGGTAACGTCCGTCGTTAAATACTCGGCCTTCTTCACGTTCAATCTGAGTCCAAACCGCTCCAAGCGATCACACCAAGCTTGCACCTCTCGCTCGAGTTCACCTTTATCTTCGCTAGCGAGCATCACGTCATCGGCATAAAGCAACGTCCAAGGGACGGGCTTCTGAAGATCTCGTGTGATGGCATCCATGACAACAACAAAGAGGAGTGGGGAAAGCGCAGAACCCTGGTGTACCCCGACAGAGATGGGGAACTCCATCGAGGTTCCAGCTGCAGCTTGCACTCGACTCTTTGGACAAGAGTAGAGAATTCGCACCCACTCTATGAGCTCTTCGGGAACTCCATGATGTCGCAAGACGTACCATATCACTTCACGCGGTACGCGGTCAAAGGCCTTCTCCAAGTCGAGGAAGGCGATATGCACTGCCTTCTGTTTCTCGCGATGCTTCTCTATCAGGAGGCGGGCGGCGTGTATGGCATCAATGGTGCCACAGCCAGCCACGAAGCCGCACTGATTGCTGGAAAGCTGGACGATGTCCCGAATTCGTCCATCGACAATTCGCTCAAAGATCTTCATGCTGTGCGAAAGCAAGCGAATCGGACGGTAATTGGAGCAGTCTGCAGGACTGCCCTTCTTCTTCCATATCGGGATCGTCGTACTTTGGCGCCAACACTCAGGCACTTTTAACTCCGCCACAACCTGATTAAAGAACTTCGCCAACCACTCAGCAGGGTACCAAAACTTCGACTTCCACAGTTCTGCTGTCACATCGTCGGGCCCAGTCGCTTTGCCTGGCCTCATCTTCTTCAAAGCCGCTTCAATCTCCTCCACGGTGATCTTCTGAACGGGGCCGTGGGTTGGAGCCGTTGAGGGGATGGCTGGATGAGGAAATTCTATTGTAGAGATTTCCTCAAAGTAATCGCGCCATCGCTTCAATGCCTTCTTGCGGTCCATAAGAAGACGGCCGTTTTCATCATTGATGCCGAAGAACTTCTCGATGTCCTCGGTCTGGCGATGGCGATTCTTTGCGAGTCGGTACAGATACCGCTCACCATCGCGCGACTCGAGCTTCTCGTTGACATCTCCATAATGAGTGGCTTTTGCAACAGCCACGGCCTTCTTTGCAGCTTTCTTCGCTTCTTGGTACTTCCGCCAGTTATCGGCTGTCTTTTCGCCGAGAAACACGTGATATAGCGTCTTCTTCTCTCGAACTTTGGCTTTCACGTCATCTGTCCACAGCCAGGCCTGCTTGTCGACCTTCCGTCGTCCAGGCTTCGTAATGCCGAGCTCCGACCGTGCAGCGTGACGAATCGCGTCGGTGGCCTTCTCCCAAGTTTCGTCGACAGTTGTCACTGTCGGTAACCGCACGCGAGAAATCACAACTGCTTCCTGCTCTTTCATTCGCCACCACTTGATTCTTGGTGCACCGCATCGCTCGACCTGCTTCAGCCTCGGAGGGGCGATCTTTAAAGTACAGATCAGCGGTCGATGCTGTGGGGCGACCGACTCATTCGGCACGACCTTCGCGTCTGTGACAAGACTTCGGTCTCAATCCTTTACAAGGACAAAGTCTATCTGAGTCCTGGTGTTCCCGCTATAGAACGAGATGAGGTGGGAATCGCGTTTGCGAAATACGGTGTTCACTATGGTGAGGTTGTGCCATTCTGCAGCACTATCTCGAAACACTTGAGCTGTCATACACCATGTGATGTGACATGGGTCTTCGTAGGCCGGCCTGTCACAAGGGCCTGTCGCCTGCAATCGAGTGTCCGTGTTCGGCTTAACTCTCAGAGCGAGTAGTTTCCAGTGGCACCACGTGGAGGAACGGACATCGCCACCGCTTTTGCACATAATAAAATAAATAAATAAATAAATAATTGTTGAGGCATTACGAAGAAAGAAAGTGTTGGTGCACCCATGTAGAACTGCACACGTGCGCACTTCCCACAAAAGCATTTTTCCACAAAAATTATTCCATAAGGAATCATGAAAAGACAAGGTACATACTACTATAAAAGACATACATAGTAGTGTGTGTATGTGTATGTGTATGTGTGTATGTATGTATGTGTGTGTGTTGTGTGTGTGTGTGTGTGTTTGCATAGAAGTGCTGAAGGAGTGTGTTGGGAGGAAGTATGGGGAAGGGGGCGGGGGTTGTAGTTGTCACCAGTTGTCAACTGTTGTAGTTGTCAACAGGTGTCCATGTTCAGAGGACATGTCACCAATGTCGCGTAAAGGACGATCCGGTTGAGAAGAGGTGTCACCGATGTCGCGCGAGGGTTCCGGATTCAGCCGATGTGTTACCAGCGAAGGTGGGACCAGTAATGGGGGACCGGTGAAGAATGGGGTTCCAGTAAGGGGGACCGGTAAAGGGTTGACCAATAAAGGAGGGACCAGTGAAGGTGTGGCTAGCAATGGGAACCGGTGAGGTGGGGGAGGGGTCCAATGAAGGAGGACCGATAGAAGGTTGACCAGTGAAGAGTGAACCAGGTGAAGGGGGGGGGGGGGCGGTGAGGAAGGTACCAGTAAAGGAGACCGGTGAAGGGGGGGGGGGGGGTGCGGTAGAATGTTGACCAGTGAAGAGGGGACCAGGTGAAGGGGGACCGGTGAGGGAGGAACCAGTAATGGGACCGGTGAGGTGGGGGAGGGGTCCAATGAAGGAGGACCGATAGAAGGTTGACCAGTGAAGAGTGAACCAGGTGAAGGGGGGGGGGGGCGGTGAGGAAGGTACCAGTAAAGGAGACTGGTGAAGGGGGGGGGTGCGGTAGAATGTTGACCAGTGAAGAGGGGACCAGGTGAAGGGGGACCGGTGAGGAAGGAACCAGTAATGGGACCGGTGAGGTGTGGGGGGGGGGGGTGCGGTAGAATGTTGACCAGTGAAGAGGGGACCAGGTGAAGGGGGACCGGTGAGGGAGGAACCAGTAATGGGACAGGTGAGGTGGGGGAGGGGTCCAATGAAGGAGGACCGATAGAAGTTGACCAGTGAAGAGTGAACCAGGTGAAGGGGGGGGGGCATTGAGGAAGGTACCAGTGAAGGAGACCGGCGAATGGGGGAAGGGGTCCAGTGAAGGGGAGACCAGAAAAGGGTTGATGAATAAAAGGGGGACCAGTGAGGGTGGGACCAGTAATGGGGATCGGTGAAGGATAGGATGACCAGCGAAGAGGGGACCAGTAAAGGGAGGTTCAGTGAAGGTGGGAGTAGTAGTAGTGACCGACGAAGGGGGAGGGGGACCAGTGAAGGGTGAACCGGAAAAGGGTTGACAATAAAGGGGAACCAGTGATATGGGACCAGTTAAGGGGGTCCAGTGAAGGCGATGGTCCTGTCTCCCTATTCCGCTATACCATTCTATATAGCAAAACCAGTTTTTTTTAAAGAATGAGAGAAGGCCTAAAGAGGAGAAGAAGACGTTCGAGGTGTTCTTTTCTCCGGGTTTGGGGCGAAGCCCCAACTCCACGTTTGGCCGTTTGGCTTCCGGCAGGCCGTTGCACGCCTGGTATATCTTCTTGTTCTTCTTTTTTTTCTTCTTCTTCTTCAGCGTTTGTCCCGCTTCGAGGCAGAGTCCGCTATTCTGGTGTGGTGACGCCACTTCACGCGATCAAATGCTTGATCGGGATGGATACCAGCAACCTTCAGGTCCACGTGCAACGCATCAAGCCAACGCTACTTCGGCCGCCCTTTAGGCCGTTTTCCGGGCTCGACACTCACTTAACGTCATCAGCCATTTGATGTGACATGGTATCTCCATAGGCCGGCCTGTCACTAGGGCCTGTCGTCTGTACTCGAGTGTCCGTGATTAGCTTAGCTCGCAGAAGCGAACAGTTTCCAGTGGCACCACGTGGAGGAACGGACATCGCCACCATCTGGTATATATATATATATATGTATATATACATATATATATACACATATAGATGTATGTATACATATATATATACATATATATATATACATATATGTATATATACATATTTATGCATATATATGCATATATACATATATATGTATATATGTATATATGCATATATATGCATACATATATATACATATATGCGTATATATGCATATATAGGCTACTACTATAAAAATAATGTGCTTGTGGCAGCTCGTTTAACTGAATTAGTCACCTCCACGTTCTTAACACTAGTGCTTCTCAGATATCGAACTAGCACCGTCAACGACGCATCGTCTGTAGTCGATTGTGGTAATTCAAACGAACGCTTTCCGGTGGGAGAAGTCACGTAGAGGCGATGTGCGTAGAGCGAAGTCAGCTGCGTTCACGTATCAATATACCGGAAATGTCCTTTTGCTGTTGCAATGTAAATAGAACACGACTTTGCTATGTAAACGATTCCAGAAATTACATGCACTGCTCCCCCGATGGCGCTCCACATAGAAGAATGATAAAGTTCGGTTTTAGTTAATCCCACACTGTAAGCGCCATTCTGTAATACTTCTGTGGAACAATGCAGAAACAGTTTGAATGCTCATTAAGCCTATACGAAAACTTATTGCGGCCAGTCGATAGATACTCAGCGCTTTATTCTGCTCAGACAAATCTGTTAGCTGTCACATCTCCTGCAGGGGTGGAAGCCTTAGTTGGCCTGCAAGGGATCGGGCCAAGAACCGTGACTCGAGGTGCATGTGACAGTCCCGCCCTCCCCGGAAACGCGAACAATCGCTCAGAGTATCACCATCACTTTAACCACCCGTCGTCCCGTTGATCATCTAGTTGCTCAAGAGACGCCAGGTGATCGCCTCTATCCGTTCCTGTCGCGTGCTAGAGCACTCCAATGGGACTTCCTCGCTCGAGATACACGATTAGTCCTTCTCAGTTTGCGCAGCCTGGTTAGGCCTTGAGATTTTAGAAGCCTCTCCGTACTGGCCCTTCCCATAGCTGCAGGAATGGGGGCTCTTTCGGGGTCAGAGGAATGAGGCGCTTTAGTGTTGCTGTGTTTGACTGGAGTTCACACGGGTAGCTAGTCAGGCTTTGTCGTGCGTGCGAAAAACTCCATACAGGCAGCCAGTCTGCCCGAAGGGACTGGCGAAACTTTCTAGACGGCCTGGAATCGTCTTACGATGTAGTCCCAGTCGACCGAGTGCAAGCTTTTGCCGGGCCGAAACAGACACAGCAGGCGCAAACGCACTCTGTGCACTCACAAACAAGGATCGAGTCGACCCGACACAGCAGGATCTAGGTGTCCATCCCCTGAACCCGAATGCGTCTCTGTGCCATACACGGTCGCATTTGGTTCGCGTTCGCGCATTTGGTTTCGTCCCACATCCACACCGGGAGACGCGTCACCCACGTGGCCCTGCGACAAGCGGCTCGAGACAAGGGAACCCGAAGGGCTTCTATCGAGGAAGATCCGTGAGAAAAATTATCGTTCGAAATTGACAATCTTCAATAAATCTTCGAAGAAACAATTGCTAAGCATAGGAGTAACACAAATCATTCTGTAAGATAGAGCGAAGAATTTCGTAATAGGCGTCATTTATAGAAGTGCGAAGTAAGTTGGATATTGATCTATGAGTATGAATGGAATTGGTTGCACAAAAACCTCCTGAACCTTCCAGCGAGGGTAATAAGTAGTGAGGCCGCCTTCTTCAGCACCTTTTCGGCGTCGTTAAAATTGCATCTATATAGGTTACAACTAGCTTGTGGTTACAACTAGTTGTGGTTAGAGCACATGGTTGGTCAAGTACAGTGGCGCTGCTAAACATTCAACCAAACGACGTTTGCGACGCAAAAACGCGTTTTTTGCGTCGCATCATGATAACTTTGTTTAAAATAAAGGTTTTCTCATTTAAAATTTACCAGGGCTCCTAACATCACTCTACCTACCAATGGGCATGCAACCGCCGTTAAAAAGTGGATACAAGCCTGAAAACCAGTGCCGCAATTAAGGAGGGCCTGACTGAACACCGTCGCCGAGTCTCGCTTAATTATGTCCCAGGAACAAATAGTGCTGCCCAGTTGAATTTTAAAATTCTTACACCTAATTAAATTTTATTTTCCTTTTGTTTTATGACCTTCCTCTGGCTGCGGCAATTCATTTGGTACCAAACTTGGCAGGAGGATATGCACTGAGGCTACAGCTGCTTCAACCGATTTCGTTTATTTCAACGGAAGGCTCAGTCTAAAGCTTGTTATTGTAGCCTGCAATCTACTCATCTTTAGGGAGGGAGAATGTCACGAGAATGTCACAGAAAATTTACGTTTCGAGTTCATTCTGAGCTTTTGTGTGCTGGTTGCAATTCATCAAAATGCAAGTGAACTTTGCTAAACAACACTCTCTATCGCCGAGTTTGGTTGCGAATATCTATGTCCTAAAAAATGATATAGTCCACAAACAAATCTACGCTAACCACACACAATGTAGAGACTCCATGTTCAAAATATCGAGAAGGCAGGTGATCAGATGGCAACATTCCAAGTGGTTAAAGTGAAGGCCTCTCTCAAAAGTGCGACTGAGTTTTTAAGCGTTTCATACTCAGTCTTCGCAGAATGAATGCTGGAAAGCCCAGTATTGTAATTTTGCAATTTTTCGCTTAAAATTTTCAAACAGTTCGGACGCCAATATGTAGACGCACCAGATCGAGCGCTGATGTAGAGTCCTCCTTCGATCATAATTGCGCTGACCTGACATGCCCTACAGAGACATTGCATCCGGCTGTATGACCAACGAGTTCGTCTCTCTTTACGGTATCAATTACGGTTTCGACTTTACGCAGCCCATCGTTATCGATCCATGCTGCCAAATCTTCATGAATTTTTGGGTTTTCCGGTTTGTGTAGATCACGCAGACTCCTTTTTGGGTTTTCCGGTTTGTGTAGATCACGCAGAATTCTTAAAATTGGGTCCCTAGTCGCAAGGCAAAATATGTATATATCATTTTCACGTCGAACTGGGCACTTTTTAAACCAAATTGAACACTTCTAATTGTAAACGTCTTCCAAATTGAAAAGAACTTCTTACAAGTTAAACTACGAACACTTCAAGAAGGGTAGAATAATTTTTTGTCCAAGAAAGACTTGCTGTAACTTTTTCGAATTCTGTTTAGTTCAGCTTCCCGAACGATTGTAATAATTTTATGCAAGTTTTGTTTTTATATAAAAAATAACAAACTAAATTTAGTCTTAAAACACAACAAAACACTTGAAATGCTCGTCGCGATTTTTATTTGAATGATAATGTAAACACTGCTTACATAAAGTATCAAAGTGAGAATATGTGTGTTTTTTACACATTTCTTTGCTATTGTTTACAGGAGTAAAACCCTATGCAAACAGCAATTTTGCTATCAATCGGATAAAAATCGCGACGTCATGGACAAGTGCGTGGCGCACTCTTTTTTTGGCGCTAAAAACTGCCGCTTTTCTGCTCTTTAAAGCAGGAGGTAAATCATTATTTCCACAAAAAATGAGAGTTCTATAAAACTTTGAACAAAGTGTTCAGTTTTTGTATAAGTGAATTAAAACTTGAAGGAAACCATACTGAAATTTCTTTAAACAAAAAATTATTCTAATCTTTGTGAAGAATGTTTAGTTTAGAGTAGGCAAAGCTCATTTTGATTTGGAAGGGTTCGATTTGGTATCAGAAGTCATCAGCTAGCTTAGAAGAGTGTCCAATTTGAATGGAAAAGTGCTCTTTTCAAATTCGAATGAAAATGGGTGAAATGGTATATTAAGGTCAGCTCTATGCTAATTAGCGCTACCACTCGTAGTAAAGCTGTGTTACCACAAATAATTTTTAAATAGAGAAATAAAATAAAGTTGATTTTGCTAAACAGCAATTGCAGAAATTTCTTTTGGGTGAAACCTAAACTATAACGCCGGCTTTCCGGCCAGTTGACTCTTTGAGATGTAGAAACGATTGCGGTTAATCCGAAGTTAATCCGATCGAAGCAAACGATATTGGAGATCGAAATGATTTATCTCGAGCGACACACGAGAACAGAGGATCACAAGAAGAATAATCAAAAAGCGAATCACAACGGCTCGAGCTCTCCTTATATAGACGATTTGGCGCGTGATATTGGAGATCGAAAATCTAATTCTGCGATCGAACTGCCGTCCGTGTTGATCTAAGACATAAACGCCTGCAATTGTGTGACATCCCCATCCCTAAGTTGATGGCGTCCTCGCCATCGCCTACATATCATCAGGCTCGCTAACCGCTTTTCCCTTTCTGTATTGAACTACGAGCCTTTGTGTTTATCTTCACAATATGAGAATCATTCACAAATGATGTCCCTTTCAGGACTTGACAGTTTTCAAACACGGTTTTTCATCTTGTTATATATCAGTTGCCTTTAAATGATGATCAAGAACTAGGTTTACCGTGAAACGTAAGCTTCAGTTACCGCGTTATTCGTTAAAAGGCATCAGTGCAGTGAACAACTGAATTTAGTATGAGAACCTAGAACGACGTCCGCGATGGAATTCCCTACCTATCTGTTGATAATGATGATACATTGGCACACGCGGACGATGACCGTGTTCGTCACATTCCCTTTGCCTGTTCCTTTTGTATACAACGTTCCCCCCACAGGGCTTCGCTCGGATGTGCCATAGTTCCGTTCCAATATGCGGCTTAACAGCGACTTCCAGCTTCTCGAACAATGATTGTAGGTAGACTGCAACCGTCGGCTGGAACGACACCATCGAGTTACGGATAGATTCGACAGCCCTCTCGTCGAAAACGAAGTTGAGGTTGGGATCGAGATTCAGGCTATATTTCGACGGAATAACCGAGAACTGTTTCGCATGGTTGATCACATGTTGTGTTAATTTCGCAACAAGCCGCATGAGTAGATAGCCGAGTGCCACACCGGCTGGCATCAGTTGCTCACGGACCACGAGACTCTTGATGGTGTTACTCCAGGCCACATCTTCAATCGTCGGCCTAATCGGAGCTGGGGTCTCCTGTTCTCGCGCTGACGACGGAGCAGCATGTGGGGCAAGGTGCTCACCCATCGGACCGACTGTAGGCTGAGCTGCTAGACGTTCGTGGCCCCTGCTTTTGAATTTGTTCCCTCGCTGCCGGTGGCTGGTCGGGATGTTATTGGTCCTGCTCAGCTTGACGAGCCATACTGGAATTTCTTCACTTCGCGTGATAAACAAGTCTTCGACGCGCTCGAAATCGCGGCTCATCAGACTTTGTATGAATTCAGGCCTCGTCCTCGCTTTGAGGAGAGACACCTGTTAAAAAATTTATTCAGGCTGACCCACTAGCGGTGTATGGTAGTCGGATTCGAGAAGCTTGGGACCAGCGTTCACCTTGAATCTATCCTGCGGTATGCATACAGAGAGCAACAATGATCTCGCTCAGTTTCGGCCACGCGATCGGGATCGGGCACGAGAAACAGCCTGCAAAAGCTGCCACAATAAGACTGCAGTAGTCTTTGTTGTCCGGTATCAGATCTGAGAGCGGCTGATATTTACGCCAACTGACATGATCCTTAAGAGTCTTAATATCCCAGTCGATTTCGTCGATCAACAGCGGCCGCGCACCATAACCTTGAGCCCAACGAAGTCCGCGACAGAGAGCTTGATTCTTGGTTCGGCCGTATGTCAAGATCTTGAGCGGGTCTGTCGTATTCTTGAGCTCCTCCTCGGTGTACGATACGATTGGCGCAGGTGTTGCTTCGGCAATGGGCGGATTGGCACCTCCCAGGACTCGATCTGCGTCGTTATGAGCTGCACCTTTGTTTTCAACAGCCGCTCCGGCTGGTCGAGCTGGTCGACCTCCTTGACTATCAGCCATCTAAACGACACTGAATCAGTTACCGAACACGGAAGGTTGATTGACCCCATATAACGCTGCCTTTCCGGCCAGTTGACTCTTTTAGATGTAGAAACGATGCGGATAATCCGAGGTTAATCCGATGGAAGCAGACGATATTGGAGATCGAAATGATTTATCTCACGATAAACAGAGCAACACACGAGAACAGAGGATCACAAGAAGAAGAATCAAAAAGCGAATCACACCGGCTCGAGCTCTCCTTATATAGACGATTTGGCGCGCGATATTGGAGATCGAAAATCTGATTCTGGGATCGAACTGCCGTCCGTGTTGATCTTAGACCTAAATGCCTGCAATTGTGTGACAAACACTGGCGACAAATTTTTATGCTTGTAGGTTGTCCGGAAAGTTCTACTCGCTTTGTGTTACTATTTTTCATTTGTCCACTATTAAGCGAAAACTCAACTCGCATTGCGCATTAATGCTCATTTCTGTACAGTTTTTTTTTCACGGCTGGTGTGATCCATTACAACTTTTTGGCACCAGGCCAAACGACCACAGCAGAGTCCTACCGTAAGGAAATCGGTGGAGTGCACCGAAAATTGCGGCAACTTCAGCCAGCACCGGTCAAAAGAAGAGGCCCGATTCGGATCTATCCTAGTCCGGGGGCACCTAACCAAAGGTAGGTAACAAAATGTATTCAGACTTAGCGAGCAGCTCCTAATGTACCAGAAAAAACCCTAAAAAAATGAAACCTAAAAAATCAAAAACAGACGAACAGACAAAAATTAAATAAATTCGCGGCGATTCACAACCGTCTCGGCGGGCAGAAAGCGATGGAATGGAGGCATGCCGCGTGCTGACCGCCTGCTGGCATGTTATAACCAGGATCTAGCATGGTGAGGAAAACGCATGAAACCGCATGCCGCGTGCTGACCGGCGCCTGACATGTTATAACCAGGATCCAACATGGTAAGGAGGACACACAACTTTGATTGCTTACAACCGCAACAAATGTAACTTTTCGTTTTTTTTCTTTGAGACTTCTCTTGTTTAGGCCCCATGTTGTTCTGTAGGAGCCGCTCGGTAAGTCTCAAGTGGATTTGTTGCATATAATACTTTATAGTTATGTGCCCACCGGAATAGGATAGATTCCCCGATTCTTCTGCATGATAACGCCTGCCCACACGCTTCACAATCACTATTCGAAAATGAACGAATTAAAGGCTTAGTCTGCTATGTTCTCCAAACCTCTCACCAACCACTACCGCCTTTCCAAATACTTTCAGAACCTTCTCGAAAAAACCTTCACCAAACAGGACCAAGCCAAACAGCTTTCCGGGACTTCGTCGAATCTCGACCACCTAATTTCTTTGCTGATGGAATAAGTAAACTGGAGGCCCGTTGGCAGAAGTGTATCAATTTGAACGGTGCTTATTTGGACCAAATCCGATAAGACTTGAGAAAGTTATGGTAGTTTAAAGTGAAGCACTCTAAGTGCCGAGAACTTTGTTGACAACCTAATATGATCTACGCATACCGGAAAACCCAAAAATTCATGAAGATTTGGCAGCATGGATCGATAACGATGGATTGCGTAAAGTCGAAACCGTAATTGCGAGAAAGAGAGACGAACTCGTTGGTCATACAGCCGGATGCAATGTCTCTGTAGGGCATGTCAGGTCAGCGCAATTATGATCGAAGGAGGACTCTACATCAGCGCTCGATCTGGTGCGTCTAAATATTGGCGTCCGAACTGTTTGAAAATTTTAAGCGAAAAATTGCAAAATTACAATACTGGGCTTTCCAGCATTCATTCTGCGAAGACTGAGTATGAAACGCTTTATAAACTCAGTCGCACTTTTGAGAGAGGCCTTTACTTTAACCACTTGAAATTTTGCCATCTAATCACCTGCCTTCTCGATATTTTATACATGGAGTCTCTACATTGTGTATGGTTAGCATAGATTTGTTTCTGGACTATCTCATTTTTTAGGACATAGATAATTTTTAGGCAAAATTACAATACTGGGCTTTACAGCATTCATTTTGCAAAGACTGAGTATGAAATGCTCTAAAAACTCGAGAGTGTTGTTTAGCAAAGTTCACTTGCATTTTGACGAATTGCAACCAGCACCCAAAAGCCCAGAATGAACTCGAAAGTAAATTTTCTATGTCATTCTCCCTCCTTAAAGATGAGTAGATTGCAAGCTACAATAACAAGCTTTAGACTGAGCCTTCCGTTAAAATAAACGAAATCGGTTGAAGCAGCTGCAGACTTTGAGAGCTTGCTGTAACTGAAAAAGATAGTGGAAGTCATGTGGTTTGTGGATGTGATAAAAGATTCGTCAGTCGCGCTGCTGCGGTACTGTAGTTTTGTTGTAGTTAGGTGATATTTATTAGGTTGTTGCGAAGATTTCCGCCATTTTTGAATGTCTTTTTTCTCACTAACGCTACCTTGTAGCAACCTATCTTTTGTTAACATAAAGAGATCAGGTATGCATACGTTTTCTATTACTGCTAGCTACTCACTCTCGCGTTACTCCTAGAAAAATGGAGCTTTCGAAGGAGTAGATCCGAGGTCTGTTATTGTACGACTTCAAATTTGGCGAGTGAGCAGCCGCTTCCTGTCGTAGCATGAATGGTGCATTTGGGGAGGGCACAGGGTCGGATCGCACTGCACGAGAATGGTTTGCAAATGTGAGAAACGCAGTGTTTAAGCTTCAAGATTCGCTCAGGTCAGCACGTAAATCCGATGTCGACAACGACTGATTGCGACAGCTGATGGAATCTGACCCGCAGCGGACTACTCGTGAACTTTCGCAGGATTTGGGTGTGCACTACGCCACCATCGCCAGGCACCTACATCAACTGGGTAAGGTCCACGAGTTGGCACACTGGGTTCCCCATGACCTCACCGAACGCGACCGCCAGCGGCGTGCTGAGGTGGCCACTCAATTGCTCTCGTACGAGCATTTAGATAGTTGGCTGAAGTCCATCATCACATGCCTGTACATCAACATCAGGAAGAGCAGACACTGGGTTCACAAGGGTGAGCAACCTGAGCCACAACCAAACGATGGTCCTCATCCATCGAAGATAATGCTTTCTGTTTGGTGGGATTACAAAGGTGTCACCTACTACTAGCTGCTGACCCGTAACGAAACTCTAACAGCGGACTTGTACTGTCAGCAGCTGGATAGACTGGCCGCCAAGATTGCAGCGTCCGAATCATGGCACTATCCGATTCTTGCACGACAATACTCGACCACACATTGCAAGAATGACTCGTCAAAAACATCTCAGTGTTGGACGGGAGGTGTTGGCTCACCATCGTGCAGTCCAGATATAGCACCAACAGATTACCATCTTTTCCTTTCTCTGTCCAATGCCAGGCAAGGAAAAACGTTCGATGACGAGGACGACATGGAACGCTGGCTGCCTGGCTTCTTCGGATCAAAGCCAGAAAAGTTCTGCGCTGACGGGATCGGGGGTCTATTGGGGAAGAGTGTTAGGATATGATGGTCGTTACTTTGTTTCGCTTTTTTTTGTAAAACTTAAAAAATGTGGTGCCTTGAAAATGGCGAGAACTTCTGCAACAACCAAATATTATAAGTTATGACTGGCACGAGGTTTGAGTGGGAGCGAAGTGTCCCCTACCCCTGCATCTTGAGGTGAGCAAAATCTGAAGTGGCATGTAGCAGTCAAAAGCAAAATAATGAAATGTGTTTACATAGAATAGGTTACCTATAGCCAGTGACTATCTGGTCCTTGTTCGTCCATTCGAATTCGAACATATCCGAAAAACACGACTTTTTGAACACTCGAATTCGAATATTGAAATTCGAATGATCGAATTCGAATGGAGAAACATTGAGTTCACATATGGAAGAAAGCAAAGAACAGACGGTTGCTTAGGAGAAAAGTGAAGGCAATTTCCAACTATCATTATAATTTAGTAGAAGCGTTTGCAAATCCATCGGTTTCCTCAGAAATCTTGTTCGCGCCTCAGAAAAGCGAGGAAATAGAGTTAGATTTAGTCCTTATTATCTGGTCCTCGACATGTGGGATGCCTAGATCAACCTCTGACTTACCTGACTGCCTTTAAAGATAACGATTTTTTCTCAATTCTTTATTTACAATGACTTTCCTAGTGCTGATCATGAGAAACAAAAGGTTTACAAGCGATTTGATCCATGAGATCTAATTTCTTCTAGCATTGCAAACTTCTAGATCACTCAAAAAGGGAGAAAGTGATTTCTGGTTTGGTGGTTTGCTACTTCCTAACGATATCAGTGGATTTGTTCCGCTCATTCAAATAGCACTCCTTTTCATGCATGCGGCAACTTCAGGTATCACATCGTCAAGTTTATGGTTGACGATTATTAGGCTCATCTTAAATTGGCTATTAAGTGTTCGTTAAAAAACTGCTGACAAATTGCTAAAGATTCCGTTGCGTAGTTCCAACGCTGTGTAGTTTGTGGACGATGTCGCCAACCGTTCGTGAACAAAGAGAGATTTCCTAGAATTGTACTTTCACTCATCGCCAGATGCGATGTAAAACGTCAATAACATGCCACGATTTTAAACTATGTGAGCTTCCAGTTACTAGACAAACTGTTCTGATGAGAGTTTGAGATTAAGCGATCATTGCGACCACATGGCAGTCCGGCGGAACCAGGTCCAGATGCAAAATGTGCTTGTGCTGGCACATATAAGTTGAGCCGAAATTTTACAATCAAGTTAGTTGTCGCACTGGCAGTTTTCCATGATGGATGGTAGAAGAGAACACAGCGTCCCCTTATTCACACTAGGAATTATACCGAAGGCATAGTTACTCAGCGAACGGCGGCCAAACGCACGATCCGAAGCAGCGAGCGTGAGCGAAATGTAAAATATATCTGGTCTGTACTTTTCCCATGGCTTAATGATACGCCTCAGCCTCAGCGGACTACTCTGAATGCTAGCTGTGGCATCCCCCAGCGATTAATAGGAACCGATATTGTTTATTTGTTGACAAAGCCTAAGCCAGCATTTTTATGCAATTTCCACAGCAAAGGACAACTTTGGACAAAATCTGTTATATCGATCGATATTGATCACGGGGTAGATTCTGTCTACCTTTCAGGAAATCTTACCCAATTACCTATTTCTAGAATGTCCTTACCGATAGTTTCTTTCGCTCGTATGCCAGAACTGTGTGGGCAAAGGGGGGAGAGAGTCATGGTGTAACCAGATTCAACACAAGTGTGTTAGATATTAGGTTGTCAACTAAATTCGTGGACTCTCATGTACCTCCAACAAAAGTGTTTATTAAGAAGTAACAACAACAAAAATTTTCTGTCGAAATAGGATCTCTTAAAACGCGGGGCTGCTCCTCATTTATAAGCTGGCTGGTCCATCCCACAGCTGTAGAATTCTGCTTTAGAGGCCACTAATCCTCAGAGGTGCGGTTTGAACGGGTCTACATTAACAAATTGGCTTCCAACCAAGAAGTGCTGCAGAGAGCTAAAAAGGCGGCTGTGAATCTGTGCACAGCCTGGGCTGTGAGGCGGATCCGTCTGATCTGGCGCTATCTGGCTTAAAGATAATTCCGCTCCTGAAAAGCTGTCTGAAGTCTGCGTACGGCTATGCTAAGGAGAGTAGATTCCAGCATTAATCCTGAAACCGCTATTGATGCTCTCCCAGAAGTGAACACCTTCTTGACACCACCAAACGGAGAACACGTCACGAATCGGAAACTTCAAAAAATCGAGGACCTTGGTTGGGAGCGGCTAACTCATACAGCTACAGCGCACAGTGTGCGCATAGTGATTACCACGTTTTTAGTTCCGTGAAGCTCCTCTTGGTTGAAGACGATTCATTAATGTGAATCAGGTCAAAATGCACTTCCATGGATTCTTGGCCTTAAAAGCACAGAAATTGTACAGCCCTAGATAGACCAACTACCTTATAAACGGGTAGCACTTCAACGTTCCGAGGGATCTTATTTTTATTAAAGACTATCATTTGTTATTTGTTAATAAGTAATTTTATTGAAGAATTTTCAGAGTCCACGAACTTAGTTGCCAACCTAATTCATAGGACAAGCCTTGAGTTTCATACACATGTTAGATTTTTAGATTTCAATAGATTTCTAGAAAAACATGGCTCCATGAAAGAAGTGTACAGCAGCAGTACAAATATCGGCAGAATATGTGTAAGTTGGTAAGGCACCGTAGCATATGATAGACCAATGCTTTGAAAATTGGTGTCCGAGCTACGCATCATATCTGTTTTGAAACTAAAGTCTTAGCCGAATGGCAGGGGCAGAAACATCAGATGTGCCCCGTCTTTACATGGGTGCACTAGTTAAGTAATACCGTGAATACCGCCACATCTAGTCGGTCTCAATATCAGATTGCTTCCTCACTTCGACATCTTATGGGATTTCTCTATACATATAGTCGTTTCGTAGACCCTGATTGCGACAATGCTTCCACATCATTTCAACCTATACCGGATTCCGAGTTGAGCGTTCGGATCTTTCGAGTACTCGAATATTGGTGTCTTTCTGCTCCGTTTCAAATATTCGAACAGATTCGAATACCCACAAATTTCGAGCATTCAAATTTTGAATGTGTTTGACACCGCGATCTTCTGAACGTTCGAATTCGAATACTCAAATTCGGATGTAAATCATTCGAATACCTATTCGAATAGATCATTCGAGCGCAACTATAGTTCATAAGCATCATTTGCAGTCGTAACCGTAGAGGAAGAACCAATCTAGTCAACCCCTTTTCAACCGCCGGGTAGTTTGCACTTCTGTAATCCTTACTCAATGCTTCAGAAGTTGGCGCTTCTCAAAGATTTATGGAGAACGCCACACGATAAATATCACTGCTACCTATGGACGGAGAAACTTCAGTGTCCGTGATGAGGTTAAGAGAATTACAAAGTACTAAGTGAAGGAAGGATCCAGCTCTAGCAACACGAGGGACCAACTGACGAAGCGAGTGAGGGTTAAACATGTCCGCAAAATGTGCCGATATTTGGAAGGCTTGCAAGGTGTCAGCAGTACCCCAGAATATATTCGGAAGATTGAAATCGACAGGAAAGTCAGTGGCTGAAAAACCACTGATGACCTTAGTAAGTTGGATAGACTGGGAGCTTGCGCAGGCTGGGGCTCTGTAGATCAAAATGAACCTAGTGATGCGATCTGCAATAATGACACCAACAATGAGTACTTCATATGAGTTGTCAACGGATTCAGAAAAACTTCATTGACACCAATAGAATTTTTGTAAAAAATAACCACCTCCCCCCCCCCTCATTTATTACGCTTGTCGCACCATACCGCCTTGTAACGGGGGATGGCTGGGCCAAGCAGCGGAGCAAGTTCATTTTCAATTTTTAGCCAAGTCTCAGAAATAAGGGCAAGATCATAGTTCTCATCCAAAAGAGTGACCCCGAGACAGGGTCAAGCTTGAGGTGCGAGAATCGCAGGGGGGGGGTCGTACTGTGCCCTCGTCTGGAGGGGGGAGGTCGTACTCTTCCGGTTTTGGCGGAGGATTCTCTCTTATTTTTCAGGTTTTTAGGCGATGTTTTAATTCTTAATAAGCTGTTTTTTCCAGGAATGTCTACGAAGGCGTGGAGCCTCTCATTCGTTCACCGAAGTATTGAAAATTAATATTTAAAAAGTTTTAAATGCTGTTGGTATTACTTGATAAAAATAAAGATTTTCTGTCGGCAGAATTCGAATGGATGAGAGGTGTTGATTTTTTTCAATTTTATTTATGATGTTATGGAAACGACTGCATTCTATCTGGAGAAGTGACATCTACGTCCAAAATTGTATTGTATAAAATTTGAAGTGTTACTTACTAATGGTGACTTAAGTACTTTCCTTATGAGATTTTTTTAAGGGCTCTTCGAATCACTGACGGAGTCGCAGCACAAGGATGGACTTCTCGCGGAAAATTTTTTCTACCCTCTGAAGGAAAGTACATCAGAGACTGAAATTGCACCATATAAAATTTTAAGCGGTGACTAGTGTACAATAAAAAAACCAACCTTCTTCGCTGCGATCTTCGATATGATTAGGGCGAATCGTATTCAAAACTTTCGGTTTTCATGAAAAATTAATTATTTTCTTCCTAAAACAGACTACCTATGCAGTTAAAAATCTGGCGCAGAAAGTTTCTAGCTTTGACCAACGCAAAGTAAAAAAAATCATGGTTTTCTGAATCGAACAAGTTGGATCGACCTGTGGTCAATACTGCACCGACGTCACTGGACCGAAAAAATTTGACGTTCACAAAAATGACTATAACTCGGTAAGTTTTCCAAACATTGAAAAAGCCAACGGTTTTTTAGAAACTAGAAAAAATTGCTTCCTAACCATGTAGGAAACGTTTTTCATAAGAGAGGTCTTCATACGCGGAGGGAGCCTTC
>OX377203.1:22978797-23099368 GCA_947396885.1 Heligmosomoides polygyrus polygyrus | reverse complement strand
AATCCTAAGATTTACATTATTTGGTGAGCATATTTCACTGGATATGTTAATATCGTTAATGGACCAAAAATTCTTAACACAGCCAATATTACATAGGACATTGTAGGTATAATTTTTAAAGCGACTCCAGATGTGTGCAAGAATAATAGCTAATTTAATAGCAAGTGGTTTGACACTACTGTTAGACGCACCAGTTATGAATCTGAACTTAACTGGGTTTTTATGAAGCTTAGGAATACAAAAGATTAAAGGAACAACGCTACTATTATCAAAACTTAAATTGAAACTTGTGGTGAATATGTTATGTTTATTTATTAACTCTTTAATTTCAGTGTTATTGGGAATGTCTATTTTTTCTGTTGTAAGGTTGTTCATGCTTTCTATCTCATTATTAATAATATTATAGTATAATTTTCTGCAAACGCCATAGATTGAGGATCCTTTATCTAGAGAGCAAAAATTAAGCTATTTTTTACGATGTCTATACTTGCCCAGTTTATTCTTTCAGTATAATTGGAACTTTTTTGTTAACATGTAAAAGGGCTCTATTTTTCTATTGTTGAAAAACATTTTTTGAGTATTTTCAGTTATATTCAAAACTTCAGCATTAAGTCTATATCGATTATTAATATGTTTAATAACTTGCCGGAATATATTATGCCAGATTTGTTTGATGTCGTAAGAAGTGAAACTAGACTGTGACTTGTACTTCGCTCCTTTACAGAATAATTGGTAGGCTTCCAAATATTTTAAAAATATCAATATTTCCAGTAACCACATGTTCATAACGAGAATTTGTAAAGACTTGATTCTTAGTGCAAATGCAGGGGGGCTATATGTAGTATTGCTACCTATGCTACGTAAAAAACTATTATAGTTATATATATATGCTAATTCTAAACGGTTTATAAGGTTTGTCACTGTCACTGGATTAGGCTTATGTGAGAGCGGATTAGAAATATGTGGTAAATTACCATAACGTTCAATGTTGTTATTAAAACCAAAGGGGTAGTCATTATAAGTTTGATCCAAAAACGTTCTTTATCCTTCAAAATGGCTATGTCTGCGTTTTCTTCAAGATTATCTAGAACGGTAACTTCAAATTTTTTTTACTAAAACAAGTATCATCAAAGTGTTTGCAAAAAATTTTAATAGTTTTTTTCCTATAGATATTACTTATATGCTCCTTTATTCTAGTTTTCAGTTTTCCTGCTGTAATACCTACACATTGTTTACCACAATCAACACAAGAAAGGCAATATACAACATTCGAAGACACACAGGGGCTAAGCCGGTCTTATAAGTATGTAATACGCGACCGGTAGTGAAATTATCAATATAACTATTAGTATTCATAATTTCACAAACTGCACTCTTTCATTACATATTTTATCTATTATGGAGCTACCAAAATTTTCTAGGTTGCACTTGCCGTAAATTTTGCGCTTAAGAAAGCGCTTAAGCTGAAAGTAATAAGCGTTGAAAGTTGTACTTGAGCTTGTTTTGGCCTAGATCAAACGCATAGGACGGCTAAGTTCCATACGAGTGGGAAGGTTACCCTGAGGTTTTGGCTGCCTCCTGGGGTTGGCGCTCCCAAAGGAATAGCTATACCGGAGGCGTAGTATCTACCCTCTAGTAACTACTTGTATAACCCATCGGTATAGCTATGAGTAAGAGGAAGAAAGAAGGAGAAAAAGGCAAACCTACCGGCAAGGCAAGTACAACCTCAACAAATGGTTTATTTATTTTTTGTAATTTAACAAAAATAAAGTAAATAAACAACGTGAGCACATACAAACTTTATTAAAACGTGTGAGTTTAACACAACTGAAAACAATTAATCCACATTTTTTACACGTATTAATTTTTACGTTGTCAGTTTTGAAGTCATTCTTCGATTTTTTTGGTTGGAACGTCCTCCAGAACGTTTTTGTTTGGAACGTCCTCCATTTTCCGTTCAATCGCTTCCTAGCATGGAACTCCTGCAAGTTATATTTATACATAATTAGCAATATATACATAATATTATTACTAAGTATGAGGTAAGTACTATTATTAATAATATTACTTACCTCATTTATATTAGGATTTTCCAATCCTGGAACACACCTAGGGCCCCTATGGCAGACATTTTTCCCTATATAGATAAACATTTAGCATGTTAGTCATAATGCAAATTCACAATAACTACCTACCTCTTTCTGTACTCTTTCGTCCATAAGAAATTCCAAAGATAAACCTTTCCACTCACTCATGTCCAACGACAATCTTTTTGCCAGTACAACAGGGTCAAAGTGGTACAATATTCCAATTCAGATAACAATTTATAAGATTTTACACAATTTATAACAATACGTAATTTATAATTTAAATTTATAATAAAATTATAATAAAATAATATTATTTACAATTTCATACAAACGTGTATAAATGTTTAAAAAAAATTAATAAATATTATAAATGGGTAATATAAACATTTAAAAATAAACATGTAAATAAATAAATAATTTTTCAAGTGACATATAATTATTAAAATAAATAAATAAAATTCACACCAAAATTTTCCAATATCAGCTCGTCCTTCCTTATTTTCACATTTATTGGTCTCCTTCCGGCATTCACATACAGCTATTTGACTTAATTTCTCACAAAAAAGCTAAAATATAATTCATTTTATTTTATTCCAAAATAGCTCATGGACATTTACCACAGATTCTGCCTTTCCTTTTTGCGCATCCCTTTCTCCTGTATAATCCTCATGTCCAAACCATTTTGCTGATTGTATATCAATAGATTCTTGTATCCTTTTTCAAGAAACCTGGCTCAAAATTTGTACGTCATTTTCACATAAATAAACGTTTACAATTTTTATTATAATTTCTATCTCATAGATAATATTGCTTATAAAATTTACCTACTCGTATGGCAAAAAATTTTTTGTTTTGTTCGGCAGGAATTGGCCATGTCAAAACCTCCTCAGAGCTCTCTTCGGCACCTTCATATCTAAACGTGAGCTTCTAATTACTAAGTTTTTACTCCTAGATTCAAAAAGGCACTTAGTTTATCTAGTTCCTTTATAAAAACTCCTTTATAAATTTGTCAAAGTCTTTTGGCAACATTTTTTAAATATAGCATTTATAGGAATATTTATTATTCTAGCGTATTCTTTGAGAATCTTGTTTTGGAAAATATCATTGAATTTTGCGCCTTTCAAAGCATCCACGTTAAAAAACAAATCTGGAATTAACTCTTATACAAAATACTTAATAACGATTAGTTTCTATTATGCATCTATTTCTTATCTGCATCCTTGCAGATTGTCGACATGCCGATATCAGTTTGTTGCCTATCGGACATTCCGTCAACGTTCCGTTGTATTGCTGAACTGAAATAAATCCTTTTTTAAATGTTACGATTAATTATACACATTGAAATATTATCACGAACTATGCTAAATAAAAAAAACACGAACACATAAAACAATTGCGAAAACAGAATATGTCATCACCATATTCTTTTGGCCTCTTGGCCTAAAAAAAGGTTAGGCCACTAGTATTCAAAAACATGGTTATGGTAGCAACCAGCGTCCTTTAAACAAAATGGAGCACTTTTTCATATTTCGCACACTAACTCGTACTGAGAGTTTACTAATTATAATACAGTGCGTTATACAACAATCACTGTTATAATCAAACACTGTTATAAACACACATATGTTTAGCAGTATTATAATATATATGTATATACGCAGAGAATTAGGCTAACATATGAACGAATAACTACACACTCGCATGTTTCAATTATTCATCGCTAAATGAAAGTTTTTGTTTTTAGTAATAAGTAGTATTGACTTTGGTTCAGCTTTGACTTATTCTAATGATTTCTAGCCTTAGTTGTTTAATTTAAACAGGTATTAAGCTACTATATAACAAGTATGCATAACTTACAACGAATACATTGTCTTGAAGCCTTTACCATTAAAATTTTTTGATTTGTCACCATAACTTTCTAATATCAAATAAAACAAATAAATTAATTAACTTTTTAATTATAAAATTATTTTTAAAAAATTTATTAAATTAACAAATACAGTTTTTGAAAATGACATATTAATCATGCATGATCTAGAAAATAGTTACACTGAAGACAAATTATTTAATACTTACCAAAATTGTTTAAGTTCAACTAAAACTAACGTTGATGACAAAATATGTAACTTTTTGGACTCAACAATTACTGTAGACGGTGACAGATTCTACACTAAACAGTATAATAAACCGGGTTTTTTACTTTTATAATGATCAGATTTTCCACAGCTCTACCTATACCAGCTATGCCCTTAAAAAGTCAATAATTTATACTGAGGCTCTATGCATATCTCGAAATTGTACGAAAAAAGAAGACTTTATAAATAGATTAAGTAGCTTAATTAACAGCCTACTAATGTTGGAATATAGTAAAAAATTATCTTCCAAGCAGTCGTCTCATGCATCCTTAATAACAAAAATAATTCGAAATAATTAATAAGAAGAAGTAGTTAATTTATAAATATGAGCTCCCCAATTCTTTCAGAGAAACACATAAGTTTGGTGATAGTATATTTCAGCAACTACTATAGTTACAATTCTGTTTTTAAGAATATATATCCTGTTTGCCTTCCTATAAATTACTTCCCATTTACTTTTCCATAATTTAATCATCTGTTTTTCTTTTAGTCCACGCCCACTGCACTTTCCCGCAATTATTTTTATCTCGTTTGGTTATAACTAGCGCTCCACACTCTTACTAATACGCTACCACTCCCCGTCCTACTGATAATCCTCTGGAAGTAATAGTAGCCGCCCTTCGTTTTCAATGTCCTGTATTGGGATAAGAGGTGAAACTGGATATTTCTTACTTTTAGTCCTGCATCTCACTCAGTATATAATAATCTCTTCTAATTTATTGTAATTTATTAAATGTTAATTTTTTTGTTATTTTATTTTTTCAAGTCTCTGTTGCAGACCTTAAAGAATTATGACCAGAAATGAGCACAGGCACTGAAAGACAGGAATATGTGGGCTTTGTGTTCACTCTCCGCCAACCAACGTGTTTTGTTTTAGTTTGTGCACACAACCACACATTCCATTGAACCCTATAGAGATCCAGCTGGAAGAGACATAACATGTACAAGGAAAAGGAAAAAAACTTCTGCGGTGATGTTCACTTTCACAATTCCGATCAATGCTAGCGAAATGTGATGTGGGTTTGATGTACTGACCAAACACAGCGAGTTCCTTATCCTTTACAGTAATACTCAGTTAATCAGAAAGAAACGCAGTGGTGGAAAATTGGCTTCCCCTCACCTTTTACGGATGCCTCCCCTCCTCTTCGTGAACCAAGCTATGAGCTTTGAAAATAGCAAAAATTATTTGATTATGCAATTAAGCAAATTGCAGGCTTCGCCGGCTTCGGGTATGGTGAGCCACGCTGAGAACGGAGCCCAAACCTAGATGGGATTCCTTACTAATTGAGAGTCATCGCTGAAGATATCAGATCAACGGTGAAGCGCCCTCTAGTGGGACCATGTGATATAAGCTAGAGATCAGGGATTGATTGTTGTTACGAGCTCTATAAAAGCCCGCGGGGCACATAAAAATTGTTTCGGTGCACTTACGATACCAAAATTTAGGAAACCGAAGTTTCCTAAAAAGAAGCACCGGCTGCTGCATACGCAGAAATCACTGATAGCTCTGAATAACTTATTAGAGTTGCTTACATCGCAACCAGGAGCTCTATATACTAGAATGAAACGGACACTTCCGAGCTTCACTAAAATGTCGCAACCAATATTTCATAGCAGTCTGTAATTGACTGTAGCAGAGTCTTTTTCGAGATGATGACCACACCTCCCCCAAAAGCTGTGTGCGGCTGCGCGTTTAAGGTCATAGATGGCGACATGAAAGGAGCACTACTAGGTTGAGAGCGTTCTACATCAGAGTTACTTTTGCTCGCAACCTATTGAGTCATGTCAGCGTTGATGCGCCTCAGCTCCCTGATATCATGTTTTCAAACTTCCATCAATATCAATATGTCTTCATTGATAGGTCGATAATGACCTTGATGTAACTTGGAGCCGAAGTCTCCTTTGCAAACGTTCTTTCGCACTCCTCTGGATGAAGAGGTGCTCTTGAGCCCCTTCGTTTGGGCTGCGTTGTTGGAACACGCGAAGACCTAGTTTGTGACATAGTTGATCGAGGTTCGGCGCGTTTCACGCAGTCGATCGAAACCAGGTGCTCTGAAAGAAAGTCGTCACCTGTAGAGGTGGCAAGCGGCTAACTTCGACTATATCCGCTCGCCACTGAAGGCGCAGCGACTCGATGAAATTTAGGCTAGACAGCTAACAAATACAAGAAGAAAATACAAGATGTCGCAAATAAATCTGTAGTCCATCTCAAACAACAAACCGTGGCCGGAACCCACCACGCGGCGTGGAACCAGATTATGCATAAGGATAAAGCACGGCGAAACTCAATCCCTTGTGGGATGCGCCAGCGCAATCTACTTCTCGGGATGTCGTGGAGGCGATATGGTCCGCGGAAATCTATGGTGAAACGCCATGTGTTCGCTTCTCGTTTCTTCACAAGAGCGATTGGTGCACAGTATGCGGATGATGATTCTCGTATAATGCCATCGCTTAGCATCTGTGTGGTCTGCTTCTCGATTTCCTTGCGCTTTTCCAGAGGCACACGGTAGACTTTCCTGACTGGTATAGGCGCATTGTCAAAGAGATCAATGCGATGTCTGATGTTTCCGTTATAGTGGCCCAAATGTCAATCTGGTCCAACAAACGCGTCGGCGTGATGTCGAAGTATAATCCGAAGTTGTTCTTTATGCTCATTGCTAAGTGCAGAGCAAGATAGTTCGATTTCATCGCTAACATCGTAGTTGGGAGGCGGGGTTGTGAGAAAATGAGGTAGTTTGGTTTCCCAACCTGCTTCAGAGGGAATCTCGTTGACGATCATTCCGTCATTCGGTGCCCCTGGTCTATGCTGTACTGCTAAAATTTGGACGTCGGGATAGACTATGGGTGTAGCCTATGCCATCTTGGTCTTGTCCTTAAGCTGAGTGTCGGTATTTGACGGGTTCATGATATTGATGAAGGATGTGCCTTCTATATTAAGCGAAAAGAGCGCACGTCCAACGACGTAGAAGTCATCTGACAAACATAGATTGTCCTCTATTAAAACATCTATGGTCGCGCTTGGTAGAGATCCGAGTATTTGGTGCGAACGATGGAAGTGGTTCTTCGGGGAGGCGTGGCCGTGCTTTCGGTCATGACATGTAATGGTGCCACCGCACGTATAGTGACATGATTTACTTGTAGGTTGTGGTGGTCTTCCTCGATAGCGATTACGTGCTCGTGGAAATCAAAGGGAATCGGTAAGCCTGTTTTGTTGAGTTGTCGTATGAAGTCTGATCCGAGTAGCACTTGTGCCGGGCAGTCCGAGTCCGAAGCGATTCACAGTTGATGGAAAATTGTGTATCGGCCAATCGTTATCGGTATTTTCACTGCTGCAAAGTAACTAGATGTTTCAGATCTTTCAAAACCTTCTGCTGGCCAAATCTCCAGCAAGTGAAGTAGCGGCACTTTTCCTCCCTTGGGAAGTGACTTGGAATCAGTTTCGATGGGAAGCCGGATAAGGATGTCTGAGGCCAATGAAGCTCGAGAGGAGGGACTTCGACTCACCGAGTATTTTGGCCGGCGTGATCGCTTGCAGTTGTAATCATGTTGGGTTCTTTATTGTCAGATTTCTTGACTGTCAGACAGATTGTCAGACTTCAGACTTCGTTGTTGTTCTTCACAATAAAGTTATCAGTGCTCTTCAAAACATACGACGATGAACAATGCACTGATCCACACTGAGATCATGAGGCATCCTGTGTCAATTCTGAGGTCCTCGTTTGAAACGTATCACTTCTCGAGTAGCCTCCAGTTGCAGTTGATCGACCTTCATCTTGAATTCCTGCGCTAGTGCGTCATCATAGTTAGCTATGTTCTTCAGTGTGCTCGCCTTGTTCATTCCTGAATCAGCATGATGAAGAAGACTAGACACAATGCAAAACGCGTGAGAACGAGATAAGCGAACATGTGATCTCATAACAGTCGAGTTCGGGCTTCTCCGTCGCTTTTACAAATGATGCCAGTTGCTCCACTGCCGATTTCCCGCTCGACCGTCGCTTTGGCTTCGGACGGGACCCCAGTACCGATACGTGTTGGTTTCTGCACTCTAAAACGGAACTGAAGAATCGTTAGTTAGGCATAGCGACTCCTAAACACACTTCCTTACCTCGGGTATGACGTTTTTATCGTAGTCAGTTATCCTCCGGTGGTGAGTCCGAAAAGTGGCTCGATTGCGACATGGAAGGCGTGCTGATGCAGCGCTCCCTGTGATCAAATCATCAATCGGGTCGAATACCAAGGGAGCAATGACATTGGACTGAACCTGTATCCAGAATAGGATCCAGAAACTGGAGGGCCTTCCAGTAAGGCCAACTCTCCGCCTTCTGGCCCAGATTTTCAGCTGCCCCTGCTCCGGTTAGGCTTGTCGTAAGAAAATATAGGTCCCTGCGTTTACTTAAATAGGAATCCGGAAGGTTTTCAAATACTCTTTGGATGGTGCTCACTGGAAGTTCTTAGATCAGAAAAGAATTAAACTTAGGGCAGGGAATCTAACCTTTGTAATGCCGATGAAATTCGTTTTCCATCATACCAGCTATCCTACGCCACGCCGAATTTCGGTCGTAATGGCTTTTGTACGCCGTCTCGTGTCATCCCATAAACAGGGCTCTTTTCGAACGAAATCAGCGAGTGCAATTTTCTCTTTCTCCGCGAGCACTTCGATCCTATCAGGGTCGGGCTTCACACGCTTCATTACTTTTCTGGAATGAATTCTGGAATGAAGAACGACAAATGGAGCTAACGGTTGGAAGACTTTTACGCAATAAGTAACGAATACCATTGTATTTCAAAATGCTTTTTCAACAAACCTCCTTTCGCAAAATGTCGATTAGGCGCAGAGCCTACCGCCTGAATAGGATTGGGCGCAAAGTCTACCACCAGACTAGGATTGGGCACAGAGCCTATCCCAGACTAGGATTGGGTGCAGAGCCTACCGCCAGACTAGGATTGGACGCAGAGCCTACCGCAGCTCAAAACACCCAATGAGTCGAACACCGAACTAAATAAATCAACCAGAACTTGGGGTACAACACCTCAAACCTTTTAGGCTCTGGCGCAAATAGGTCGGGAGGGGGGGTCACTACAGCATGGCACGCTGGGCAGGCGTGGCGAGTAGCTACATACCGCGAATGTAAATGCAGCCTTATCTTTTCGTTCCGATTATAGATCCGCGTCTTATGTGCTTCCTAATTGGACAAGGATTTAGACGATTCTAACACGGATGCGTCACTTGAGCCACACCCTGGAGTCCCTTCCCCTGCCTAAATCTGTGTTCTCCGCTGACGCGAAGGAGATCACAGCACAAAGCTACAGCATTGTTTGTTTGTTTTCTTTACTACCAGTGTGCTTTGTCTAGTTTTTCGTGTTCGTGACACTTTTTATAAGGTGACCCCCCGGAACCTATTTGCGCCTAGGCTCCTTCCAATCCTCATTGCCCTTTCCATAGGGGTGTCTGATTTTCACACCACTATGAGATGTCTCTTCATCTTAGTACCAAACCTAAACACATTCTGGTTGATTTTTAAAATTCAACGAGTCGAACTCTTAGGAAAAAGAGTACGTCGAAAGCACGCTGGACAAAAATAATGTGAAGGTGGTAGACCTCAAACACTGCATCCACAACAATAGAAAATCATCTTCGTCAGCATATCTGATTACTTAAAACATCAAATGATTGCTGCAATCTTCAAAAAAATCAACAACAAAAAACGACGACGCTGTACGACGCTTCTCCATGAGTTCAACGGCCATCCGCACCTCATGCTCAGAGGTAATGCAAATGCGCATCATGCTGTGAACCTTTGAAGAACACCTTCTTAGCTAATGAGGGCAACTGTATTGAAGCAAAAATCAAAAGAACAATACCTCATTCAGCCTGTCGAAGACCAATAGAAAGTCATCTTCCGCCTCGATAATCCTATGCTCGGACTATTCCCAGCAGAACAGCCGCTGCGTCAGCGAATCTGAAACACCAAAATTGGTCAAGAGCGCTCTGCACCACTTCAAGAGCCTTTTACCCCACCTCGCGGCTTGAATATCAACGCCAATGGCTCATTCAAAGGGTGCGACAGCGAGTACAGAGACACTTGACCCTCAGCTGAAGCTTTCATGTAGGACAAGTCTCGCTCCACTGGCAGTCCGAACTTCGTTGTGTACACGGCGTGGATCTGGAAAGGCGATTTCAGGCGCTCCAAACTCTCCCGAAATTCCACCTTGATTTACATCGAACTGAAAACGAAATCCCAACGGATGAGAGTCGTTGAGAGCAACAAACGTCATAGCCCAACAATACAGAAAAATTCCTGGGTAATAGCCGCCTCTATTTCGCTCTTCAAAGGTGGAAAGACGACCCACAACAGCTGAAAATGGCAGGAAAATCGGAGTGTTTCGTGCTAAAAGGTATTGTGCGGAAAAGGTTGCTGATAAAAACAGAGTAAGAGTACTCTAAAGGCAACGAAGTGTGCAGTTCAGCTAGAATCGAAGATAAAAACTGCTCCTGAGCAACTCAACATCTACAAGGTGCGTGGTAGCACAGTCCGAGGAGCTGTTGCGTGAACCCGATTTCAAGTCATTAATTCGATTTGTGGCCCATTTCAAAAAACCCTCCCTTCCTCTCGAGTTGAGGAACGACTACCGGATTGTCTGGAAAGGATGAAGCACTGAACACACCACAACTCATTGTATATTGTACTTCCAAAAAACGATAAACAGGACCCGGCTGGGCTACATCGGCGAAGGTGTCGTGTGCACTCAGTGCCGTGGCACATGACGCATTTAAGCCACCACAGACTTCTGCGGCGTTGCCGCTGCCCTACCCTTCACCACAGGCCGGGAGAGTCTGTCTACGCTCTGCATTTTTGTGGGGGGATCCAAAGCGGAAACGGGCGCGTAAGCAGTTGATCCCGACTAGAAAGACTACAGCACCTCGCCGGCGCCGCTCCGCGGCGCCGCTGGCCGGCCGGCAGCCGCGGTTGAGCGGCATGACTCATCGCTTTCGCCGTCCGCCGTCCGCAGCTGGCCGCAGAAGTCTGCGGGGGCTTTTAGACTGACGGAGGCGCAATCGTTGCGTCGCGCCTGCCACCCTTCGCGTCTCACGTCGCGCGCACAATAAACAAGGCCATAGAGCAATCTCTTTTACGCTCAATTCCCGCAAACTCAGACCTTGGAGTATTTGTTTATTTATTCATTCGTGCTAGTGCAGCCACAAGGTAGTAAATGGGGAGCAAAAGCGCACAGAAAAACCGGCATTACGAGAAGACGTAAAGGCTGAAAGAAAATAATAACAGACAATGTATAAGAAAGAGATTTAGTTCACCAGCATATTAAGTAAGAAAGAGTGGGAATTATAGCATTCTCATGGCCAACTTCTGCTGAGTCAATGCAGGAAGGTGCAAAGAACTACTCTCGTGATGAGGTCGACAGCAAAGAAATACACCAGTTTCGACGTAAATTCAGCTCATTAATTTAGCAGGCAGCTATGATACTACTACCATAGAGTCGCAATCAGGTTTAGCCATGGCGGGAGGGCCTTATGTCTCAAAGGCCTCTTTGAACTGGTACGCACCCGAGGCCACCTGATGGGAGGTCATAACCGGACACCTGCTCGTCACTATGCATTTATTGGTAAGAACATAATAAACATATTACGTGTTGTCAATACTCGGCGCTCTATTCCTCATCACAAATATTGCGTCCCAGTATGATGAGAGCAGTTTTTTGCAGAAATATCCAGTGACCAAGCCCAGGATCAATCCGAAATGGCATTTATTGCACTTTGAAGCTTCTCACAATCGTTGACTGTAAAAATCTTGGTGTCGTCAGCTTAAATGCTACAGAAGCATCCAGGTGCAATTACGGACGTAAATCGTTGATGTAAATCAGGAACAATAGCCGGCCCAAACATGCTCCTTGAGGTACTCCGCTTTATGTGTGGGAGGAGGGCGAAAAACTGTGTTTCACTAATATAGACTGAAGACGTTCGGTAAGAAAGGAACGCAAAAATCCAAAAGCTGTACTTTTATACCGTATGAAGAGTCTTCTAATCAGCAGTGGTATTGAAATCGAATCGAACGCTTCTGCATAGTCTAAGTAGCAGACAGATACGTAGTTGCCTTGGTCTAGTTCCCCCGCAATAAAGGGATAGTGGAAACAAGAGCGTTCACAGTGGATTTCTGCCCAAGAAAACCATGCTGTTCCTCCCGGAGTAGGTTGCAATCTTTGAGATAGTTTGTGGTTTATTTACATAGTATGCGCTCCAGGAGACTCGTTAAACAAATGGGTCTGTAGCTAGCCACTTCGGTTTTAGGTCCATTTTGAGCACAGGTCGTACATATCCAACTTTCCATAATTTAGGAACATCGCCATGAAACAAAAATTTGTTGAATAGGAAGGTTGGAGGAGAAGAAGTCCAAGTGCTGCTTTCTTCAAGAAAATAAGGTATATTGTCCGGTGAAGTGAAAATTCTATTTGACAGATTCCGCAACACACCGAAGACACATTCACCTGTGATATCTATCCAGCTCAGGACATTATCAGTCAGTGAAGGCAAGTTAGCTCCCGTATCGCATATCTGCTTGGAGACTGATTTAAAATAATCCGCAAATAGACTAGACTTAATGTCGTCACTTCGTGCGCAAGTTTCGTCTGATATGAGATCTAGGATGCATTCCGTCAGCTTTAGTTTCCTACAATAGCTGAAGAAAAGTTTTGGACTCCCAGAGCGCACAATTTCTTTCCATTTCATAATTTGATGCCTAGCTAAGGCTCAATTGAGCTTTCAAGACAACCTAGCGTAGTGAGATCCTTTCGAAAATGAGGAATAAAACTTAGTTTTCCTTAAAGCAACCTTTGCTTTGAGGAAAACTAAGTTTTAGAGTGCGACCAAAAAGAGGGCTGATCCAGTTTCATCGTCATTTCGTCGTCGTTATATTTTTAGTCATCTATTAAGAGGACGTGAAGCGGGAAGTTGGAGGTGACGCCTGTCGGGGGCACCCGATACTAGGTTCCAGGTTCGGATTTTCAGCCAGGCCAACCAAGCCTTCCATCCATCCAGGGTCCATGAATTCGTACCAAACTCGTCTGGGAAGGATAGAGCGCTGATTTGTTTATCGACTGGCTACCGCAATTCATTGAATGGCCATCTAGTTATACGCATTGAAATCACCTCCTCGATATCCCGCGGAAGGCGCATCCCAAAACAGCCTGATTAACGACGTCCTGTACCCTTTAATATTTATCCCCTTCCTTATTTTCGAGAATAACTCTGATATTAAGTCGGCAGCCCTTGCAGTGTCAGAGAGGTGAGAAAGTGGGGTAAACGGAGGTATGGGTCGAACTCGAGGGGCCTATACATAAAGCTCCGTCTATCTATCACAGTGTACGCAAAAACATTTTTAAAAAACTAAAACGTAAATTGCAACGGGCTATGAGAACGGTTTTTAGAAGTGCACATTCGTTATTACCCGTTATCTGGACGCCTGCTATCTGTGGGCCGAAGATCACATTTACGAAAATTTACGATTTATGATCCAAAATGTCGTAAATCGTAAAGGCCCCCCAGACTTCTGCGGCGAGCGGCGGGCGGCGAAACCGCTGAGCGGCGCCGCTCAGCGGCTTGACTCATCATCAGTGGGAGCGGTGACGGCGAGGTACTGTATTGTTTCTAGTCGGGACCGACTGGTGCTTAACAATAACGCGCCCCGATGACGGCTCTGCCCTTTCGCGGCTCTGGATCCCGCCGCGAAGGGCAGAGCGCAGAGCGCAGACAGACAGACGCTGGAGCGGCGCCGCCGGGTGGAATGATTCAAGTCATTTCCGCCAGCGACGCCGCCGGTGCCGCTGGGCGACGCCGCCGACGCCGCCGGTGCCGCCGGCCGGTCAGTGGCGCCGCCCAGCGGCGAGCTCTGCGTCCCTGCCCTATGGTTAAGCATAGGGCAGCGGCAACGCTGCAGAAGTCTGCGGGGGCCTTAAACCGCAAAGAAATTGCCAAAAATCACCGTAAATAGTAAAATCGTAAATCGTAAATCGTAATTATGCACAGCCCTGGTAGTCACCAGGAATCCATACGCTGTTGATTGACTAATCTTTTGGTCAGTTGCAGTTTGAATGCAATAAATCTTCTGAATTTTCTCAAAACTTTCCGGACACCCTGACTCTACATGACTATATCTTCAACCCTACAACAAGTGACAACATTGAGCCTCTCGTCGCTTGAAGCAAGTAAGCATGCAATGAAATCAAATGCGCTAGGTGAGACCTTGGAACGGAAGTAGTCCAATACAACTCCGATTTGCGGCTTGTCCAAGGGCTTGGGAGAGTGAAGCTTTTTCAGCTCCTGAATGCCACAATTAGTTGTCTTTTTCAGAAAGTAGTTGGGTCACACTAGGTAGGTATGACGAATACCAAAAAAGTACAGAGTCAGAGTGCATCAAACCTTATAGTACATCAGAGTTCTTTGGACGCTTCCATTCTTTAGGATAACGCCAGTGACCAAACAAAGCCCGAAGAACTATGGCGTCGCCTCTCTCTAGTGCGGCGTATCTACAGAAGTGTTTGCCATGGCGTTTCGAAACCTCGACTGCCGAGCTGATGTTTAAACAACCAGTAGCGGAGTTTTTGCGGCCACAGATGACATGGCTAACATGGCGGCGAGCAAAAGAAGTAGGCGAAAAAATCTCACATATCGACTTTCATCTAATTTGAAGGCGAACGGCAGAACGATAACGGTTTTTTAAGAGGTAAAGAGTGTGAAGGATGTTCAGGCACACAACTCATTTGTACGCAAAAAAATGTACCAAGTCGACTGAAGTTCTTGTCTGGGCTCGATAATATGTACCACTTCCACGTCAAATTGGGCACTTCTCAAACAAAACAGGGCATATCAAATTGGACACTGTTCCAAATGAGTTTAACGCCTTTGAAATCAAACTGAACATCCTTCAAATGAAAACGAGCGTCTTTCAAACTAAACTAGAGACTCTTCATGAAGTTTAGAACAATTTCTTGTCTAAGGAAAATTTGGTAAAAATGTTTCAAAAAATGTTCCATTCACCTGCCCCAACAATAACAATTCAACAATAATTTTGCATTTTTGTAATATTTCTATTTTTAGAAAAATCAATGGCTTAAAGTGCTAAGAGAAGAGATCGTGTCAAGCACTTGTCTAGCTGGTTGCGATTTTCATTTCATTGATAGTGTAAATGCTACTCGCTTGAACATGCACGGTGAACATATGTGCGTTTCCACACTGGTTATTGTTCCCCGTCGACAAGTCTGCAGCTCCAAAAAAGCAGAGTTTTTGTTGTCAATTAAATAAAAAAACCTTCTAGACGAGTGCATGACATAAATTCTTATGCCAGCATTAAAAAATCGCTCCCTTCCCTTCTTTTGAAACAAGCCTTGAACTATGCTTTAAGCAAAAATTTTGCGGAATTTCGAACAGTGTGGTCACTTATTGGGCCTCAAAACAGTAACAGTAGTGAGGCCTGCCCTCCTCTACGGCAAAGAGTGCTGGGCCCTGGGTAAGGCGCAGGAGCAGCAACTGCACGCGGCGGAGATGAAGATGCTGAGGTGGGCATGTGGATGAACCCGTGGGGACAGGGTGCGAAACGAGGATGTTAGGGCAGTGATGAAGACAGCTCCGATCCAGCTGAAGATGAGGGAGAAGCGCCTAATGTGGTACGGACACGTCCTCAGAAGGCCAGAGAATCGCCCCGTAAGGTTGGCCCTAGATTTCGAGGCACCCGGAAAGCGTCCGAGAGGAGCCCCAAGGAAAAGGTGGAAGGACGGCATCAACAGAGATCTCGCCGAAGTCGGCGCCTCGGCAGATGACGCCCTTGATAGGATGAGGTGGCGACAGATCACAAGAACAGCGGACCCTGCGACTGCGCGGGACTAAACGTTCAGGAGAACAAGAAGAAGAAGTGGTCACTTATTGGGGCAGTTGAGATTTTTAAAAAAGCAAAGAAAGTCGAATTAAACTTGGAAGACGCTTTTTTATTCTGAAAATAATCAATTTGATTTTAATAGTGTCAGGCCTGCTTAGAACAGCATCAAATTTTATTCGAAGTGTGCACAATTTGATATGAAAACATTGATAGACTCCAACTGGCCTCTTCTCTCTCTCTTGCTTGTCGAGCATTCTATTGACTACAGCCACATACGACTCATTTCCACTTTAAATGGTCAATTCATGGAAGAAAACATGCATCGAATCAGTACAGTTTGTCATCGGTACTATTTACCCATTCTGAAGCCTGCCCTCTGGCCAATATAACCTCTAACTAGGGAAGGGTTTCGAACTCCCATGGAACTTCAAGATGAGACCAGGATCATTAGAAAGAGCTCGGAATGCTGATTACGAATATGGGTGTCAAAATTGCAAAATGAAACTCTCGAGCGAGTTATGGCCTGCCGAATTCGGGGGCCCCACCACAGGTTGGCTGTGCGACGCACCGGGCGCGAGAGTGGTGAGTGATCGGGGCCCCGTAAGAAGTGTCCACCGGCTGCGGCAGTGGCGCTCACGCGGTGAGCTCCGTCGCTCGAGTCCAAGGTTCGCTAAGATCCTTGGGGTTGCCTATGGCTAAGAGGTTATGGGGTCTTAGCAGACGTCGGCTGCCATGGACCAGCCGGATAGCTTTCGGTCAAGCTTCACCTGCACTGGGGCTACCGGTATGCAACACGTGTCATTATTTAGAAGGTGATTTCGAAGATGAATTATGATTTGCAAAAAACGGGCAGCAACGGGAATCGAACCAACGATGTCACACCTCAAGAGCGTCAGCGCTACCCCTGCGCCACCGCCGCAGCTATCGGCTCTTTCTTACGGAGCCCTGATGACTCACCACTCTCGCGCCGTACAGCCAGACCGTGGTGAGGCCCCCGATTTCGGCAGGCCATAACTCGCTCGAGAGTTTCATTTTGCAATTTTGACACCCATATTCGTAATCAGCATTCCGAGCTCTTTCTAATGATCCTGGTCTCATACTGAAGTTCCATGGGAGGTCAAAACTCTTCCCTAGTTAGATTTCACTTGCTTGTGCATACAGTATTCACACCGATCAGAAGCATCCATCGGACATTGCGCTGATGGACGGATTTAAAGAAGGTGAGAGACATAACACTCCTTGATGCCAAGAGCGTTCTAATGCTGACAGAATCCTTCCCTACTGACTAGAAAAGCTGCAGTTCACGGAACTCTTATAAGGTGAAGAAGAAATGAGCAGGGGTACTATTCATGGGCCACGAGAAGGGAAACTCGGCTTCCGTTCAGCTTGAAACAGGCGTTTGTTGAAAGAAGTTCCTACAGATTAATGACTGTTGGTATGTAACGACCAGTAATATAGCCTTCAACCGATTTTGTCGTTGCACCGTTGTTTAGCTGAAAATTTAAGTCTTCAAATAACAGAACTCAAATGGAGACTGTGCTTCAAATGTGATTCAGAATTGTTCATCCCGTTTTCGAAAGTTTGTTGGCAAAGCGTTGCGTACTTCCACAGGTTCTGAGCACCATTTCAATTTTCCGTTAACGACTACATTGTGCACTCGTCTTCGCAGAAATTAAAACTATTAGGTCGGAGCAGAAATAATGACGGTTCAGCATTGATAATTAAGCAAACTTTAAACGAATGCGGTCATGTTATACATATTTAAAAACCAAATATACCGCACTATCGCACGAAACGATAATTGCCCCTCTTTCACTAACACTTCGGTGATTTTGCATTATCACGTTTGCAGAGGTTCAATTGCGGTTCAACTGTGATGAATCATAAAAGATTACGAAAATCACCTGTATCACCTGTACCACCTGTCGCCCCGTTGATTATCGACTTGCTCGAGCGGGCGCCAGCAGCGTCTCCATTCGTCCCTGTCGCGTGCCAGAGTGGTCCAATGGATCCTCCTCGCTCGAGGGACACGAAAAGCGTCATATCGGTCGTTCAGGGCTTTCACGAAGAAGTCCGACCAACGCGTTGGTGAGCGTCCCGGTGTTCTCTTGACATCCCGCGGAATCCAGTCGGTAACGGCTCTCGTCCAGCGAGTGTCTGCGAAGCGCATTACGTGGCCGGCCCACCTAATTTCGACAACTTGGCCCACGCAACAGCGTCTCTGATCTTCGAACGTCGGCGAAGCTCGGAACTCCGGAGGCCTTCTCTCACTTGCGTGAGTCGTGTCACTCCGAGCATCGTCCTCTCGATTCCACGCTGCGCGACGCTGATCGCGTGTTCATCCTGCTTTCGTATAGCCCAGGTCTCTGAGGCGTATGTTAGGGGAGGAAGAACGGTAGAGTCGAATAGGTGGGCACGGAGTAGGACGTTCTTCGTCTTCTTCGCGACTTCTTCGACGCTCTTGAAAGCTCCCCAAGTCGCTCGTTTCCTCCTGCTCAGCTCCGGAGCTAGGTCGTTGGCCATATTGACTTCGCGACCCAGATACACGTAGCTGGAGCATTCGGAGATGTTCGTTCCGTTGAGCGTGGATAGGCATCAGAAACTTGTCCGTTCCTCATGAACATCGTCTTCGTAAGATTCTGCTGCAGTCCAACATTGACACATACACGATCGAAGTCGGCCAGCATTCGTTCCGCCTGACTGATGCTAGGTGTTATGAGCACGAAGTCGTCAGCGAAACGAAGATGGTGCAGCTGCTGGCCGTCGACCTTCACTCCCATGTCTTCCAATTCTAGTTCGCGCATCACGTTTTCGAGGGTGGCACTGAAGAGCTTCGGAGATGTGGTATCCTCTTTCCGAACCCCTCTCTTCACGTCGATGACTACGTCGCTGTAGAATGGAGAGATCTTGGTCGTGAATCCACTGTACAGCTCTCGAGGGATTCTGATGTATTGAGACACTCTGACTGAGCAGATGACCGCTTCAGTCTCGACGGAGTCGAATGCCTTCTTCAGGTCGGTGAACGTAAGGCACAGTGGCGGCTTGTACTCTTGCGACACTTCGATGAGCTTCGTAATGGTGTGTATGTGGTCGATCGTGCTGAGTCCTCTCCGAAATCCTGCTTGTTCGCATGGCTGTCCTTCGTCCAGCGTTCTACTAATCCTATTCAGGATGACTCGAGTGAACAGCTTGTAAACTACGGACAGCAGGCAGATCGGGCGATAGTTGCCAATGTCGTGCACGTCTCCCTTCTTGTACAGCAAAACGGTCTTGCTGGTCTTCCACTGAAATGGAACCTTGCATTCGGACAGGTAGCGTGTGAAGAGCCGCGCCAGGGTGTTGATGAGCGCTGGCGGGAGGTTCTTCAGGTGTTCGGGTCTGTTGCTGTCAGGGCCGGGTGCTGTACGTTTCTTCACCGACGAGATGGCGTGTCGGATCTCGGAGGGGAGAACAGAGGGAACGACGTATCCATCCTGCGGAAGATGGCGTGGGGGATGGTGGACGTGGCTCGAAGAGATCGGAGTAGAAGTCGTGGATGACCTTCTCCATGGTCCTTCTGGAAGAGGTGACCGTTCCGTCAGGACGCCAGAGAGCGGTCATCTTGGTGTTGAAGTTGGCGAAGTTTCGGCGGGCATTGCGGATGCTCAACCCTGCCTCTGCTGCTTCAGCCAACACTTCCGCCCTTCTCTCCTTGAGATCCTCCTTTATCGCCTCTCTGCATAGCTTCGCAAGCTCGGACGTCAGTTGGTAGTTGCCTGACTATCGTGTTGCTCCACGCTGGCGTATAAGCTCGAGAGTTTCCCGAGACAGGCGTCTCTTGGTGGTCTTCAAGCTCTCGGCTCCCTTAGCACTATCGTGGAGATGGTGCACAAAGCGGTCGTATTCCTCGTCGACGTTGTCCACGACGGCATCTTCCCAAAGGCCGACAAGAGAGGTGTAGAGGTCCCAGTTTATGGTCGTTCTGGGATTCCTCTTCTTGAACGTCGCGGCCTTCTCTCCTTGACGCGAAAAGCGAAACCTCGCGCAAAGGAGGCGGTGGTCCGATCCCGTGTAGAACTTGGGGACAACGGAGACGTCGGTCAGGCAATACTTGCGATTGAAGATGTTGTGGTCGATCTCGTTGTGGAACTGGCCACAGGGGGATTCCCAGGTCCATCGTAGAGAGGGAGGCTTCTGGAACTGTGAGTTTCCATGGATGGTCCTGGTCGACATGATAAACTCAGACAGCCTTTCACCTTGCTCGTTCCACTCCAAACCATGGGTTCCGATGTGAAGTTCTTCTGGCGACCTTCGCGCTCCGATCTTGGCGTTGAAGTCGCCGACGATCACCTTGTAGAAGGTGTGATCTTCCTTATAGAACTTCTCCAGCTCCACGTAGAAGGCCTCGACGTCTTCGTCGTCGTAGTCGGATGTTGGGGCATACGCGACGAACACAGTCAAGGCTGGCACGGAGCCACATCGCTTCAGTCGCAGACGTCCGATTCGGCTTGTCAGAGACTCGTACGAATCGATGTTCATGGCCAAGTTCGTGTTGACGAGGACACCAACGCCGCCTACTCCCCTGCTGTCGCATGTTCCGAGGAACAGTTCTTCTCCGGAGTCGTAGGCGGCGTGTAGGGGGTGGTGTCTTCTCGTCTCGGTCAGTCCGATGACGTCGCACTTGATCTTCCTGGCTTGCATCATCAGGTCCTCGACGGATGCTTCCGACGCAAGCGTGCGGGCGTTGTAAGTACAGATCGTCATCCTAGTCCTTCTCAATTAGCGCAGCCTGGTTGGGCCCTGAGATTTTAGCAGCCTCTCCGTACTCGTCCTTACCATCGCTGCAGAAATGGGGGCTTTTTCGGGATCAGGGGAATGAGGCCCTTTAGTGCTGCTATGTTTGACTTCCATACAAAACGGGTAGCTAGTCAGGCTCTGTCGTGCGGGCGAAGAACTCCGGGCAGCCAGCCAGACTGCTCGAAGGGACGGGGCGAGACTTTTGAGGCGGCCTCGAATCGCCTTACGATGTACTCCCAGTCTACCGAGTGCAAGCTTTTGGCCGAGCCGACACAGTTACAATCCGCACAGTCACGGACGCATCCGCGCACACTGTGCACGAACATGCCGCTCCCGCGCACAAGGAACGCGTCGACCCGACACAGCAGGAGCAAGGAGTCCATACCCGGCATCCCACCTGCGTCTCTGGACAGTACACGGTCACATTTGGTTCGCGTTTCATTCCCCTATCCACCACCCGTGGACGCGCCACGTGGCCCTGCGACAAGCGGCCCGAGATTTCTCTTAACAGGAGAGCCCGAAGGCTCTCTATCGAGAGAGATCCGTAGATCACCTTCGATCTCCAGAGCCGTGGATCACCTTGATCACTCATGAAAATGGGAAAGGGGATCATGCGACCACGTGAAAACGTTTATCATTATGATCAGCGTCCCAATTAGCCTACAAGTGGAAGTATGGGCGAAAATTACTTTCGATCTCCAGAGCCGTGGGAGTACGTGGGAAATAGGCAGGATAGTTGTTAAATCGTATGAAACTGGTTGAAATAACGTTATAACGACAGCATTGTACACTACAATGTTCAAGATACACTTTACATCGGCAAAAGAGCAGTGAGCTAGCCCAGCAATGCAGAACCCACACCCGGGGTCGAACACATGACCCTCCTGAATCTTCAATAGCTCAAGTTGAAAATTGCCTCGGGATGCTGATTGACTTCCCTTGTAAGTTCTGTATCCGTAATTGAGAACGCCTTCGGGCACTTTCCTAGCAGCCTCCTAAAGCGGTCCTCCTAACGGTCCTCCTAACTGGGCCAAACTCATATTCTCTTCTATTAGCTCGCATAGCTTCCTTTCGCGTCATTTGTCTGTTTCCCAGTGACCGATACTCTTCCCGTGCTTGAGCAACATCGATTGATGACTACTATTGAACACTGGAATCTGTGTCCGCTGATGTTGGATCGTGTATACTCCCGCTGAAATCCCATCTCTAGTTGGCCATATCACTCGCTCGCAAAATTCCGCCGATTCTGCCTCGCACTTAGCGTGCATTTGTGCTGCTTCATTTGGAGGGATATATATTCTGTCCACTACCACCACGTCATCTTCTTCCGCTCCTCATACATTCTTCCGTTGTTGTCTCTATCCATGATGGATCCTCTATGCTTACTTTACGCAAGGCATTCTTGCCTAGGACTAACTCTTCCTCTTTACCTGGGTTAATGTGGAATGCCACCTTGCTAAAGTTCCTACCTTGCAGCTTTACCTCAATGTAGACAGCTCCTAGGAAGTGCATGAGATTGTTCGACGCATCGTAAACCGGTCTCAGTTCCGACTTTTGTAGAAATTGCAGCACGTTCACGTCTACATCACAATCCTGCACTTAAGCTGAAGTCTGTGCGGGAATTATGCTAATCATGGATCCTGTGTCCAGCAGAGCCGGACTTTCTCCATCCAGCAGATTTAGGGTTGCAGACATTCGGTCACCAACTAATTCTGTTGTGCCTCTCTTTATCTAAAACAGCCATTTCTAAACTACGTGCCCGTTTAACTATTTCGGAGAGCAACTTTTTATCTAACTCTATGCTATTCACTTGAGCACTTCTCTGGAGACACTTCCTACGGATATGTCTATATTTTGTGCAGTTGTAGCATTTACGGTTTTCGTCTTATTTCCTTGGTATGAACTTCTTCCCGTACGAGCAGAATCCTGTAACAAGAGAGCCCGAAGGCTCTCTATCGAGGGAGATCTGTGGAAAAAAATTACAAAAATACGAAAATATAAATACAATAAATGACATTAAAAACAAAAACTAAATAAAGAAATAAAATTTGGGAGATGACACTGGAAAATCAGTGGTGAGACAGGTTTGTGGTATGTGTGAAGGTCTTACAAATTGTCTCACGTGAAGTGCCTTTGAGATGTGGAAAAAGTAAATCAGCAAAAATCAATGTTTTCGTACGGAAGTGTTCTTCAGAGGGCAGGGAACGTTCGAAATTTTAAGCGAAAGTGCGATTTCGACTTAAATTCAGCTTCACATCCCTGGATAATATATATTTTTGAACGCTCTCTGCGATTCAGCCCATTCAATTAACCGCTTTATGATCTTCAACGCACAGAACTGTTCTTCCACTGTAACCAGGCGTCATCCCGAGGTCGTTCAATGGACATAGGCTTTTTAGAACAAGAAGGAAGATTAATGATTTTGCAGGCTGAGCAAATCGAGCCGAGCACCACGATAGTCGAGCGCTGGGCCGGCTGCGTATAAATACGGCACAAGCAAGGAAAATGCAGGTCGTGTACAGTTTGGCTCAGCCTATTTCAGTGGTTATATTCGCTGCTTCTTCTGCACACTTCAGCATTAAGAGCACTCGTTGAATGCTTTGTTCGGCATCCGTTCATTTTGCGCTTTCAGGATGAGGCCTGTCTGGCTGCTGTTGCTTCTGGTTGTAGCCGCCAACTGTGGATTTTTCGATCAGATTCGCTCCAAAGTGAAGGAGGTTCTTAGCGGCAATGGCAAAATATCTGAAGCGCTAAGGAATTCCACAATGAGATTGCATAAGGTTGCAGAGGAAGTTTTCGATTTGCCTTTGACTGAACACCTTAATAAATTAGGTTAGTAGATTAATAGATTAAATCCAGAGCATTCGCACACTTTTAGCAATCCGCCCAACATCATCTTGTCTTTAGCGAGCCCTTTTGCACAAATGCTGATCTTGCCTTACTTTATACTTCATTGTTGGATTAGCCTTAAACAGCATCTCTAGCAGAGCAAAGCGGTTATATTTTTAGATTTTCAACAGTACCGTGTTTTTGAAAATCCGCGATAGGATCTCGAAAATGAGGAGCAAGATCCTGAAGACACTGCAGCTATCCCCGGAGCAGGCGAGGTCCCTCAAGGAAAGACTGCAGGTTTTACATTAAGACTCTCCTCCTTTTTCGAAGTAAATTTCGAGGTTCCCTACAGGAAGACTTTTTAATCCTAAATGAACATCTGTGAGAGAGGAGGTGAGGTGCTGTTTTTTAGAAACTGCACCCCGTCAAGCACGACAAGGTTGATCCAGAATCCATCACCGAGATCAACGAAAGAGCGCACGTCGACGACGATCTTTTCCAGGGAGACATCGTTCTTACAGAGTACGCCGACACGTTGTAGCGCAGAGGGTCGCTCAGCAATTGACTCCATCATTTAAGGCTTCAAGCTGAGGAAGTTATTGAGGAGATAGAAGAACAGGTGGGCGCTGGAAACCGCACTAAGAGACAGGCCTACAAGGACAAGCGATATCCAACAATGCTGTGGGCTCAGGGAGTGAACTACTACTTCAACGGAACGATGAGTGCGTTTATGCAAGAAGCTCTCCACCATCAAAACCAAACCGCGCCTTCGAAGATGTCTTGATATTTTCAGGCGAAAAGGTGCGGAGTGTGTTTGAGAGGGGCGCAAAATTGTGGGAGAAGGACACTTGCATTGATTTCCATCACAACCCCTATGGTAAGACAAGCAAACACGGATATTGCCAATCAATTGGCACATTACATTGCACTTTGGGAAGCTGATTGAGATCTCAGAGCTCTTGTCATTCTCGAAGCAACCAATTTTCCGATCACTGCAGTTATGAACTTCGCTGTATTTGCAGCCGAGGACCGAATCAAAGTCTTCGTCGAAAACGGATGCTGGTCGTACATCGGACGGGTTGGCGGTGAGCAAGAGCTGTCGCTTGGGCGAGGGTGCGAGCACGTTCATACCGCGGCGCATGAGCTCGGTCATGCTCTCGGCTTCTACCACACGATGTCCAGACACGACAGGGACCAGTACCTCACAGTAGTCGCCGAAAACATAAGGGTACGCGTATGGAGAGGATGGGTGAAGATAGGCAAACTGATGCTTTTTCGTGCAGCCACGGTACGTCAGCCAGTTCGCGAAGAAGACCCCGGAGACGAACGACAACTACGGCATGCCGATCGACTTGGGAAGCATAATGTTCTACGGTGCAACGAGGTTGGTTGCTCTTCGAAAGCTAGAAGGTGTAAGCAGCTGTTGTCTTCCCCCTTTCGTTGTATTCGATAGAAACCGAATTGTATTTGGAGAATGAGTTCCAAGATCTGTTAGATTTGAAAGACCAAGCTGTGGAAGTACATCAAACATTTTGACCACAGCGCGTCTCACAACAAGAAGCCGACAATGGTTCCGTTCGACGTCAACTACCTTGAGACTCTTGGCTCAGCATACATATCGTTCATCGACCTCTCAATGCTGAACGAACATTACGGATGCAAAGGTTTGTACTTCCCGCTAGATTCCAGCACTAAAATATTTACCAGGGAAGGGTCTCAGACGAACGGGGGGAAATGGATAGTGCTGCGAGAATCTCCACCCTTCATATAGTAGAAAAACATCTTTCGTTCTTGCTGTATCCTTGGATCCTTTGAAATTTCGGCAGATTACAGTAGGTTGCAGCCGGTACGGGTGACTGGGCTATCGAGGTCCTAGCTACCGATTTCGCCCAAACCTCGCCCAGTGGGTTATTTAGATGCGGATCACGAATCTGGCATCCGTCATCGTATTACGCTGGACCATGGCAAGTTATAGTAAGTAGGGGTGACTAATGATAAGATCGTGGTCACCGTTTTTCCCAGACATCATATGTGGGGGTTATATGAGGTGTTGAGCACGAGACTGACCATTTTTCAATAACTTGGAGTGAAATAAATGTGTAGGAGATGTGTAGTAAGCAAATTGGTAAAAGAGGCAGCGGTTATAAAAAATGCAAGAATAGTTCACAGCACGGGGTCGAACACTTGTCCTAACATTTGTGAAGCAGCGTCGCACCCTGCTGAGCCGCCGTTTCGCATGGAGTAGGCCTCTCTGCCATTCTCTCATACATCAGCGCGCACGCACGTATGCGCAACCTTGTGCCCCTACCTTCGAGGGCCCGTAGCTCTTTGGGTTCAAGGACTCAGCAAAACTGAACATGTTTTTCCACTACGTGAAGGATGGTGATTCTCGCAGTAGTATCCGTATAACCCTTTCAGACATTTTCCCTGGTGAGTTCAATGCGGACAACGGCAAGAGAAAGTTCCTCGTGAATTTAAGAAGGAAACGCCACGATCTCCAGTTGTTTTCACGTACGGAGAACTTCGAAGAAATGGCCCTTGTTTTCCACCCAGCTTTGTGCCATTTCCACTTGAGGCCCTTTGTTGGCCACGAACGGTCACACTTTTGAAGTACAGCCAACATTGCCGACATTTTTTGGTATGTCGAAGCATGCTGTTCTAAATTGGGAAGAAAAGAAAGAAAATGAAAGAAACAAAAAAAACAAAAACAATAGAGGAGATTAGACAGGGTTAAAAAAGGCAAGAGAAGCAAATTCATAAATTGAGCAGGGTAAGGTTCGTTTCGCGAGTTTCTTCAGACGAACCTTTCTCTTGTGCTCCTCCCGTGGCTCTTCAGTAAAGAAGAGGAGCATGTAATATCGTTTAGCTCTGTCAACTATTATTATTTATGATAAGGCACATGTCGAAAAGATGTGCAACATAAGGGAGTGGGAGCGCGTTTGCCAACCGGATCGCATTAACATGACGCGGCATTCAGAGTCCTTGCACGGTCCGTAATCTGATTGGCTGCCGTGCGCTCGGTCTGGCTATGCTTGGTTACAATTGGCTGGCGCGCTATCGCCTCCCAATGCTGCCCATCTTCGCGACTTGAACTTATGGACATAATAATTTTAAAATATTGTAATTTTCACTTTTTAATTTTTTTATATAGCTTTTTGAATTGCCAAATTTTGTAAGATTCAGTTCATTTAGCAAATATTTGTTCATTTATAAACTAATTAAATTAAATTAAATTAAACCAAAATTAAAACAAACAGACGACTGAGTAAATAAACAAATATAAATTTCAAATTTTCTAATTCCTATTTCCTTGCTTTGAATTTCAAAGATGTTGTGTCCTCCATCATTTATTACACTACACAAATTCAGTTTTACCCCGTGAGCTGCTTCAGGACGACAGAACCATCTTTCCTGAACATGGCTGTTTTTCAGCACGATGTGACCCGCGCACATCGGCCAGCTGCGCTATGGGAGGATATCCCCATCCACGTGACTGCACACGATGTCTTTGCCCCAGAGGCTATGGAGGAAGATACTGCAATGAGAGAGTTGGTGAAGGCATCTGAAGGCTGCAGACCTGAGACCGCCACTTGAAATTTCAGCCGGAGGGATGCGGCGAGACGCTACAAGCAACGCAAGAGTTTCAAACGCTCGAGGACGTGTTGGGCGATGGTGGAGAGGCTAAGGAAGAGTTCACGGAATGTAACTACTGGATCGAGGTGAGGCATTCTCTAACTGCTACCTTGGAACCGAAGTTAGCAAATGATTGTTTTTGCCCAAGTTTGTCTCTCCATAAATCTTGCTATGATGTTATTCAAATGCCTTGTATTCATGATAAGTTGTTCACCAACATTTTTAGCGGCTTCACTCCGGCTGTCTTGCCGTCTTCTGAGCCTGTAAAAGTCTGAAACATTTCAACTCTACTCGTCGAACATCGCTTCATCCTACAGAATACATTTTCAAAGGGAAAGTGAGACAAAATCAGGCACTGGGGTTGCGGAGGACATACCTTATTTTATGCCTATCAAGAATACATCGTAGCTTTTGTTTTGCCTGCTGCTTGCTGCTCATCATCATGCAATTAGTAGAACTCGGAAGAGTTTTATTTCTGCTGCTCTTGAACTATGAGATGCTGATATTTTGATGTTCTTTCAGTCCCCTCCTGGCACCAAAATCGAATTTGTGCTCGACTTCTTTACGCCTAACCTTGCTTCCGATGGGTGTACCTACGCTGGAGTGGAGATCAAGGCAAATAAAGACCAGAGGCTTACTGGATACAGGTGAAACGTTTAATAACACAATACGTAGTTTGACCAAAAAGTTCTGACGATTTTGACTGGTCCAACTCAAACGACCGTAACCTTGTTCATGCTCACCAGATTCAGTCGAATTAAGCACCGTTCGAATTAGCACACTTTGCGACATAAGTTGGGTAATTCCATCAGCGAAGAAACTGGGTGGTCGGGATGTGACAAATTCTAGGAAGGTTGCTTTTGCGTGGTCCTGATTGGTGAAGGTTCTACCATCGAGGAACTTCTGAAAGTGCTTAAAGGGGTGGTAGTAGGTTGGCGCAAGACAGAACTTTAACTTTTAGTTCGCTTAATCTTCTGCGAAACGTGTGGGCGGGCGTTGTCGTGCAGAAGAGTGGGTACTCTTCTGTTGACCGGTTTCGTCACAGCAGGACTCTGCTGTGATGGTTCGACCTGGTTCCAGAAATTTCTATTGAATCACGCGAACCGCCTGTCACCACATTGTTACCATTGCCTTTTCCTGGTCAGATTTGGGAATTGCCTGAGGGATGCTCGTTGACATTAACCCACTGTCCTGATCGTCTTCGGTTATCTTACAGGCTCATATTTCATTCCAAATGACGACTCGATCCAATAACGGGTCGTTTTGATTCCGGATAAAGCAAAAAAGAGCAGATTTCGAAGCACGACCACTTCTGGCGATCGTGGAGTCACCCACTTTTCGAGCTTTTTCACCTTTACGAGGTTTTCAAACCAACCGTAATAGCAGTTCTACTGACTTCTGAATCTTCCGCAATCTTACGGACGGTTTGCGGTGGATTACATTCCACGGAAGCCTTCAAATCGTCGTCCTGGATTACTGTAGGTCTGCTTCAGAGTGCACTTTCATGGATGAAATCTCCAGAACGGAATTTCTAGAACCACCGCTGCATGCTCCTTCCTTCAACACTATTCGGCCCCCACACGTCGTTGATTTGCCGTTTTGATGGCGGGTTGGACCAGTTTGAAGTTGAAACTAAATTCGCAATCGCTCTTCCGATACGCTTTAATAATACTTCGAAGAAACGCAATTATTAAGCAGAAGCAGAAACACAATTTATTCCGTGAGCTAGAGGGAAGAATTCCGTATTAGACGTTATATAAAGCTGAGTATTGATGCAGTGATAAACGAACGAAAAGCGGTTGCACAAAAACACCCAGAACTTTTCGGCAAACCTGACAAAATCGGGACACCTAGAAAATGATAACACTGTTGTGTTCTTGTAAGGATCACCTGGAGATCACATTGAAGGTTTTGCGCTTCTGGATCCGTTGGAACTGTTCTTCTGTCACATACTAATCGAGTACCCGTGATCACGTACAACAGGGAGTACAGGACGAAGACGTTGTTGCGCTACCGTTACGGTCAGTCTCACAGACTCTCTTCCCGCAATGATTGCTTTCACCTATCAAAAGGTTTCTTCAGTCTCTGGCGATCAAAAGGAGCCTAGCAAGGTGGCACCGATAAGGACCGTAATGACGATCAACGGTCAAGAAATTCCCGGCACTGAGGGTCTAGATTGTGTGGATGATCCAACGTAAGAAATTTCTACGACCTTTCGCAGATCTGCACCGATTGTGACGCGAACAAGGTGTTTAGGTGTGCTGCGCATGTCAGAGGGGGATTATGTCAGGAAGAAGATCCACGCGTTGTAAGTAGGCTTTGTCCCATCGCTTGCGGTTACTGCAAGCCAAATGTTAAACGAAATGGACGAGTGCTTACAACTACTACGACAACGACAACTACGACCGCGACACCAGTGCTTCCATCCCATGCGGACTTCAAGTGCGAGGACCGAGTAGAGTAAGGAGACTTTGGAGTACTAAGTGGCCTGCCAAGGTGACAGCGTCCATTTTAGGTGCCCAGAACATGTGGCTCGCGGATTCTGCACAAGCTGGCCTCCTAGCGTGACCGCGAACTTCTGTCCGATATCGTGTGGTCTGTGCCGTAGGAATTAGCGAATGTTTTCTGTTAGGGCCGTGGTAACATTGACGTTATCTAACATAAAACGTTACAAGGAACATGGACGTGTTTGTGAACATCACCGCCAGCTTGACTTTATCCTTAATCGTTAACCCATCATGTATCAATACAGCCTCACGTGGTCAAGAAATGTTGATAGTCCAGACCACAAAATGAAGTGGACGGAACGGTACCAATTGCAAGAGCAAGTGGTAACAACTGTCTACTAGTACTTGAATGGGCAACAAATCAGTCCAATACATCCTCGTCGCATGAGGCACTCCTTGGAGTTTCACGCAGAATTCCAGTCAACTCGATGGTAGACGTGAATTCTGCGAAATTCAATCGGTTACGGCATCCTTCGAGCGGAACCACTGTGGACGGTCCAACTAATTTTCAACGGCTTGATCGATGTTACAGCGTCTCCGATTCTCCACCTGTGAAAGAGCTCACCCTTCAGTGCGAATACTGGCTACGTGGGATAGATCGGTATTGCCTATTGCCGACGGGAAAGTTCAGGGTGGACTGATCAGGTATTGCCTTGATGTTTACTGCGCGACTACCTGTTATTGACCGTGTTGAGATATATACACGAGGGTATCTTCGACTATTTGTTGTCGAACTACTAACCCAGTCTGCTAATTTCGATTGTATTGTCGGAGGCAGCCGATGAAGCATTGGCGGTTGCTGGAAGATGGATGAGTGCTCCAGAAGATATTGCGCGGCGGTGGACTGATCGGTGATTATCCGTCTGACCGTCGTTGGTTAGTGGTAACTTGGCTGATCTCATGTTCTTTGGCTGAACTTTTATACGAGCTTTTTCCCCCGTTGGAATGAAAACATCTCTGAAAAATGGAAACATTTAAACAAATTTTTCAGATCAGCTAGCTCATAGTAAAATTGTACTAAATCTGTTCAATAAATAAATACAAAACTTCTTCTACCGCTATCCGTGGTAGCGTTTTGCTACACGACCGTAGACAAAATCCAGTGCTCCGAATGCACAAATTGTGCTTTTCGAAGCTTCAACCTGCCAACTTGTCTCCGTGCGACTCTCATCTGCTTTTCATTCTGCATTAGGAGGGGCCACATTTCAGAGGAGCTCGACGGCACGGGAAGAATAGTGCAGTCGAAGAAATGGCGACGGATGAATGGATGTTCCTCTTCATCTTCGGACCTCTTTGACGCTCTTGAAACGCCCAAGGCTGGCCGCTTCTTTGCCGAACTTCGGCACTCGGTTCCTGTCCACGTTGTCATTGCGAGGCACACACGTGTAGCCTAATCACCTGGAGACGTGCGCACCGTTTAGCAGGGAAGCATTAGAACTCTTCCGTCCCTCAATAAGTTCGCCTTCGTGCGAGTGATCTGGAGTCTTACAAAAATTACTAGCATTTGTTCCGCTTAAAAACTTTACATTTTATTAAAATATTTATCGAAGTCTGCTCAATTCTAAGAAAGGTTCAAGAAAAAGATCCTAGTTTTTCTGGAGCTAAATAATTGGCCGAAAGTGCAAGTCTAATGAAGAGGCCCCCCTTCTACCTTTCCATTAACTGGGAGCCTTACCGTAGCCGCACATAGCCGAGTTGTGCATCTATAGTGGTGGTGTATACGAGATGGAGTTTAATCCTTTATCTTCTAAATTTTTTTGCACATAATTGTTGAGGCATTACGAAGCAAGAAAGTGTTGGCGCAGCCATGTAGACTGCACGCGTGCGCACTTCCCACAAAAATTATTCCATGAGGAATCATGAAAAGACAAGGAAAGGTGAAAGGTATGTATAGTAATACCTTCTATATATAAATAGTAGTAGATATATATAAGCAACCACTGTAAAAATAATGTGCTTCTGGCAGCTCGTTTAACTGGATTAGTGACCTCGACGTTCTTAACACCAGTGCTTCTCAGATGTCACCGCCAACGACGCATCGTCTGTAGTCGATTGTGGTAATTCAAACGAACGTTTTTCGGTGAGAGAAGTCACGTAGAAGCGATGTGCATTCAAGTCAGCTGCGATCACGTATCAATATACTGGAAATGTCCTTTTGCTGTTGTAATGTAAACAGAACACGACTTTGCTATGTAAACGATCCCCAAAAATTACATGCACTGCTCCTCCGATGACGCTCTCCCCGCACAGAAAGAGCATAAAGTACGGCTTTCGTTAATCCCTCACTGTAAGAACGTCGAAATGCAGGTTCTGTACGTCTTCTGAACCTCGAAATGCACGTTTGGCGACGTGTTTTGCACGTCTACTGCACCTCGAAATGCACGTCTGGCGACGTGTTCTGGACGTCTACTGAACCTCGAAAGACACGTTTGGCGACGTGTTCTGCACGTCTACTGCACCTCGAAATGCACGTCTGGCGACGTGTTTTGCACGTCTACTGCACCACGAAATGCACGTCTGGCGACGTGTTCTGGACGTCTACTGAACCTCGAAAGACACGTTTGGCGACGTGTTCTGCACGCCTACTGCACCTCGAAATGCACGTCAGGCGACGTGTTCTGCACATCTACTGCACCTCGAAATGCACGTCTGGCGACGTGTTCTGGACGTCTACTGAACCTCGAAATGCATGTTTGGCGACGGTCACTCTGTAGTACTTCAGTGGAACAATGCAGAGACAAGTAGTTTGTTCAGCGTAGCCAAGATTGGTACAACTATTTTTTGCGGCTTACGTCCCCTTCTTCAGAGTCTGGAAAAGTCGAAGTCATCCCCGCCATGACACGTAAGGTTGTGGGAAGTCTGCAGACATTGCAGGATCGCCTGCGGCGTGAAGCGACGATCGATGCGCAGGGTACTGAGTCGGACCCAGTGGGTGCTACAGCCATACCACCGCCACCGTTCCCATATGCTTACCTGAAACCACATGAGCCTAACGGGACGGTGTACTCAAAGTTCCGCGCGTTTATGGTTCGAATGCTTCTCAGGATAATCAAGCCTTTCATTTTTCTGGAACTGGTAGCAGACTTGTCTGGGAATGAGAAAGTGCTGACCTATCCATTGGATGCTCACCGCATGCCGGGAAACAGAACAAATACGCCTTCAAATTGCCTTCACAATATCGGATAGAAGTAGAAAGCCTGACGCTTCCCAAGCCGATGTTGATTAACACCGACCTTCATCTTTGACCTGTGATGTCAAGAAAGAAAACGTTATCTGCTCTATAATTTGCCCTCCATTAGTGAGGGAGTTGAAGAACACATCTACAATTTTCTGCCTATGTAGCACTGATCTTACGGCAATGATTGAAAAAAGACTAGCTTGTCTGAGAAGGTTAAAACACTGACTTTTCTATCGACTAACCACCTCAACTAATTGCATAAGCCAAGCTCACACTTTAAGTGAACTAATCAAATAGAGGCAGATTCAGACCGATCTTGACTCGTTAGCGTTTATATGCTCCGAGCTGTGCTAGACAAAGTTTTTCGAGGTTATGTATGGGATCGCTTCGTAAGAAATATTTGAAAAATTGGTGCAAAAGTTCGTATCCAGATTACCCTGCATTCAACTCGGCCACTTTCGTTTTTTTAATTGTCTCAATTTCTGATTTAATAGTTACCCACTTAAAAGATATTCTTGGAGAATAAAGTGGATTTGTATTTGAAGAGGGAATAGGCTGTGGTGAATACATGACCATTAAAATTGCCCCACGGAAGTTGGTGAAGCGCTTAGGTTTGTAGGCTTCAAACATTCAACAGTGTTTAAGACTTTATGGTTATCAATAAGAGGAATCGTCCAAGGAACGAGGAATCGGACTATGTGGCGTTCATCAGGAGATGGGAAGATGTCGACTAGGCGGAAATGGACATCAATGGGGTAGTGTAGGGTCACCGCTGCTGTAGAGTGGTCTAGCCACGCCGACCGCAGCCTATAGTCAAGCGAGCAAATATGGATAATAGTTAAAATAAAGGCAAACCTCAGAACCCAGCATTAATCGACTCAGAATTGACTTGAAAACTCAAAGTGAAGAAATTTTCCGCTTTAGAACAAATTTTTGTGCGAATGTTGTGTAGCGGTCACTTCAGATTTTCGTCGAACTTTGACTACTCGATTGCGAGGGAGACACCACCTAAGCCAAGCCAAAGGCCCAGGTGAAAGACGACAAAGAGTTTTCATATAACTATTACTCTCCAATTTAGACTCTTCAAGTCGACAGCTCTAGCACCCATTCAGTTTGGTAAAAATCGAATATTTCGCCAACATTCGGCTCTATAGATGACTTCGACGCTACGCTTTTTTTGCTAATTTTAGAACCCTTTCACTGTGAGCGGTTTCCCTAAATAGCGCAGTAGATCATCGCTAAGTCGGCTGAACCCCTACATTTAAACTTAACGGGAAACGCTAAGCCTAGAATAGAGGTCACTAAATTCAAGCATTTTCTGAAACTAAGAAGACTGAAAAAAGTGAATTCTACGGAAAAAATATATCAAAATGACCACACTTTGTTGCCCAATATAGAAAAGTGAGTACTGCTGAACACAACATGGACAAAAGGCAGAAAATTTGGTAACAAAGCTGCTGATTCTTGTCAATTGTGGATATATGGGGTACGTGGGTGCAATTATCTGGAGCGGCGGACAGAGGTCGCTGCCGTCGAGATCTTAGAGGTCAGTGAATTGGTTTTGTTGGAACCTGTGAATGCTTTCTACATAATTGGATACACCATTTAGAGTGGATTCGACTAATCGCGCTTGTTCTCTGATCAAGAAACTTTGAAGGAAGCTATGAAAAGGCGGCGGAAGCGGCGGTTTTTTCCGTCTGTTCCGCCCAAAAACCAAAGGGCACGGTATTGTAGGTACGAATAGCTTTGCATACATTGCGAGACATCGAAGCCTATACGACTGCTGTCATTATCTAAAGAAGGGTATAAATACACGAACTGCAAGGGATATGTGTGCTACTGAAGTACATTCAGCTGGCGTAGCTTTTTTCTTGATCGTATACATCACGATTCAGTAGTAGATTGCTGAGAACTCCGTGAAGGCATTCTAATCCAACGGCAAACACCGCGGTGGTGCTCCAAATTGAGGCTTGGATTATTGGTGGAGCGAGCTCTTTTCGAGCGAGATGGAGCAACATTGTGTCGAGTAGAAACTTTGTTGAGAACATATCTTGACGTTTTTTGGAAAGTGCTGGTAGGATGGCGTTGTATCAGAACTTCGCTGGTGAGCTTGTAGTTATGAAACAGCCGCAAATGGCTGCCAGAGGCACTTAAAAGTGCTATTTATCATCACGATGAGGAGGGCTATCTCAATGCATTTACGCATCTAAAGAGTTCCTACGCAGGGAATTTAATGCGATTTTCGAGCACATTTAAATTATTATTTGCAACGAAAGGTGCTTACAGAGAAGCATGCCTGTAAGATGAGCGCTTATAGTTGGGTTCTGTGGTTGAGTAAAGGACGGATCCGCAGGATGTGGTCAATTTAACGCAGGTGTGGTAGACCAACCGCATTGAGGAGTCCCTTGTGCCCATACGGGCCCGCTTCCCTATAAGAAGCCAACGAGATTTCGGGAACGTCAGAATGCAATATATACTAGCAGGACTGATAGGGAGCGTCCATTTATCTATGCGCGAGAGTTCGAGACCCTACGCCATGTCCTCTTACATTAGGAATCTGCTTCGTTTATGAAATCACTTTTATGGCGGTGTGCAGGTACTACATGCAAAAGCTGCTGGCACTCTGTTGAGTGTGCGGGTTGTCAGAACCTCATCAAAAGTTCTGCTTTGCAGTTGTGCTCCAAATGTTGGCAACGGGGAGCAGGATCTGTTTCTGGCTCTTCCTGCTTTGCCTGACGAGTGATGCAGCAAGCCGTAGGTGGCGTATGCCCACCAAATCCGTCGATGAGGACTATACGACTACTGGAACTTGTGCGCAGAATATGGAGTCATGATATGAGTCAGTCAGTGATTTCCTGAAGAAAATCACTACACTATAAAAATCACTACACACTTTTCCTTCTTTTCTGAAGAGTGGTAATAAGAAGAGCAAATGGAAATTGTGCACAAAGTCGTCATTCGATTGTTTTTAAAAATGGTCACTTAAATCACTTACAATGTACACCCAATCAGAAATAATTGCTGACATGCTGCAACATATGATCTCTTGGGAGTGTACAACGTTTAACTGTTCCTGATGTGAACCTGTTTCAGTTAAATTCCTCAAAACGTTCTGCAATCCTTTTCTAATAAACGCGAGATGTCGATTTTAACCCTGGATACTCCAACTTGAGAGCATATTTGTGATAACATGCCTTCAAAAGTTTATAGGCTATTAATACTTCTGAAAGAAAATTGCTTTGACAAGGGGGTGTCTATAGATGTTGAACAGAACATGAACATCGCTTTGAAAATGATCGACATGAATGTACGGTGAAACTCAAAATGGACACACGTTGTTATCCCCTTTCATCGGCATCACTTTTGGAGTTAGAAGATAAGAACTGAAACGTTTGCAATGTTATTCCTACTGCACTGTTTCATCACAGAGAGCATTACGTTTAGGGAGAGTAAAGCGAAGACCCAGTACGGTAGGTAAAATTGCACAAATCACAGGCTACGGCGACCTTGTAGGTGCGCTCTGCATTCACAGCAATGATTACGAATAAAAATTGAAATAAAGGATAAAAATCGACGTGTGCGAATCAATTTTTGGATTTCACCACGTTCATTATTTCAGTGCAGTTGCTGACCAACAATGGCCAGCCGATAAAACAGTCGAGTGTTTTATCCCTCCGGTTAGTTTGTTACCAACGCACTCCAGAGAAATGGAAGGCTTGGATGTCTGGGCGGGAATCTGAATGGGGAACCTAGAGTTAGGTGCACGCGATAGCAGGCACCTCCTTCGACAGCGCTACCACGAGAGAAAATGTAGTAAAAAAAAACTAAGGCTATTATTGGAAAAGTGGAGACTCGTCGAGATTTGCGTTCTCGCCAATCAGACCTACGCCTCGTACGCTTCCCTGGTTAGAGTTTCGCACTTTGAAAAGGTTCTTTAATAAAATTCACTTCTTACATTGGCAGAACATTTAAATGGAGGGTGCAGAACAGGGGTGTGCGTAAATGAAATCCGAAATTTCGTAAAACGTAAATCGTAATTACGAAAAAATCGTCGTAAATCGTAAATCGTAAACCGTAAATCGTAAAAGGTGCCTGACTTATAATGCATCTAATTTCCTTGTTTTTTTCTATTATGTTAAAGCTAATCGAAACTAACTAGTTACGAAGTTTTATTGATAGGTTTTCAGCTTGAGCTGTACATTTTTCTAATTAAGATGAAAGCTACTAAAATCAACTAGCACCTTTCAAATCAATCAAACAACCAAAATAAACTGCTTGTTCAAAAACGCTATCATAAAAAGCGCCTATACAGGGTACCCAAATAAAAAGCTTACATTGCTTGGACGATCAAAAATGTTTATCATTCTACTAGCCATTGATTTGCATATAAAACTATGACTTTGTAGACACAACCGCAACAACTCCGAATAAACCAACAAAAACCATTCCATCCAAACCCAAAAAAATAACTTGATCTCTGGCCAACTCTACGAAAACAGTATCTGCACAAATAATCCAATAAGCATCCCTACTAAGTGAGCGCATGGCACATTTCTATGGTATGAGACACCTAAAGTTCTAAGCCTTCCCACATTTTGAATTGTACCCAACAGCATTTTTGTAGCAGACGGGAAGGAACTGTGTGACGATTGAAAGAGTATGGTCACATTTTTGGACACTCATCATAGTCGGATTTTTGATTTAGAATTATATAAGAATACTTTTTTGTGACATTCTTAAGAAGTAAAGTAGAGAAGCAAGTACAGCTCGAATTGAAAGTGGTTTAACTGATTCATACAAGGTGCATTTTAAACATATTGGGGAAACACATGGTAGAGATGTCGAAGGAGGATGGCTATCGCGTGCTCCTGAATAGGAGTCCTTGGTTAGGATCCTACCACGAGCAATCAAGCCTTTCATACCTGCTGGATTTGCCTGGGAAGGATAAAACACTGACCTCTACATCGGCGGCAACCGCAATCTATTCTATGTATAGGGCAAACCCACACTCAAATGACTTCTACGGTATCCCACAAAGGTAGAAAAAATGGATGGCTCATCTCAAACAGGGACTGACTAACGTCATGCTTTGTCCTTTATCATTTTTGAAAGCAACCACAACTTCTGCAATGAAAAAACTTCTTTCGACGATATCAGGCAATCACTTTCGGCATTTACTTCGCTCGCAGGTTTGCTTGCACTTGTTAAATCTCGGAAACTCCAAAATATTGCATTACTAATTAATGACTGCTTGCATTCGTCAGTCCTGCTCTCCATTACCTTTGTAACAAGCGCTATCGCATCTTTTGCCCAGCCTTTAGCATTCTGAACGGATCGCATAGGGCGAACGCAAGAGCCCCAATCAAACCACTGAAAACGAGACCAAAAGTGTCAAATGTTTTCACCTTTATCATGAAAATATCTGACATTTTGCTTAAGGCGCACCTCATATGTAGGTACACTCCGCGCCATTACGTGCAGTGATAATCGGACTGAAACATAATGGTTTTCTTTCCAACAGTTCGGCTATTATTTCACAGCCTTCAATTAAGTCCAATATTCCTTGATGGCCCTGCATGAGTTCTACTCGGGTGCATTAAAGAGAGTCGTCTATGTGGTGAACAAGTGGTGAAAAAGTCACAAGTTGACTAGGCGGTGGTTGCAGCATAGAATATGGTTCAGCAGGTGATCGCCTTTATTCCAGTACAAGGAGAATTTTCATGCCTTTCTGTGAACTGGAACGAAGTGCTCTCAGGCAATTCTAATGTAAGATGTTGTGATAGTGTGATCAGAAAAAGGCTAGCCCCGTTCCATTGGCCGGAATTAACTCGAGCGGCCTATCCACAAAGCTGCGTTTTTCTGTAACAGCACCACAGCAGAACATAAAAAGTAAATAGGAAATATGAGGAAAGTCTTTAAAAGTAGGCACATCGTCATAATCCGAATTGTATCACGTTATGTGAACGTTTGTCATCGGTGGGTCAAAGATCACCTTTACGAAAATTTACGATTTACGACCCAAAATGTCGTAAATCGTAAATCGTAAAAAATCTGCCAAAAATCGCCGTAAATCGTAAAATCGTAAATCGTAAATCGTAATTACGCACACCCCTAGTGCAGAACTACGGAATATGTAGCTTTAGTTGCTGGCGCAAAGCAGATATCAATATTATTTAGAACACATTTAGCTTCTCAGGTACAGTTTCAATTGAAATCTTTTCAGAAAGGTTCGTATGGAACATGCGAAAACCGCCACTGCGATTGCATGGGCTGGGGAAATCTCCATCAATTGTTATTTATCTGTTGTTGTACACAACATATTGAAGCAGTAAAGAAAATGGAGCATAAAATCTGATAGAGATATGTTGAAGCGTGAGATCTCTATAAGAACTCAACAGCGAGTTCTTATTGTTACTGTCAATAATGTGCCAACGAGGTTTTGAGGTGGATCTTTGCTACAAGCGCGATTCTGCCATACGACCACAAAAACTACACCGTAACTTTAGGCGTCGGGTGAGATGTGCTCTTCGAGCGCAGAACCAGGCTAGGGAAGGGACTCCAGGGTGGGTGCCATCCAAGCTGTCGGTGTGGAGACTGCTTTCTTCGCTCAGGAGGAGTCCTCGGCTGGGTCATGCGCTCGCAGAGCTTGCAGAGCGCAGAAGCAGGATAGGAAAGGTACTCGAGGTTGGGTGCCATCCAATCTGCCGGTGTGGAGACTGCTTTCGTCGCTCGGCAGGAGTCCGCGGCTGGGTTCTAGACTTTCGTATCTCAGCACTCGTCAGATGTGAAAGGCACAAAAAGAAAGGTACTTTTTTCGAGTTCTCCATCACTTTTGAATCCTCTGCACCGGTACGTAAGTAATTATGACATGCTGAATTATGTTAAGGAAAAGTTCATAATATAGTTGTGCTCTCGCAAAGTTTTCGAATATTCGAATGGTTTCGAATACCCGCAATTTTCGAGCATTCGAATTCGAATACATTCGAAAAACACGATTTTTTGAACACTCGAATTCGAGTATTGAAATTCAAATGATTTTCGAATGGAGAAACATCGCGTTCACATTTGGAAGAAAGCAAAGAACAGGCGGTTGCTTAGGAGAAAAAGTAAAGGCAATGTCCAACTGAACATTATCTTTTAGTAGAAGCGTTTACGAATTCATCGGTATCCTCAGAAATCTTGATCGTGCCTCACAAAAGCGAGGAAATAGAGTTAGGTTTAGTCCTCATTATCTGGTCCTCGACATGTGGGATGCCTAGATCAACCTCCGAATTCCCTGACTGCCTTTAAAGATAAAAATTTTCTCAATTTTTATTCACAATGATTTTTCATAGTGCTGATCATGAGAAACAAAAGGATTACAAACGATTTGATCCATGAGATCTAATTTCTTCAGCATTGCAAACTTCTGAATCACTCAAAAAGGGAGAAAGGAATTTCCGCTATTTGGTGGTTTGCTACTTTCTAACCATATCAGTGGATTTGTTCTGATCATTCAAATAGCACTCCTGGGTGGCGATGTCCGTTCCTCCACGTGGTGCCACCGGAAACTGCTCGCTCTGCGAGCTAAGCTAATCACGGACATTCGAATGCAGGCGACAGGCCCTTGTGACAGGCCGGCCTACGAAAACCCATGTCACATCACATGGTGTATGATAAGTCAAGTTTCTCGAGATAGTGCTACGGCGTCCGCGGGAGCCGACGCGCACTCGCAGAGCCCGGCGAGTGTGAGAAGTATGCGAGGGTCCCTGATGCGAGGACGGCATCGGGGGGCAACTGAGCTAGTCCGAAAGTCCCGTAACGTAAGCAGGACCCGCGTGGCTACGCTGAATGTGGGTACGTTGACGGGCCGCTCGTGCGAGTTGGTTGAAGCACTGGAGCGAAGAAGAGTTGATTTCTGTGCGGTGCAGGAGACGAGGTGGTCCTGCCGCAAGTCAAGGGACATAGGACGTGGCTTCAAGGCCGTTCTATGTGGAAGTCCCAGGACCACCAGCGGTGTCGGAATAATCGTCTCCGAACGATTTCGTGACTCGATTGTAAGCGTCGAGCGCTTTGACGATCGATTGATGAAGATCGTTGTCGCCGCTAAGGAGCGACTCTATCACTTCTTCTCTGCGTATGCTCCGCAGACTGGCTGCTCCGATCAAGCCAAGGATGAGTTTTGGAACCTGCTTGATGAGAAGACAGCAGAGGTACCGTCGAAAGATGTCATCATAGTCGCTGGTGACCTTAATGGGCACGTAGGTGCTGCGAAGGATGGGTACAGCTGTCATGGTGGTTTCGGATACGGGTCTCGTAACCCCGATGGTGAGCGTATTCTTGAGTATGCGGAATCGCATAGCCTCACCATTGTGAACACCGTTTTCCGAAAACGCGACTCCCACCTCATCTCATATTATAGTGGGAGCTCCAAGTCTCAGATAGACTTTGTGCTTGTGAAGGATCGTGACCGAAATCTCGTCACAGACGCGAAGATCGTGCCGTATGAAACGGTCGCCCCACAGCATCGTCCGCTGATCTGTACTTTGAAGATCGCCTCTCCGAGGCTGAAGCAGGTCGAGCGATGCGGTGCTGCAAGAATCAAGTGGTGGCGAATGAAAGAGAAGGAAGCAGCTGTGATTTCTCGCGTGCGGTTACCGACAGTTACGACTGTCGATGAAACTTGGAAGAAAGCAACCGACGCGATACGCCAAGCTGCAAGGTTGGAACTCGGCACTACGAAGCCTGGACGACGCAAAGTCGACAAGCAGGCATGGCTGTGGACAGACGATGTGAAAGCGAAAGTTCGAGAAAAGAAGTCGCTGTATCATGTGTTTCTCGGCGACAGAACAGCCGACAACTGGCAGGAGTATCAGAAGGCGAAGAAGGCTGCAAAGAAAGCCGTGGCTGTTGCGAAAGCCACTCATTATGGTGATGTCTACCGAAAGCTCGAATCGCGCGATGGTGAGCGGTATTTGTACCGACTTGCTAAGACCCGCCATCGTCAAACCGAGGACATTGAAAAGTTTGTTGGCATCAATGATGAGAGCGGCCATCTTCTGACAGACCGCAAAAAGGCACTGAAGCGATGGCGTGATTACTTTGAGGAAACTTGCACTATGGAATTTCCTCATCCGGCCATCCCTTCTGTGGCTTCTGTTCACGGTCCCGTTCGCAAGATCACCGTGGAGGAAACAGAAGCGGCTCTAAAGAAGATGAAGCCCGGTAAGGCGACAGGGCCGGATGATCTGGCAGCCGATGTTTGGAAGTCGAAGCTCTGGTATCCTGCTGAGTGGTTGGCTGAGTTCTTCAACCAGGTAGTAAAGGAGAAGAAAGTACCGGAGTGTTGGCACAACAGTACGACGATTCCGATTTGGAAGAAGAAGGGCAGTCCTGCGGACTGCTTCAATTACCGTCCGATTCGCTTGCTTTCGCACAGCATGAAGATCTTCGAGCGAATCCTCGATAGACGAATTCGTGAAATCGTCAAGCCGTCCGACAATGAGTGCGGCTTTGTGTCTGGTTGTGGGACCATTGATGCTATACACGCCGCCCGCCTCCTGGTGGAGAAGCATCGCGAGAGACAGAAGCCGGTGCATATCGCCTCTCTCGACTTGGAGAAGGCCTTCGACCGCGTACCGCGTGAGCTTATATGGTACGCCTTGCGACGACACAACGTACCTGAGGAACTTATAGAGTGGGTGCGGATGCTCTACTCTTGCCCAAAGAGTAGAGTGCAAGCTGCAGCTGGAACCTCAATGGAGTTTCCCATCTCTGTTGGGGTGCACCAGGGTTCTGCGCTTTCTCCACTCCTCTTTGTTGTCGTCATGGATGCCATTACGCGAGATCTTCAGCAGCCTGTTCCATGGACGCTGCTTTATGCTGATGACGTGATGCTCGCTTGCGAAGTGAAAGACGATCTCGAGCGGCAGGTGCAAGCTTGGTGCGACCGTCTGGCGAGGTTCGGACTCAAATTGAACGTCAAGAAGACCGAGTATCTAACGACTGACGTGAACGAGTCCGGCTCCATTAAGATTAACGGTACTGAACTTGCACGCACTTCGGTGTTTAAATACCTGGGATCAGCAATAGCGTCTGACGGCGGTCTGATGGTTGAAGTGAACTCACGCGTGAGTGCAGCTTGGTCCAAGTGGCGTTCGCTGACTGGCGTGCTCTGCGATAGGAGGATACCAGAGCACCTGAAGTCGAAGATTTACAGAGCCGTCGTGCGCCCGGTAGCGATGTACGGCGCTGAGTGTTGGCCTGCGACTAAGGAAGTTGAAACACGCCTCAGCGTCATGGAGACGAAGATGCTGCGCTGGACGGCTGGAGTCACGCGCATGGACCGCATCAGAAATGATGCTATTCGGCAGAAGTTCGGTGTCGCGCCGATAGCGGACAAGATGCGCGAAGCTCGCTTGCGATGGTACGGCCACGTTCTGCGTGGGAAAGAAGACAGCGTCCGCAAGATTGGCCTTGAGTTGGAAGTATCTGGAAAGCGGCCTAGAGGACGCCCGAAGCAGCGTTGGTCCGATACGTTACACACGGACATGAAAGTAGCTGGTGTCCACCCTGATCAAGCGCAGGATCGGGAAAGGTGGCGTCGTAACACCAGAAGAGCGGACCCCGCGACGATGCGGGACAAACGCTGAAGAATAAGAAGAAGAAGAAGATTCAAATAGCACTCCTTTCCATGCATTCGGCAACTTCAGGTATCACAACGTCAAGTTTATGGTTGACGATTATTAGGTTCAGCCTAATTTGGCTATTACGTGTACGTAAAAAAAAACTGCTGAAAAAAACTGCTAAAAAAATTGCTAAAGATTCCATTGCCTGGTTCCAACGCTGTGTAGTTTGTGGACGATGTTGCCAACCGTTCGTGAACAAAGAGAGATTTTCTAGAATTGCACTTTCACTCATCGCCAGATGCGATGTAAACGTCACTAACATGCCATGATTTTATACTATGTAAGCTTCTTGTTCGTAGACAAACTGATGAGAGTTTGAGATTGAGCGGTCATTGCGACCACGTGAGGAAACGTGGCAGTCCGGCGGAACCAGGTCCAGATGCGAAATGTGCTTGTGCTGGCACGTATAAGTTGAGCCGAAATTTTACAATCAACTTAGTTTTCGCACTGCAGTTTTCCATGATGGATGGTAAAAGAGAACACCGCGCCCCCTTATTCAAACTAGGAATTATACCAAAGGCATAGTTACTCCTCGAACGGCGGCCAAACGCATGATCCGAAGCAGCGAGCGTGAGCGAAATGTAAAATATATCTGGTCTGTACTTTTCCCATGGCTTAATGATACGCCCCAGCTTCAGCGGACTACTCTGAATGCTAGCTGTGGCATCCCCCAGCGATTAATAGGAACCGATATTGTTTATTTGTTGACAAAGCCTAAGCCAGCATTTTCATGCAATTTCCACAGCAAAGGACAACTTTGGACAAAATCTGTTATATCGATCGATATTGATCACGGGGTAGATTCTGTCTACCTTTCAGGAATCTTACCCAATTACCCATTTCTAAGATGTCCTTTCCGATAGTTTCTTTCGCTCGTATGCCAGAACTGTGTGGGCAAAAGGGGGGGGGGGGGGGAGAGAGAGTCAAGATGTTTCAACACAGGAGCCAGTTTCAACACAGGCGTGTTAGATATAAGGTTGACAACCAAATTCGTGGACTCTCATGTACCTCCAACAAAAGTGTTTATTAAGAAGTAACAACAACAACATTTTTCAGTCAAAATAGGATCCCTTGGAACGCGGGGCTGCTCCCCATTTATAAGCTGGCTGGTCCATCCTACAGCTGTAGAATTCTTCTGCTTTAGAGGCCAATAATTCTCAGAGGTGCGGTTTGAACGGGTCCACATTAATAAATCGGCTTCCACTCAAGAAGTGCTGCAGAAAGCTAAAAAGGCGGCTGTGAATCTGTGCACAGCCTGGGCTGTGAGGCCCATCCATCTGATCTGGCGCTATCTTGCTGAAAGATAATTCCGCTGCTGAAAAGCTGTCTGAACCCATTCTAGAAGAGTACAGTCTGCGAGCGGCTATGCTAAGAAGAGTAGATTCCAGCATCAATCCTGAAACCGATATTGATGCTCTCCCAGAAGTGAACACCTTTTTGACACCACCAAACGGAGAACACGTCGCGAATCGGAAAGTTCAAAAAATCGAGGACTTTGGCTGGGAGCGGCAAACTCATCCACCTACAGCGCAGAGTGTGCGCAGAGTGACTACCACCTTTTTAGTTCCGTGCAGCTCCTCTTGGTTGGAAGACGATTTATTAATGTGAATCAGGTCAAAATGCACTTCCATGGATTCTTGGCCTTAAAAGCACGAGAATTCTATAGCCTTGAGATAGACCAACTACCTTATAAACGGGTAGCACTTCCACGTTTCGAGGGATCTTATTTTGATTAAAGATTGTCATTTGTTATTTGTTAATAAGTAATTTTATTGAAGAATTTTAAGAGTCCACGAACTTAGTTGCCAACCTAATACATAGGACAAGCCTTGAGTTTCATACGCATGTTAGATTTTTAGATTTCAATAGATTTCTAGAAAAACATGGCCCCATGAAAGGAGTGTACAGCAACAGTACAAATATCGGCAGAATATGTGTAACCAGGTAAGGCACAGTAGCATATGATAGATCAATGCTTTGAAACTTGCTTTCCGGGGTACGTCATCATATCTGTGTTGAAGCTAAAGTCTTAGCCGAATGGCAGGGGCAGAAACATCAGGATGTGCCCCGTCTTTACATGGGTGCGCCAGTTAAGCTATACCGTGAATACCGCCACATCTAGTCGGTCTCAATATCAGATTGCTTCCTCACTTCGACATCTTATGGGAATTCTCTATACATATAGTTGTTTTGTAGACCCTGATTGCGACAATGCTTCCACATCATTTCAACCTATACCGGATTCCGAGTTGAGCGTTCGGATATTTCGAGTACTCGAATATTGTTGTCTTTCTGCTCCGTTTCAAATATTCGAACGGATTCGAATACTCACAAATTTCGAGCATTCAAATTTTGAATGTGTTTGACATCGCGATCTTCTGAACATTCGAATTCGAATACTCAAATTCGAATGAAAATCATTCGAATACCTATTCGAATAGATCATTCGAGCGCAACTATAGTTTATAAGCAGCATTTGCAGTCGTAACCGTAGAGGAAAAACCAATCTAGTCAACCCCTTTTCAACCGCCGGGTAGTTTGCACTTCTGTAATCCTTACTCCATGCTTCAGAAGTGGACTCATCTCAAAGATTTATGGAGAACGCCACACTATAAATATCACTGCTACCTATGGACGGAGTAACTTCAGTGTCCGGGATGAGGTTGAGAGAATTACAAAGTACTAAGTGAAGGAAGGATCCAGCTCTAGCAACACGAGCAACCAACTGACGAAGCGAGTGAGGGTTAAACATGTCCGCAAAATGTGTCGATATTTGGGAGGCTTGCAAGGTGTCAGCAGTACCCCAGAATATATTGGGAAGATTGAAATCGACAGGAAAGTCAGTGGCTGAAAAACCACTAATGACCTTAGTAAGTTGAATAGACTGGGAGCTTGCGCAGGCTGGGGCTCTGTAGATCAAAATGAACCTAGTGATGCGATCTGCAATAATGACACCAACAATGAGTACTTCATATGAGTTGTCAACGGATTCAGAAAACTTCACTGACACGAATAGAATTTTTGTAAAAGATGACCACCCCCCCCCCCTTTTATTACGCCTGTCGCACCTTACCGCCTTGTAAGGGGAGGTGGCGAGGCCAAGCAGCGGAGCAAGTTCATTTTCAGCCAAGTCTTAGAAATAAGGGCAAGATCATAGTTCTCATCCAAAAGAGTGACCCCGAGAGTATTCCGATTTCTGACTAAAGAGCGGACATTTGAATGAAGACATTCAACTTTGAATTTCCCACGGACGGTGTGAAACCAGCGACTACAATCTAGTTTTCCTGCGGAGCTCCGTAGCTAGAATTAAAAGACTGATCAGAACATTCAATCAAACCAACACGAGCCTTACGATGTTGCATCCTTTCTTCCAAAGTGAAAGAAGGTTGGCTAAAGACTTCTGTCTCAGGAATTGATCGAAGCTTAGGGGCATTCCTAATCGCAAGGCGTTGAAAAAAGTACAAGGAAATACAACTTTTAACAATCTTGGTCTTTCACTGACTTTTCTACCTAGTCTGACACTATCAGTCAACGCCTAGATGGAAAAGGATATCATGCACGCTGAATATGTCATAAGGTACTCTACAATCAATGGTAGTTGAACTCAACTCGGACTGCACTAATAACAATTGAACGAAGCCGTTCTCCTTAACGTTCCATATCCGGCAGAAGGGGAGGTGTCCTTGGTTAAGGATTAGATCGATTGTGATCGTCGATGTTGTGGCCATCGTCTTCACTGTGTGTCAAAGGAAATACCAATCTTCTTGCGAAGAATCAGATTCTCTCTAAATAGTCGGTCATGTTCTTGCTTCATACTCGTCAGCTCGTCCAAAATGCTATTGAAAGCGTTTTTAGTGCACAACGATACCACTGACGAATCGCTGACCGCGAGTAGCGCATCAATTAAAGACATAGGAGTCGACCGTGGCAAGGAACCAGACGAAGCATCGGGCAGAAGCCTTTGACAGGTCTCTTAGACCGAACAGCAGCAGAAGAATTAGATGCAGTCGTAGTCGTGAGAATAGGAATAAGACGACAGACGTAGAAATCAGGTCGGAACGGTCGATCGGCAGCAGCGGAATCGAGCGGTAAAATACGACTGACCGCTCAGCGTCAGTGCACGCAACAGTTTTGGTTTCACAGACAACTAGAAAACGGAAGGGACTCCGGGTCTGCCTGATCTAATTTGAACTCCAATTCGCTGCCGAAAGCTGTATAATTTACTGTCCACACTTTGTTGTTGTTGGTGAATTGTTCATGTTATGTTACATCCGTTGTAGTATCTTACATTGCGTTTGTTGAACTTTAGTTGTTCATGTGTTGAAATAGGAACATAAAATGTTTTTCCAAATTTTTTTATTTGAAATAATATCTAGTTCGCAGCTAATTGCATGTTTTAACGAAATTTAACGATTTACCGGAAAGTTAACGAAGAATTTCCGTTAGAAAAATTCCTTTGAAAATTTAATGCCCAGAACTTTACATGCACCCTGCTGTAAATCTCAATTATATCTAGAAATCTCAATTATATCGGTTATACAAACATGGATATCCTCACATTTCGGTTCAAATAAACTATCAATTACAAAATTTCACTCTCAATTACACAAAAATCGCGGCAACCTAGTCAACTGCCCGATGCAATCTCTATTTTTTGTATAAAATTTCAAGTAGTGTTTATTTACTGTGTCTGGTGAATTTGAAAAATTTGAAAAAGAAGTGACTTAAAAAGATTACTCATTAAAAGATTACTCTGAACGTGTGGGAGAGTATCTAGATTAACCTGGAAGACTCTCGTTTAAGAAGAAGTTCAGTTTGATTTCAAAGACGCCAATCTTGCTTGAATATGTCCAATTTGATGTGAAGATGTTCTTAACGGTAAGATAGCAACAACATGAGAAAGGACCTGTTGTTTTTTGCATCCATGCTTATTTCCTTTGCATGGAACAATGGAATGTGGCAATTGCTTACGAAGTGATCAGTTAACTCCATTACTTGGCATGTTTTCATTTGCTTTCGCTTATGAATCTGAATTATTTTCACACCATATCGCGCTCATATTGAATGAATGCCCGCTCATATCTGCTGTGATATTTAAAAACAAAATGCTCATTCAACTCCAGAACCTATTACGCTGAATGTTTGACTTCCCAGCAGCGAACTGTTGTTTGACTTCAACGTTAATTGTTGTAGCATCAAGGATAAGATAAGAATAAGGATAAATGATAAGGACTGGATTACGCAATCCGATTTGGGATGCGCCACTCATTCAACATCTACTTGTAGTCGAGGAAGCGATTTGACCGTCGAACAACTTGGTATTTTATCCTTCACAGGGTAGTCTGCTACCAATTCACACCGAGACCCCTCCCTGAAGAAGGCTTTGCTGACCTGCGCCAGCAATCCGGACCAAGAACCTGACATTGTGTACAGGCAGCCGGCACCTCCTCCGGCTGCGCTACAAGCGCCCACGAAGGATGAAATTCGTTCTTAAAATCATTCGTCGAAAGAGCAGATTTCTACAATTTCTTTACTACGTTCGTGAACGAGGTACAGACAATCATAAGGTGGTAGTTACGAGAGCTCGACTATGCGATGCTATAGTTCAGCAGAGTCCGCAGGATTTCGGGCAGACGCTCTTAATCATTTGCGTTGAGAATCCCATTGTTGTGCAGAATCCAGCTTTGACAAGAATAGGACACCTGAATCACGATTTAGATGATTTTCTAAGGAACAGCTTTCAGAAGTGTGCCCCAAATTCGGCTCAACCCACGTTGTTATGTCAACGCATTTGGACCCTCCTCCGCTGACGGGAGGAACAGTTGGTCTAGCTGTTGTTGTAGTAGTCGTTGTGGTGGTTATGACAGGACGAGGCTTTGGAACGGATGGTTCTGATGTCCGAGGCGTATTTGCCGAAACTGGAAAAAGAGTATAAATCAGAGTTGGTGCTGTAGCTTGCCTGATTCTTCTTAATGCTGACCGTAGCGGTATTGCAAGACGGTTGTAGTGGTCCGGGCTCTATTATATGTCATGATTGGCACAAGGTTTGTGTAGGAGCGTAGGGTGATGCCAGCATCTTCAGGAGCGCAGAACCTATAAGGTGAGATTTCAATGTCCAATATGTGAGAAGAACTTGTACGAGTGGTCCAACAGTTTTATCCTATTTTCATGCTTCCTTGTTTGAATAGTTTTCTTCCAAAGAAAACTTTCCGTATAAGAGTGTCACGCATACGCATGCGCAGCTGAATTGTCAGAACACCGTTCCATAATCACTGTTATGGTAAAAAACCAAGGCAAACTCTATATGGCAGTTTGGCACCTAGTACTGTATGAAATTCAGGGGTACCCTAGCTCCGAGGTACCAGGCAAGGACATTTCGACATTCCTTTCAGTCGCTGAGTGACAGATCTTAGCCTAGTCGCCTTAGATTTGCAATCAGCTTCAACACCTCATATTTTGTGCTGTGTTTCGACACAAATTTCACAGAAACCCTATTTATAGCCTACCGCATAAAATTACAGAAATGTCCTACCTTTTCATATGTTAAGAATTTTAAATGACTGTTTAGTTAGGTCGAATTAATTCTTAGGAGAGTTGTGGAAAAACCTGACATTCGCCTCCTCTCACTAAACTACTGGAAGCAGAGCTTCAACACAACAGCAAGATACGAAATTGAAGAAGGTAATATGGTTACGATTCTGTAACAATTGGTTAAGAAGCAGAAATTAATGGGTAAACTCTGCACTCTAACATTGTCAGCCAAACTCGACATTCTTCGAACACCAATTCTACAGCACGTTCATGCTCTTGGAAAAAAGAGCCGCTTCCATGACGTGCCTCACGAACTGAAAGAAGTTGACAAACTGCTGGAAAATCCTCCTGATCACCACTTCATCCCCGAAACGCAAATTTGATCCAAATTAGGTGTCGACAATTTTGTGCCTCTAGTACCAACGCCACCATAGTTGGGTTAAAGTAATAGATTATAACAGACCTTGCTTTGAACCTATTTGTTTCCTACTTGTTGTAGATTTATGTGTGAAGTAGTGATAATGTATGCGCAAAACTGTTGAAGTGGGTTACCGTGTGGTTATTTACCTGTATCCAGTGAGCGTCTGGTCCTTGTTTGTTTTAATTTCTACTCCAGCGTAGGAACAACCATCAGTTGCAACACCTCTTGTGAAGCTGACAATCCTCACCTCAATCTGGGTGTTTTGCGGGGACTAGAACATGGTTAGTTAGAAGGTGAGAAATTACTAGTGAACAAACAGTTTGTATTTTTCCGCTGATATCTACGAAGGCCACTGCTGCCCAATAGCGGCCTTGCAGTATCCTTAATGAAAAACGGTTATCTAAATTCGTTGCAGACCTGAATCCAGTAGTGGCATTTGGTGAAATCTTCATGTATTCTTCCGTCACCGAGAGTGTCCCTGAGAGTTTCCCATTCGGATGAAGCTTGAACAGTTTTCCCGCAACCCGATGGCTGAAAGAAGTCGCTAACAGACATGCTTTACTCCCCTCTGCCGTAAAGAATTTTCCCACTCTTTCGGTACAGGTTTTTCCACTGTAGCCACCCGGGCAAATGCATTTCGAGCAGTCACGAGGATGAGGGAAGCCGCCTCTTTCGCACTTCGCCGATGTTTCTTTTTTGCACTTTGCTGAAACCACCGACACTTAAAGTTTATGGTCTAAAGTTATCCACCTTATAAAGTAGATTGGCTTGAAATACAGTTGAGTCCTAGGTTTGAAATAATAACGAAACCATTTTAATTAACATCTAAATCCTCCAAACATGTGTGCTGATCTGCAGAGTAATGGAAAGACCCTTAATCTTTACAGGGTTCCCCTTTCTCTTTCATGCTTTACCAGAATTTTTTACTTACCCTTGCAGTTGTAGTGCTCGTTCAACATTGAGAGGTCAATGAATGAAATGAACGGTGAGCCGAGAGTCTCCTGGTATCTGACGTCCATCGGCACCATCGTCGGCTGCTTGTTTCTCGACGCGCTGCAGTATATTGGCATCATGACGATTTGAATAAGTTCCACACTACAGCGAATAACCAGTACTTATTCAGTCCAGGTCCCTCCCTTTTACTCTCACTCGAGTTCTTTTTGTAATTTGTATGGAAGGACAACTTTAATCAATTCTTTTTGGATGCGCCACGTTTTCGACTTCTAGGGGATATTGCGAGAAGAACTCGAATGCGTGTTTGGCCCATGCAATGACCTGCACTAAAATTAAAACAGCGAAATAAGCTATAAAAATTATTAAGCTAAAAGTCTTTCAAGTACGTATCAAGCAGATTCGCCGGATCTATTTTGTAACGGGGCGCGTGGAGCGCAGTCGGAGGAGGCGGGGGCTGTCGCCTGCACCCGATACCAGGTTCCTGGTTCGGATTTCCCGCCCAGGCCTATGAAGCCTTCCATCGCTCCGGGGTCGATAAATTTGTACCAGACTTGTCTGGGTAGGACAAAGCGCTGGCTTTTTCATCGGCTGGCCACCGCAAGTCATTGTGTGGCGAAGTACGCATTCAACTCGCCTCCACGACATCCTGTAGAAGTAAATAGAATGCGTGGCGCATCCCAAAAGGGATTGAGGAACGCCGTAATTAATCCTTTTTATTTTGCAACATTTATTTTGCCCCTTGAGAAATCTGACTTCCTGGCCAGCCGATGGTCAATTCAGGGCTTTACCCCATACTAATTCACCAGCTTTTGGAGATATGGAAGGCCTCATTGGCCGGAGCGGCAAGTCTTAACCAGGAGCCTTGGGGGGGGGGGGGTACGCGACAACCTACCCTCTTCCCACTATTACCCCAGCTTTAAGGGCCTTCTATGGAACCGTGGCTGGCATCCACGCTTACTATCACGTTAACGGTAAAGAAAATCCGAAAATCAGTCTTACGGCAGTACCGCGGCACTGCACTGCCACACCATTTTTTTGCAATTCCTTCAGCCATTGCTTCCCTACGTCCGATCTCTGGACGATGACTCGACGAGCTCTCACTGTCACTAGAGTACGAAACCCACAAACGAAACAGTCTGGTGAGATTGACACGCTTTCCGTGAATGTGTGACTTTCTAGAAATGTTGACAATGCTTGAAAGAAAAGCCATGATAACATAAACAGCAAGAACGACGTTGCCCACCAACTATCGTCACAGACTTATCCATAAAGGGCTGGGAACGTTAGGGCTAAGAGGATTTGCACGCAAACAGCAAATTCGTCTAGTCTGAATCTGCATCATTCATCACGCCGCTTCAACAACGCTGACCTCCTTAACTAGAAGAATCTGACGACCACTGAAATGAAGATCTGCAGAACTTTTGAGGATAAAACAACGAGTTTGCGGAATCTAAACGTAGCTTCTATGACGAGAAAGACTTGTCTAGAAACAGAAGTGCTGATGTAAGGAATGAAGCCAGTTCAGTCTTGAATTAGATAATCTTAAAGAAAGCCTTTGCTCAAAATAGAGATCTTCTAGGGAGGCGGGTATACCCGGAGCCCAAGTGAGGTTTTCACGAATCGGCCCAAGCTCTGAAGTACCGGTAAGTATCTTGCTGAGTGACATTCTTGAATAGGATAAAAAAGCAGTTCACTGAGTTTGTAGTCTTTGATTCACCGTCTCGAGTAGTGTTCCATAGTGCAAGAACAGTAAGCATTATTCCATTAACATGCCTGATATTAAATGATAAATGATCTTTCGAACATTTAGCTAAGAACTAGAGTTCGCTAAGATTCTGTTCACTTTCAAAGACCATTTTTGCCATTTGATGACCTATTGCTAGAACAACTCCTAGTGGTATAAAGAAAGCAAGCTAGTAGAGTGGAGCGAAACCTATTGACAAAAATCAAGGACTTCTTCTACCCACCAAAGTGGCACCTTCAAATAACACCTTCAGTTCGTCGATGCAAAACTGCATGAATTGGACTTGAAGCATATATTCTTTTCTGCGTAACCTTCACATAGCTACGTCGCTTTGACAGAACTGCTTTGTGAAATTGGAAAGCTTGTAGAGTTGAAATCACTTCAGGTACAAGAGGATGGAAAAACGTTTCCGGATAGTGTGTGAGCCCTAGCTAGAAAGAAGGCCAGGGTTTCCATAGTTAAAGCCAACACTGTCACAGTATTTGTGGTGCACTTGAGCTCGACCTATCGTGCTTCCTCCAAGTGCTTACTTTCTTGAAGGTTTCTCTACCTTGAAACGTCGCATTCCTATAGGGATGACATCCACAGTCGATGTATTCCAAACACTTGTAATTCAGGTTCAAACCTCTTGCTTAGCTTTGCAGTGATGCCGTTCAACGCGCAACTGACCTTCTGGCACCGTAGTGCATTATACTGCCGGAGTCGTACGTCATGCCATAGTTGTAGTTGGTTCTCGTTGTTTCCTTCGTAAACTGGTCGAGCCAGTCCGGCTGGAAATCAGCACGTACACCGGACACTTAATACGGTCTAGTCTGAGATACCTTGATGTTCGCTGTGTTTACGGTGACGTACTGATCGCGATCGTGTCTGGACATCGTGTGGAAGAACCCGAGTGCATGGCCGATTTCGTGGGCAGCGATGCTCACCGCCTCACAGCCTCTGCCCAGTGACAAGGACTGTTCATTGCCTATCTTTCCTACGTAAGACCAGCAGCCGTCCTCGGGGAACACCTTGATCCTATCTGTGGCTGAAAATATCATAAGCATGATTTGTCCGCTAGCATACCAGCTTTTGCTAAACGATTTTCAGCGGGAAGCTAGGGAGTCTACTGGAAGTTTATGCAAAAATCCATAACTATTCCATGACAAAGAATGAAAGGTAAACCAAAAGTGCTTAATTATTGATAATTAATAAGCTCAATGACTCATTTTTTGTCGAGCTAACCTGGGGTCTATCCTTGTCAAGATTGAGTAACCTAATACAAGGTAGTTGAGTACGTCATCCCACTGAGATAGGCGGAAATTCTGAAATTTTTCCCAGAAAACAGAAAATTCCGAAATTACAAAATACTAATACCAATACTAACACCCAATAACAATTAAATTACGATCTAATTACTCCATCGAAAGATTCACTGTTCCAGTAGCAGACACTTTTGCTATTTCTAGTTTCTTGGTTGTGGACAAGCGGTTTTAAGTGAAAGCGTTTATATAAACTTCTACTACACTCCAAATTCAATACAATCTGTAAATTGTATACCTTGACTCACAGGTCCTTGGGTCTCGACATTTGAAGTATAAAGCATTTCTCAGCAGCTCCCTTTCACCGCTAACGACCTAACGATTAAATCATTGATCGCAGTACTGCGAGCGTTTCTGGGAAAGATACATGCTTTGGTTCTTCCAAGGTTGGGATGAAGAGCAGAGCGTGCGCAGCCTCGTTCGGACTGCGCTACCTCGCGCCTTGAAGGAAAAACACCAATAAAGCGGGTAAAAGTGGCTTATTTAGCATGTAACGTGGAAAGTGCTGCAACTACCGATCTACCATTGGAGAAGGAATGGTTTTAATTTATTTTTAATTTTTCGTTTATTCGTTATCTATTTCCCGTTATCCGGCCATTTTTGGACGAAATTATCCTTATGCCTTAACCGGTTTCCAAAATATTACTATCCGCTCATCGCTGTTTTGCCAAAAAACTCATGATTCTATCAAACTTTTTGATTTCGATAGAATTCAAAAAGTTTGATAAAATCATGAATGAATTCACTTAATTGGATTCCTATCATGTAATTTTGTTCTCAGCTCTACTTTCCTTTTTTCCGGCCATTTTTTGGCCATTTTTCCAAGCAACAGAAAACAGAAGTAAATGCCCAAAATGGCCAGAAACTCAGAAAACAGAAATTTCGCCCATCTCTGCATCACATGCCACAGAACCGTAATCCTTGACCTCGCACCGTGATGCAGCGGCTGAAGTTCCCGAAGAAACTCAAAGTATGTAATTGAGATACAAATCGCTACATGCTCCCCTGCGATTGGGATAGAAATTTCATGTGTAATAGAAATGCCTCGTCGCGTTTAGTTTCCAAAACCTTTTTATCAAATTCGATAAAATGCATAAGGAAATACCACTACGAGTGAAGCAGGTTTCAACGATTTGAATTTCACGGCTGGTAGTTTTCTAACTGCAAATTATTAAGCATGAATCTTTGGTAACTGCTAGCTGTGTTATTCAGCGACGCCAGCAGCATTAAAGACCATCTCTTCCACACCTAGATGCTTATTTTGTCGGCTTCAATAAGTTACCTATATAGCGAGAACTTCTATATATGGCCTTACCGTAACTGCTCTCTCTAAAGTCAATGCAGGTGTCTTGTTCCCATAGTTTTGCTCCTTTAACAAAGGCGCTCCTCATTTCTTTGCCTAAAATATTCTTCAGCAATCTATGAGTTTGCATAGGTGCACTCGCTGTCCTAAACCTACTAGAATATGGGTGGAAGTAATAGTTCACTCCTTCGGACCACAGCTTCCTAGGGTAAGTGCGGTCTCTAAACGCCTGACGCTTCGTTCGGTTTCCTTCGCTGGCCTCTTCTTCGATCTCTTCAACAATCTCCTCCGCTTGCAACCTGCAGCAGAATCGATGCTTTACCAGTACTGTTCCACGCAATGGAGCAACGAACTTCGTGAGGGCGATGTCGCTCTGGAAGAGTTCCTGACCGACGCCATTGAGTTCGTTGATGTCGCTGATAGAGTCGCCTTCTTCCTTCACCTTATCCTGCTTGATGGGCCTGAGCAGCTGAAAGTAAGGAAGTTGCCGTCGTGTATGAAAAGCGTATTTCGGCCATTGCAACAGTGATGTAACTACCAAGGCTACAACTATTTTATCTGCAAAATGCAACAGCAAGACAACTTAGATCATGCCAATCTATTATATTTCCTGACTGCAACAGGTAGCCAGACAGTATATACTCCAACTGTGGAAGAGCTAGTGTCAAAGTTGCCTGCACATTTGTGTAAATCTTGACTGCAACAGGTAGCCAGACAGTAAATCATGTATCAGGCAGGCAGGAAACGAGAACATCTGTTCACAATACGCTACGTCACATAGCTCTTCGCTCCCGATTGGAGAATCTAGACAAACCGCCAAACCCCCTGGTACCGAGATTCGTTAGCATCAGGTTTGACGGTACTTTTCACCACTACCGCCGGCTAATCGGTTGAAGGATCTAGGCCCAGGAGAGCAGTTTTATCTACTGACACAAGTACAAGTACAAACGAGCGCAATCTTTATATTAGAAGTTCTCCAAAAGAGAACAGTGTGAAGCCATCCAGACCCCCCCCCCCTTCCTCCTCCATCACCACTCTTCAACATCGGCATCATATCCAGATGGTTCAGTTCAGTGATGGCATTGCTTGTGCTAATCAGTGCCCTCGTTCCCATACATAGTTTCTTCGACAACCCTCCAGACAAACATTTGACCAAAAGTGAGGATTCTCATCACTTCAAATACTACGTCGAACGGAACGTCAAATACTGCGTTTTTTTCCACGCGGGGTCGCTACAGCACCTCGATTGTTGTCCCCCTTACAGGAACTCATCCCCCATTACTGGTACTGGCCCATCATTACTGCTCCCCACTTAGAAGAACTCATGCTCCATTACTGGTACCGGTGCCCCTACTGCCCCCCCCCCCACTTCTGCCCCAGCTTTTCTGGTACCGGTACCGCACTACTGTTTCCCCATTGCTGGTACCGATCCTCCACTAATGATCCCCTTAGCGGACGACGTGTTCGGCAGGTCTATTGAATTTCCAGACACGTTGAGTGACGTGTCCGGCTCGCCTTCTGAATCTCCAGTCACGTAGAAGACGTTTTAATATTTCCCCTATTTCACGTTATTCTCGGGTCCCGTAATTTTTCCTAATTTCCGTCCTATTTTTGCCGAATGATAGTACTCAGCGGATTATTTTGCGCTATGACCTCGACTACTCCCAGGGCTGAAGCTTCGGACCGTTTGAATAACATCCGCAAAGAATCGATAATTTGATTAATATCGATTGATGGCGATCGATACTATTAGAATAAACTTCGGATCCGTGTTTTACGACCTCGATTACCCCCAGGGCTAAAGATCCCAGGCACGTAGAAGACGTCCGGATATTTTTAGCTATGTTAGCGCCCTGTAATTCCCCACTCCCCTCTCTCTATTTTCTGCCCGATTTTCCCCCATTCTTCTCCCCCTACTTTTCCCCCCTATTTTATGAAAAGCAGAATACTATCCAATTCAAATATTCTAAATAAAAGAAACAAAACAAAACCTTTAGTCTTTCTTTGAGAGACTTCAGCATCTCCGGAGACAGCTCTAGCGTCTTCATCACTTTAGCCTGCATGGATTTGAGCCGCTGACGAAATCCTGACACCGCAGTGTTGTTGAATAGCTAAAACGGTTGATAGGCATTTTCACTCATGTAAAATTTAAAAATAGGAGGTAAAAGTGACAATTGCTGGATGTTGTGGTTGTGAGGAAAAACAGACCTTTCGGAACCCGACAATTGTTGCGTTCTTCAGCTTTTCTCCAAAGCTGCCCTCTCCGCCGAACACTCCTTTCACCTTCTCGCTGATACTGTCGAAGATGCCTCCATTTGCTGCGACAGCCAAGAGCAGCAGCAACAGAATGAGCCTCATTCTGGGACTCTAGCTGAATTAGGCAGAATTAGCAAACTGCACAGGATCTTATGTGTCGGTAACTGGCAGAAACAACGGAAATGAGCTGTGGCCTGCGGCCGCATTTGCTTGCTGTGAGCTCTCTAGTGGCATGGTAAAATCTGTGTAAGCCCGGTTTTGTTGAAACCTTCTGTTTTAATTCTATTTGTCTCCACCTTGGCTCAAGAAGGACCGGAATAAGGCGAAAATCTTATACATTCCGCCTTCAACTCCTGGGAATTCGTAAAAAAAAATTGGCCATGCGCATATCAGAAGTTGTGCATCGAATGGCAAGGCGAAGAAGTTGAGACTCGCGCAAGATGAACTGCTGCTGAAGAGCGGATCGCAAGCAAGCAGGAATGTTAGTACGCAAGAGACCCCGAATGAGCTCAGAAACAGCTTGGGGATCTTCTAAACAAAGTTGGAAAGTTGGAGCTGGAGGGAGGATGTGAATGCTGATTTCCTGCCATTACTAGTACCAATCACCATTACTAGTATCATCATAAACTCGAGAAAGACGTGACACTCAGCATAAAGTGGAGGGGGAATGCTGGGGTTTCTTGGAGGGTGATTAATACGAAGATGGATTCAAAAGACTACATATGTGCCGTTGAATGAAGATGATGTGCCGCCTTTATCTGCACTCCTTTTATAAGCAGATCCCCATACTCATTGACGTTCTGTGTTTAACTTACCGTGGCTGAAAAAATAGTGGGGTGCCGTTGTTCTAGAGGAGTCCGGTGGTGGGATGGCACAAGCGTTTGCTCTTTTTCGGCCTTTCGGCTCTCACGGCAAACAACGAACCCAAGATCGTTTGAAATCCCGTTGGCTAACTGTTCGCAGATATAACATTGACTGTGCCCTTTAGCAAAGCGAGAGCTCACAGAATTTTTTCAAAAAGCGCTCTTCCCTAGAATATTGAAATAAACGGCGACGAAAAGCACTCCATTTCGGGATGGCACACGCGTACGACAAGTATTTTATAATGTGCTGACAATCTGAATATCACTTTGGTCTATACACCAAGAGCCGGATTCATCATTCTCGGGTAAAGGTTGCCAAGATTTGCGAAGGTACCACGATAGTCGCGGAGCTTCATCCGCTCAGCAGTATGATGTGCAGTAGAGACGTAAGGACGTAAGGTATGAATCTCACATCATGAGGTGTTTATCCTTCTACCCCACATAGTTCCTGGTTTGACCGTTGCTGAACGGCCCCAGAGGTGCCCACTCGATGAACAAGCCAGCGCTTTACACATGTCAAACAGATGCCACTATATGTGCTCACCTGAAATAATCAGTCCAGGAGGGTCACTAGATCCATTGTGCAAAGGGCACCATCTCTTGGACGAATTCTTGGTTCTCCACCTCATTGGTACGATCTCCGCTACCGAAACGTAGCACCTAAATAATTATAGCCATCTGCAATACAAACGTTCAAAGTGTGTAAATGACTGGTGCTGGCCAGTCAATAAACATGTGACGATTTAACTTCACCAACCGCATCTGACACCACTTCGCCGATCATGGAGGCTTTGTTGCTCGAGGTGCGAAACAAAGCCGTGAAGTTGAAAACAAACGACGGGCTTCACCCTCTTTGTCTCGAGACTTTGTATAAGCACAGTGTATGGGTTTATAATCTGGCAACATGTTCTGGAAAAAGTGGACTTTTCGGCAGCAGTAGAACAGCGTGGATGAAGGAATAGCCTCTGCTGGAGCATGAGCTCGAGGCTAATCGAGAATGCTACTAGCTGTTGGTCTGACATTTGTCTCGTTCCTCTTTGTTTCTGATACTCCTCCTGTAAATGCTTCGCGCTTGCTGCTGTTGGTAGGACGTGAAAGAATAAGTAATCTAGGATGATCTGGAGTCAGATGGTACCAACCAAGCAACCGGGTTAGCCTACAGTAATCCTCATACCTCGTGTGTACAAAATAGAAATTTTGGCGCAATGCGCGTAGGGGGGGGGGGAGGAAGGGGAGGGATAGTACTCAAAAAAGCTACGAGTTTTTACCTGTTTTACCTAAGCTCTTCTTGTTGCTACTTGCACTACAGGTACGTACCAGAGATGAGCGGATAATAAAATATTGAAGTCCGGAAAACGGATAATGGATAAATTTTCCCAAAATCAAAAATGACCGGATAACGGAAAAACGGATAAAGAACAAACAACAAAAATTAAAACTAATTTTAAACCATTCTTTCTCTAATAGTAGGTCAGAATTTGTAATATTGTCCTCTTCACATGTCAAATGAGCAACTTTTAACTTTCTTATCGGTGTTTTTCATCGAGGCACGAAGTAGCGCACTATGAGAAGGCGCCGACTTTCCCATGCACTCCGACTAAATGTTCCTGGTTCAGATTTCCAGTCAAGGTATCAGGATTGCACGGGAATGTTAATGCACTGAGTTGTCCATCGGCTGGTCATCGCTTGTCATTGGCCAAGTACGTACACCAGTATTGAACCTGCAGCTCGTCAACAGCTGCTTCTACTGCTCAGAAACTACCCGTAAACCTGTCGGCCGGAAAACGTCTGGTTGGGACTTCGGCGCAAACTCCGGAAACAAAAGGCCTTGGACACGACGGTTTATTGACCTTCGACCCCATTAGAGAAGAAAAACTAATCTTGATTATTACACAGAATAGAGTAAGGGAAGATCCTCAAAACGATTGACGTAAGCCTTGTCCGCCGCCCACCGCATTAGTGCTATCCAACTCCGAAGGATCTAATCTGGAGAAAAAATGATAGTCGATCGGTTATTAGGTCAACGGATACTGCTATCTTGTTCTAGAAACTGTCTGAATCTCTTTATACCGGAGTATTTCCTGCAAGCGGGAGTAATTCTCCCGAAGAAACTGTCGTGTGACTGCCACTCCAATTGGTCAAATTTGGGCTAAAACCGATGACTGCGGTCGAAAAATCGATATCATCGATTAATGTTGGTCTCCTCATCCGGCATAATCATAATCGCATCCCGATTGGTCAAATCGGGCTGCTCAACGACAACTCCGATCGAAAATCGATGCTATCGATTAATAGTGGTTGTCCGTTCGAATACTTCCACTCATTTGTTCAACCTGGTCATTTCCCGATAATTTTGGTTCATTTCCATCCATTGCACATGAGGATAGCCTTGACAGGTTTTATATGCACGTGCGGGTCACCTTTACATGTTTGACATGTTTTACTGGTATTCAGACAGGTTTGTGACACATACACACACAGAACGGACTAACGTTTCTATATATAGTAGTGTAGGATAGGATATTAAAGTGCTGGCTTTCCACCCACCACTCGGAAGTTATGCACATGCCAAACATAGTTTCAATAAGCTAAAAGATCGTGTAAACTGAGGATGAGTATCTGGCACATCCTTAGAACGGAGTGATTCGTATGAAGGTTTATTCCTTTCTCCTTTAACCGACAGGTTTGTTCCAGACAGTACATTACGCTGAATTGAATTTTGGCGAAAACCACACAAATAGAAATGGGCAAGGCGGTGTTCTGCATTTCAGAACGCGCTATGAGCAGGTTGATAGTTTGGCCTAACTATGTCGTTGACAACCAGGAGAAGGCACCGACCTAGCATTGCAAACGTATCTCGACTATCAGTGGAAAAAACACAAAACAATTTTTAAAAATTGTCCTTATATTCAACTAAGTAATCATAAGCATGCCAGATTTTGTTGTTCGTTATCCGGCCAACAACCAACGGATAATGAACAACAAAACGGATAGGTCAAAACCCGCTAGAAACCGGGTAACGGATAACGGTTAATTCGCTCATCCCTGTTACGTACGCGTCAGTAAGTATACGATGTGGAAAATTCCGTATCACCATGTCCGTGTGCTACGCTCAAGGCGATCGGAGCTGTCCGTACACCGAAATTTAAATTTCATTTTGCAGGAATTTTTATCTAAAAACGGATAAAGCAAAAGTCGGAAATGAATAAATGAATAAAGGTCGGGTATCAGGAAGTGGAGACTCCTCCTATTCCTTATACCCCACTTTCATTCATTTACTTCCTCAGATTCCTCATACCCAATATTTTCTTCAGGTTTCTAGTTTAGAGATCAGGTGAAAGTATTGTCATTCTTTGTGAGCCTGTATAAACATCGCAAATGCCCTGTCTCGATGAATTATTGGAAACCAACAAGAGCTTCTCCTCAAGCTGTTTTCAAATTGAAATTGGCCGCAAGGCCGCTTCGGATAAAAGTAGGGAAGGAAAATCACACAGCTGACTTAAAGAACACAGGTTAAAGCATAAAGGATAAAGGGCGGCCAATCAAGTCAACCTTTGTTTTCGGCCATGCATTCTAGCTTTTCGAAGGGAGTTATAGTGCGTATGTGGCTAATATGACTTGCTGTGGCCAGTTGATGAACAAGTCAGTTTTTTAACCTTCCCAAACAAGACTGATACCAATTCTCCGACTCCGGATAGGTGGAAGGCCTAGTTGGGCTAGGCGGGAAATCCTAACCATAGATCTTGGAATCGGGCACAGACGGCAGACGAGGTCTCATTCGGCTGCGCTAGAACGCACCCGGTTACCAAGTACTTCTAAAACAAACTCGTCATTCTATTATTGGCTTCTGGGATTTTTGTCGACACCTATGAGAGCAATATATTAGGTTTTCACTGTAGGAAGCACTGCCTCGCCCAAGCACTCAGGGCGATAACCCGACGCCTACGAGATGAATAGCCAGAAAAGGTGGTGGTTCTTCATGAAATTAATCACGTTTTTTTTAATCAGAAGTTATAACTTGGATTCCTAAAACTTGAAGGTTTTATGAACGGCTCCACACTAAATAATAGAAGCCGAAGTGTGGTTTAGAATTACTCGCACTTTAGAGCACTACACTACAGCACTTCACCCACTACCTAGTTCGGAAGCAAACATTCTGCGAATAAGAGTTACGAAGCCCCTGGAGTCATGAAAAACGTGAGGATATTCACCATTGGATCGCACTCATCTAGCAGTCGGAGCACCTGCCCCAACAAATGAAGAGCTGCTTGAAAACACGGAACGAGTTTTTATTTTGGTCAATGTAAACGTATTTCGGCGTGCAACAGTTGTACACACTTATCCGAAATATAAACAACAATACCATGTTGCACCAAAAAATAATAGCGAGTGTAAACCAGAGCACCCAATGTGGAAGTGGTCTCCTCAACGGGCACTTTACCAGCTCAAATAAAAGGAAACTGAAAACACCATTGTTTCGACATGACCCTTACATGGAAAAGTTCCTAACTCAAGTGGGCTTTTGCGATGCTATTTTGACGAGATGAAAGGCTTGTTTTTGCTGAACGCTTTTTTTTAAACCTGAAAAAAGAGGTGTGAAAACGTGTGCGCAACACACATCAACCCCTATGAAGCCTCGGAAGGTGTGATCGGTGATGCAGTCGGTAGGAGTGCCGGCCCATAGAAGCACACCGGTGGGATCTTGAGTTCGAGTCCACATGCTGTCAGCAATTTTGCACATATTAGTTTGTTGTTCTTAGGCTTTCTCGTGGTCACAGGAGTCAATTTTAGACCATCAATGCTTACAACGAACCAAGGATATCTATTAGGTCGTTACCTATGTTCTGTCGTCTTTTGACTTTCAACTTCAAATGTGAATATCTCAGCACAAACATAACTTTATTAGTCGGAATAAGAACCTTTACAATCTGCACATCTTTGCCAACGAGATACTAGTTTATTTATAACAGTAGCATGGAACTCCGGAGAAGCGATCAATTCTTCGAGAACCGATTCTGCGTCATGACGGTTCCTGAAGTATTTTCTGCTAAAGAAGCCGTCGAGATGTTTGAAAAAGTGGTAGTCTGCAGGCGATAGGTCAGGCGAATACGGTGGATGGTTGAGTGTTTCGTATTCCAAAGAATGGAGCTTCTGCCTGGTGATCATCGATACGTGCAGCCAGGCGTTGTCGCGCAAAAGTATCGGTTCCCTTCTGTAGATCAGGGCTAGATAGATTTGCTGGAGCTTCTTGTGAACCTCGTCCAGCTTCTGACAGTACTTTTTCGCGTGATTGTTTCACCAGGTTTGAGAAAAAAGTGGAATAAACCGGTGGCGCACCACCAAACCGTCACCATCACCTTCCCCTGTGCATACCCGGCTTTGGACAGTGTTTAGGTGCTTCGTCAATATTCAACCATTGAGCACTTCGTCGTCGATTGTCGTAGACAATTCTCTTTTTTTGTCACAGCTCACAATTCGCTCCAGAAACGGGTCGTTTTTGTTGCGTAGAAGGAGCGCTGATGTTACTTGCAAACGGCGAGCTCTCTGACTCTCGGTTAAATCGTGCGGCACCCACTTGTCCAATTTCTGTCTCTTTCCGATCATCTGCATATGCAAAATGCAAACTGATTCACCTGATACTCCTAATCCAGAAGCCAGCTCTCGAAGAGTTTCTCGCGGATTCGCTTCAACTGGCATCTTCAACTGGTCGTCGTCGATTTCTGAAGGCCGCCCGTTGCGTTGTTCGAGTTTCTCATCTCCAGAAGAGTTCATGGTGGGCGCGCCACCACTGGAGCGAAATGTCCATTTCCATGACATATCTTGATTGGCAGAGCACTACGGCGTGTTCATTAAACAGATAATTGGACGCTTTGCGAGGCAAGCGCCTACACATGTTTGGGGTCTTTCTACAAGTGCTGCTCGCTTTTGCTCGGTAGCACTGAGCAGCTGCTCAAGCTACACCCAGTACAGGGTCAAGCTTGAGGTTCGGGAATCGAAGGGGGGTCGTACTGTGGCCTCGTCTAGAGAGTCGTACTCTTCCGGATTTTTCAGAGGATTCTCTCCTATTCTTCAGGTTTTTAGGAGACGTTTTTAATTCTTATTAAATTGTTTTTTCCAGGAATGCCTACGAAGGCGTGGAGACTCTCCTTCGTCCCGCAAAGTTGTGAAAATTAATTTAAAAAGTTTCAAATAATGATTGTATTCCTTGTCAAAAATAAAGATTTTCTGCATCCAGATTTGGATTTGGAGTCAATGAGAAGTTTCCATTTTTCAGATTTTTTTTGGAAGTCATTGATGCTACAGCGTTCTGCCTGAATGAGCGACATCTACGTCCTAAATTCTAGTCTATAAAATTTAAAGTGTCAATTGCTAAGGAAAATTAAGTGCTTTCCCAGCAAGATTTTTGAAAGCGCTCTTCGAAGCGATGACGGAATGGCAACCGGAGGATGGACTTGTCACGGAACTGGTCGATTTTTGCAAAAAAATCGAGAGGAAATCGAATCCCCACCAACCCTATGAAGACCTCCCTATTGAAAACTAGTTCCTACATGGTTCGAAAGCGCTCTTCCTTAATTTTTCAAAAAACTAATAACTCTTTTGAATTTCAAAAAATTTACCGGAATATAATTATTTATACAAAATCTCTTCAATTTTTCACACAAAAATCGTAGGCCTCCGCTCCTTATGAAGATCTATCTTTTAAAAACAAATTTTAATACACTATTATACGATTCTTTTACACTTCTTCTAGTTTCCAAAAATCTACACGCCTCTTCAAACCTTCAAAAACTTACCGAGTTATAGTCACTTTTGTGAACGTCGAATTTCGTCGCTCCTACGCCATATCGACCAGTGTTCGATCCAATCTATTCGTTTCAGAAATCTATGATTACCACACTGTGCATCGAAAAAGACTTAAAATTCTCTGTGGCCAGATTTCAACTGTGCGGGTGATCTTCTACATGTTTAAATTAATGAATTTTTCCTGAAAACGAAAAATTCAGATTCGATCCGCCCTAATCATCGGATATCGCTGCTAAGAAGCTTTGCTTTTTACTGTGTAATATTCATGACTTAAAATTCCATGAAGCACTATTTCACTCTCGTGTGTTCTTTTCTTCAGAAGATAGAAGATTTTTCCGCGAGAAGACCATTCTCAATGGCGATCGATATATCGGAGAACGCAACGGCTCCATGTAACCTATGTAGAACCCTGGACTAGCTGTCTATCTGTGTGCAAATCTCTATGATACCTACTATTACTCACTGTTATGGCGTTGTGTTTCATGTTCGTGTTGTGTCGTAACCGTTTGATCTTCAATCGACCCCCACCGCCGAGTCTTCGATCTACGTGATCGCCGCCTATATAAGGCCGGCGGCGGGGCCACCCAGTTCAGTTGCGTTCTTCTTCTCCTTGCGGCCGGTTCGGATAAATCTTCCTTCCACCCTAGACGACACCTGCCAAGGACCACCCGCCCTCTACATGGGGGCCAAACCGACTTCGATCTGACCGCCGAGTGTCCTACCGCGGACTGGCGAGCACCTGCCGTTAAGAAAGGCAGAGACTTCTCCAAGAAGAGCAAGGAAGTGATTGCTCTTCACTACTGGGGGCCGACACTATAGCGATCGGTGCGACTGTAGTACTGACTGCCCGCGTCGTGTTGCTCACTGACAGTAGGGCAAGAAACAGTACTAAAGCACTGTTATTGCAGACATCGCTATGGAGTCCGACGCTCATATGGCCGACGCGGAACTCGAGCAACTGTTGCTGGAAGAGCCAGGGGCGTCAGATCAAATCGCCTCGATGAAAGCGTCGATCGATCGCCTCGTGGGAACGGTGCAGGAGATGGCGCAGAAAAATGCTCTGCAAGTAAGGGTTTCACAGTTCACAATCAGAGACAAGTTGTCAATACTGAAGGAACTGCCCACCACTTTAGCAGAGCTTACACGCGTCAGCGCAGCAGCAGCACTTGTAAACGCTGAAGTCTCCACAGTGGTAGAAAGAATACTTACTCAGGAGCTCGCGGTAGTAGAGGGGAACTAGAAAGGCTAGAGTTCGTGCACAAGCAACTGAAAGAGGTCGCCTTCAAACTGAATACGTCGCTAGCTAACGCGTTAGCTGAGTATTCAGTACAGGCAGAGCGTGAGATCGTTGCGTGCGCGAATTAGCAAAACTGCTCGCGGTGGACTCTACTCAAGTGGTAAGCAATGTCAAGCGATTGCTGGAAGTAGCTTCTCCTAAAAGCCGAGAGCGAGGTGAAAGGCAAGAAGCAGTTCTAATCGAAGCACTTCAGAGAAAAGTGACGATACCACGAGCAGCGAACGAAATCGCAATAGAGCAGCTGAACACAAGGGATTTCGAAAACGTGAAGTACCACGCTGCATTCGACCCTATCGCGGCGGCACAAGGCAAGTTGCAAGGTTCGCCTGAGGAGCTCATGCTGAATAACACTTTTCAGCAACGAAGGATGAGCGAGCCACAGCTGAGGCCGAAGGGAGGCTGCCTGAGTCCACCTCTGCCGCGAAGCAGGCACCAAGGTGAGTATCATAGTATGGGCTTCCCGACGTATCCTGAATACGACTTGGCAAAAATGTTCGCTGCCATGACCTTGCCTGAGGTAGAAACGTTTGATGACCCAGAGGGCAATAGGTTTAGTGAATTTGTGACCAAGTTCAGGATGAAATATGGGAGCTTGGGATTGAGCAACGAGATGTTAACCCATTTGCTACTCTCTAAGCTCCAGGGGAACCCACAAGTGGTGGCCGAAGCACTGCCCGGGCCAGTTAGGGAGGCAGCATTCGAAACTATAGTGAAGGCATTGAACGAGAAGTTCAGGGATAATGATTCCGCGACGCAGATTAAGGCGCATATGGCTCTCAAAACGCTCCGTAAACGAACGGACGTCACCAGTTATTGTGTCTAGTTGGAAAAACTGACGCAGAGAGCATACCCAAACGCGTCTGAAGCGGAGCTCTCGTGCACTAGGGCAGGAGAGCTGGTAGCGCAGTTGGCGGACTGGCCGGAATATCTGCAACTCTACACGGCCATGGAAGTAGCACCTCGGGGGTGTGCTTACGAAATAGTGAAGAATCTAGCGCAACGTTGTGAGCGCAGCAGAGAACTAGCAAAAATGGCGAAGGCAACAACAGAGGCGCTGAGGCGCGCACCTTCCAGCAGCGAAAGGGAGGTGGATCCACCTTTGTTGAATCGCAGCCAAAAGCAAGTCAAGGGCCGATGGCTCAAATAACCGAGGGAGGAAACAGTTCAGAGCAGACAAAAAGGAAACAACCTAAATGTTTCAACTGCAATGAGTACGGTCACTTCAGACGTGACTGCAAAATCAAGGAAGGGGAGAAACCGCTAAAACGGCCCCTGGAAGCAAGAGGTTTGAGGGACCTAAAGTTTTCACAGCATCCTTGGGCAAGTGGCTCTGTGGAGCCGTAGAGTCAACAGTGCGCAAAGACGGCCTAGTCGGTGAGCGTACTATGAGAAATGTGAACCTGTTGGGACTGTCCAAAAAGGCGCTACTGGACACGGGTTCGCAAATAAGCATCAATCCTCTTAAGATGCTTCGAGCAGCGCTAATAGCGGGATTCGACGTAAATGCAGATGTCGAAGAGGTTCCGATAGAAGGAGAGGAGGCTGTTTATGACGCATCAGGTAACAGAATGAGGTTTAAGGGCGCAGTACGTCTGACTCTACAGCTCGAAGGTGGTGCCAAGCACCGCATCCCCCTACTTGTGATGGCTGGAGGGGATGATATGATAGTGTTGGGCACTAATGCGTTGCATATTTTGGGTTTCGGTATCACAAAATGCAACGGACAAGTGTACTCCCAACCGACTCCACCGGAAGAGAGAAAAGACCCGGCAACAAGTAGAGGCGGTATGAAACGGCGCGAGAAGCGGAAATTTGCCTCCGAGTCAACTGTCATGGTGGACAAAAGAGTTTACATTCGTCCAGGAAAGACGAAAATACTGACCATGAAGTGCTCACATGGGTCCGAAGAAGGGATCTTTTGGTCGGATAACTACCTGATTCCAGACATAGTGTGCACAAACCTAAACAGCACTGTGGATATAACAGTGACTAACGGCAGTTCCGACGCGAGAATATTTCGAGCTGGACAAAAGATAGGCAGATACGAGCCGGTAGGTCTCAAAGAGCTCGAGCCTCTCAGGTGCCAACACATGTTGCAAAAAACAGCTACGCAGGTTAAGGACCGAGAGCAGAAGCTTCTAGACATGTTAGCGAGCAAGCCTGATGGCAAGCTGGACGATGGCCTAGAAGAGCTCGCGCAGCGGTTTGCAAACGTGTTCTTTGTCAGTGAGCAGGAATTGACACAAACAACACTGGTAGAACACACGATAGAGACCGGAAACGCAAAACCAATTAAACAGAAAGCGCGTCCCATACCACTGTCTACTCGAGTAGAACTGCGGCAGATTCTGAACGACTTACAGGAGAGGAACATTATTGAGCCAAGCAAAGCCGGTTGGGCGTCTCCGATAGTGCTGATCAAGAAAAAAGACGGTACTTTACGGCTTTGCGTAGATTATCGTAAGGTGAACCAGGTAACAAAGGTCGACAGCTATCCACTGCCGACAATCGATGCAATGATTCAGAGTCTACGAGGGAGAAAGTTCTTGTCTACTCTCGACTTGTCATCCGGATACTGGCAAATAGCCCTCTCGGAGGCCGCCAAAGAGAAGTCGGCGTTTACAACGACGGAAGGGTTATATCAGTTTCGGGTGCTTCCATTTGGTCTAGCTTCGTCGCCCGCCGTGTTTCAGCGTCTGATGCACCTAGCACTGGGGGAGTTACTCGGCGATGAAGTTCTCTGCTATCTGGACGATATAATGATAGCGACGGAAACAAACGAATGCCACCTAGTAATGCTTGAAAAGGTCTTCGCTGCAATAAGGACAGCCGGACTAAAGCTTAACCCCAAAAAGTGCGTCCTGAAGGCAGCTAAGGTAGAGTTCCTGGGTCACGTAATAGATGATCAAGGACTCCACATGGATCCAGCGAAAGTGGAGGCCGTCAGAAACTACCGTTTACCGCGGTCTTGCTCTGAGCTCCGTACCTTTCTCGAAATGTGTTCTTACTACAGAAAATTCGTATTGGGATTTTCCAAAGTAGCAGCTCCGCTCCACGAATTAACATCTGAGAAGGCGACGTTTGAGTGGGCGAGCACTCGTCGGGCATGCTTCAGTAGGCTGAAAGAAATAATCACTACAGCTCCTGTGCTGCACAGCCAGATATAGAAGGTGCCCGAAGCGGTAAGAAACCTTTCAAAATTTACACGGACGCAAGCTACGTGGGACTAGGGGCAGTCCTAAGCCAGGAGGGGGAAGACGGGCTACTACACCCTGTGTTCTTCGCCTCCAAAGGGCTAAACAAGAGCGAAAAGAATTATCATGTCACAGACCTCGAAGCCCTCGCAGTGGTATTCGCTCTAAGGAAATTCCACGTGTTTGTGTATGGACTGCCGATCGAGGTTTTCACGGACCATCAGGCATTGACAGCCCTTTTTAAGAGGAGTAATCTCTCGGCGAGAATTCTCAGATGGGCTCTTGAGCTGCAGAAGTATAATGTGAAAGTGGTCTACCTTAAAGGTGCAGCAAACAAGGTAGCGGACACCCTAAGCCGTGGTGCAGTTCCGCTAAATGACTGTGCGGCAATCAATTCCGAACTGTGCTGAATCAATTCCGAACGAGCTAATAGTAGGCGCCATGGTGAACGAAGCCGAATGGACAAAGAGCTTCGCCAACATCCAGTTTATGGAAAGGTAATTGAAGCTCTGGAAACTGGGCAGCTTGCTAGGAATGTAGTGTTCCCCGAAACGATGCGTAAGTTCAAAGCCGCGGACTTCATTTTGGATCAAGGGGAACTTGTATTGCTCGAAAATGACACTCGGAAAAAGGTAGTGCCCCCTTCAAAACGTAGGGCACTGTTTGACGAAGCACACTCGGGGCTGCTAGCAGGCCACTTTGGCGCAAGAAAAGTCAGAAAGCAGCTCTCGAAGACATTTTTCTGGAAGACCATGAGCCGGGATGTGTTCAGATGGTCAGAAGAGTGTCGGGAGTGTCTACGCCACAACGTGCGTCCACCTATGACTCCACCACTGAAGCCAATTATAACCTCGAAGCCTTATGAAGTGGTTGGTATTGATGTCCTGAAATGGGACAAACGTCAAGTGGAAACCGCTACATTCTCACTGTTGTTGACCACTTTTCCAAATTAGCAGGAGCATATGCGATCCCAATGAAGACAGCGAAAACTATTGCCAAAGTGTTCTGGGTCGCAGAGGGCTGCCGCCAGCCGAGACGTCTGCTCTTCGACCAAGGGGAGAGATCGACAACAAGCTGATGGAAGAGCTGGGTACACTAATGGGAATCCAGCGTGTGTTCACAAAAGGTCATAACCCACGCAAAAAGGGATCACCGAAAGGTTCAACAGGACCCTGATAAGTATGCTAAGGAAGAAGGTGCAAGTCCCATGCGAGTGGACAAGATTCGCCGTACTGCGTCTTTGCATACAGCACGACTCCTCATGAGTCAACGGGCGAGTCACCATTCTTCATGTTACAAGGGTTTGATGCGCAAGTGCCATGGGAAGTGGCTTCGGAGCAGCAGGTTACCAAATATATGGTTGACGTCGATGCCTACGCACATGAAGTCGCTGAGAGCACGAGGATAGCACAAGAGTATGTGCGCAAGACTAACGATAAAATGAGGGCAAGAATGAAAGCTGCCTATGATGAGGAGCATAGGGTCTGTGAATCCCCTCTCCTTCTCTATCTCGGGTGTAAATGAAGATTCCCAGTGAAAGACAGGAGCTCAACCCAAACTCACAAACCCTTGGGAAGGGCCATATAGGGTTATCACGGTTAGTGAGAATAGCGCGCTGATCACTCTTATAGGTCATAACAAGGAACCAATAAGGGTACCCTTTGACGGGTTGCGGAAATTGCCAACCGGAATGTCAGATGCACCATTGATCCCGCGCAGAACTAGGGGAAAGAGGTGAAGGCCCCGTAAAAATAAGACACCTTCCTGTTCTCGAATCATATGCAAAAGAGTTTCTGTTTCCAGGATCCTCCTCGGAGTGGATGACCCACTGCACCTTCGCCATCGATGTCAGTGTGCTCTCTTCGGTCAGATGGCTCATGTAGCCCTCCCGAGTCTCACCCACCCGATGGCGAGATCCAAGAAGGTCCAGGACATGTTTCAATTGGCGAACGTCGCCTCGATTTCGGAGCAGTCCTGCTGGGGGGACGAGCGCAAAGAAGAGGAACTGCGTAAGAAGAACTCCTCTTATATCACCCTGTATGGATTAGCCCTAGCGGTCGATGCCCACCGTCGTCGGTGCCATCCGTACGCGGAAGCAGTCGAGCAAGCACGAGGAAAGAGGTTCGACCACTCTGATGTCTTCGAGAGGCCCGTCGACTACAATTTGGGAGGCCACCTGACAACGGCCATTGCTCGTTCACGTCAGACTACCGGGAGCAATCGCACAGGAACAGGATGTCTTTCTAGCGTTACCACAACCCTTTTCTAGGGTTCATCCCGACGTACACTATCCTGACAACGTAATTGTTTTCGTGTACCAGAATTGGAGTACGCTGGCATATAAGATGATTTCGATGCCGGTCACGACATCCGTCATAGTCGTCTGGCTAGATACCACACCCGAGAGTCGCGAAATGCAACAGGTTCTGATAGCGTTGGAGCGCCACCTGCAGTGAGGAGGAGCTTTGGCTTTCTTCCCTTTGCCCTACGAGGACGAAAACACCAAGGAGTAGACACACATGGGAAGAGTCTGTGCCGAATTCGTGAAGTATATAACTGCACCTGAACGCTCCTTTGATGCTATAGTGCGTGACCACTATAGCAACGTACTGGAACAAGCGCCGTTCACCCATCCGGCTTGCTGTCTCGGCACTCAAACACGGAGCGGAAAAGCACTCTTCTCAGGCCGCCAAATTCTCGTTTTTCTCAAGAAACTGAGATTGACGGTGAACGACCTGATTAGACTGGACGAGTTTGACGTTGCATCGTCAGAGCTTAAAGATCTGAGACGCAGAGAGAAATTGCTCAGAAACAAGAGACGTCGAGACAAGTATCGTCCCAACTTCTGGGTCATTCAGGACCCACAACGTCGTCGTCGCGCACTTCCTATAACCTTCACTGAACCTAGGCACCCACGACATCGACAACCAGAGAGCAAGGATCAGGACCCCATCACCAGCACCTCGAGAAGCTGCTTCAAGCCGAACAGGGACCATCCCAGGAACGATCCACCGCCGAGGAAATCAGCCCCAGGACAACGCTTCCACCGCGAGAAATAGCTGCGCATCGTCGGTACGACTCTCCTGCACCCGAGGCATGTAGAACCCTGAACTAGCTGTCTATCTGTGTGCAAATCTCTATGATACCTTCTGTTACTCACTGTTATGGCGTTGTGTTTCATGTTCGTGTTGTGTCGTAACCGCTTGATCTTCAATCGACCCCCACCGCCAAGTCTGCGATCTACGTGATCGAAGCCTATATAAAGCCGGCGGCGGAGCCACCCAGTTCAGTTGCGTTCTTGTTCTCTTGGCGGCTGGTTCGGATAAACCTTCCTTCCACCCTAGACGACACCTGCCAAGGACCACCCGCCTTCTACAGTACTTTCCAGGTGCAGCTTCCACTGTGTGAGATTAGCTGAAGGAAGAGTGTTACTGAGTAACAGTTTAATTTAGTAATTTTTTAGAAAAACGCTGATAAAGGTTTTGTGCATGTAATCTTTTGATAATAATATTTTGTTTGTTCACAGTTGAAAACAAAGCACTTTTGAGAGCAGTTGTCGAATTAATCACAACGAGTTCAACTTTTCAGGCTTTCCGGGCATCTCTTGGACACGGCACATTTTTGTACGTAAAGGAGCAACATCTGTATTCGAAACTGTACTCCATACAATGCCGAGTGATAATGCTGACTTAAGTGCTTTATCAACAAAATTTTTTAGACACTCTCGGAAGCGATAACGGAATGGCTACCGGAGGATGGACTTGTCACGGAACTAATCTTCTCTCTTCTGCATGAAACAGCATCAGAAAGTGGAATTGTACCCAATGAAGTTTTAATCCACAGTTTGACACAAGGTAATAAAACCTGTTTTCCTGAAACGATACTCTGTATGAATAGACGCTCCGATTTGTATCATTTGCCATAAATTTTCGACACCGTTAATTACATGGAGGCCGCTATTTTTACAACCTGCTTTTTAAAGCGAGTATCCACATAATTATAATTTTAAAAACTCTGTGAATTTTTCGGAGACGTCGAACCAACTCCGAAATATGGTAGGTGTAGTTGGCGGGTGGTCCTTGTCAGGTGTCGTCTAGGGTGGAAGGTAGGTTTTTCCGAACCGGCCGCCAGGAGCACAAGAACGCAACTGAACTGGGTGGCCCCGCCGCCGGCCTTATATAGGCGGCGATCACGTAGATCGCAGACTCGGCGGTGGGGGTCGATTGAAGATCAAACGGTTACGACACAACACGAACATGAAACACAACGCCATAACAGTGAGTAACAGTAGGTATCATAGAGATTTGCACACAGATAAACAGCTAGTCCAGTGTTCTACAGGATCTATTAAATGGTACAAAAATCGCATAAAATTTTTTTAGAAATTCAATGCGGATAGAAAATAAAACGTTGGTCTACACCGGCGGGGGGTCGTACCAGATCCAATCTTAGAGGGGGTCGTAAATTTTCGGCAAAAATCGAACCACACGCTTGACTATGTCCCGGTATTGAGCAAACAGACCCAATCCTCAGTCTGCTCAAGTATGAACTACTACCCTTGACTAACTGTGGATGTCCCGTGACAGAGACCCTGAGGCAACCGTAGCTGGTGTAGCCCCATCTGCGTTCCTGATGGAAGGAGTTTTCATTGAGCGATTGGAAAGAATGTTAACCCTAAACAATTCGAAACACAACTACGACTGTCAACGGAGCTTCAAGCTATGGCAACTGCAATAAATTGGTTTGTGATTGACTTTGCAACACATTGCGCAAAAGCATTTTTTGCTGTGACCACACGAGCTGAGAGGATGAGCTCACCGTTCGACGGTTCTCGATGCAGCTTTCATCGGTTGACTGAGGAATGCTTAATAGATCACAATCGTCTTCAGAATGTGCTCCAGAAATGTTCACACTGTTTGAAATGTGAAAGAATTGTATAATATATTCTCTATTGTCATCCCTATTGAAGAACTAGATGAAGGTCGAAAGCTTTCTAACATGTTAGCTGTCATGGTCATACCTTTCCTAAAAAAGAGAAGAAGACGGGTGCTCTGTTCTCAGGGCCAGGAGGTGAAGCCCACAACCAGACGTCTGGTGGCGGCCGCTACTCCGCTGAATCTCTGGTTAATACGCAAATTCAGCTACACGAGTGTCTCGACCGTGACTGTCCGTCCCGATCGTCTTGACTCTGATCGCTCAGTCGCCCTTCTGGCCTACTACTAGCTTATTCTGAACTATCTTGGTCGCCTGTGTCCGGCTGTCTGTTATTATGAGTCACCATGGATGGTTCTTTAACAAGATTGCCAGATCGAAGCGGTCTCGGAGTGCATCAGGCAGGTGATCCAGGCTATGGAACAAGAGATAAACGTTCTTAAGCTTGAAAGCGATACATTAAGGTCGCAACTGGATGATATGCGGAAAACCAATTCTATTTCCGTACCAGCCGTTGCATCGCGTGTTTCCAATGATTCTGCCGCTAAGGACGGTGATCCGTCTGTAAAGGTTGAATTGTCATATTATGATGTTGAGCGATCTCGGTCGTTTATAATAAGTGGTATCTCGGAACTATGTTCTGCTCATTATGGATTTCCTTGGATTCGAGTGCAATCTTGTGGCTGTTCATCAATTAGGTAAGCCCAATGAGGGCAGAAGATGATTGCTGATAGTTGTAATTCCGTCTTCCGTTTCCCGTCGTATTGCTGTACGTCGAACTCCTCGTCCTCGGTATTTCGCCTCTAAGGGATTTTTTTCAGGGAATCCCTCACACTTGAGAAAAGAAAAAGAGGAAGAGCGTAAGCTACTCAGCATTAGTTCTGGGAGGACTTGTGATGTACAACCCAGCGGCGCTAGCCAAAGTAGTGGGTATAGCGAAGCACGGCTTGTTTTAAGACAAATGACTCAGGAAATGGAAACTAAAGAGCTTTTGTGCGTATAGTCTCAGTTTGATGCCATGTTTTTACGCAAATGTCAGCTTCCTATAGAAATACTCGAAGTACATCAGAATGGTATTAAAGCTTACGATATATACTCTTTCTCAAAGACTTGGTTAAATGGCTTGCATTCAGTACCAGCGTTACTTGATAGTATGTCTCATGACTATCATATACTCCGTTGTGACCCACCTAAAAGGTCTGGAGGAGGTGTTTTACTAATGGTTCAATCGAGGCTTTCCTTGTCTGTTGTCTTGCAGGAGTCGGTGGATCATGCATATGTAATACTCCCCGACGATATATCGAGTTTTAGATTCACTGTTGTTTACAGAGCGTCTTCGTGCGTGTTATCCAATATTGAGCAACTTCTAAAATCTTTGAGTGATTTGGACACATGTGTATTAAATTCCGTAATTGTTGGTGACTTTAACATGCCTTAATATGCCTGAAATTGGTAACAGTGCAGGTGATAAGGCTACCAGTTCAACAGCTGTTTCGGATTTGGAAGAACTAATGCTCTGCCATGACCTTGCCCAGCATGTAAAAGGAGCACAAGGGGTGCTAGTGCTCTTGATCCTGCGTTCGCAAGTGGCAAAGATTTAATAAATGTGTTGACCACTCTCCCACATGCTGGCAGCAGTTATCATTGCAATTTCTATTTTAATTTAAGCTGTTCCAATGGGTTAGCAGCGCCTAGCTTTCATATGGATTTTTTCTCGTAATTTTAATAATGTTTGCCAATTTGGCAGAGTTTCACTGGTTAGACTTATTTGATTCAGTGAGTACTGTTTATGAGAAATACGAAACTCTGCTTGCCGTTCTTCATGATGCGCTGAGCATATTGTTCGTTGGAAGCTAGTATCGTCCTCAAAATTGATATATTTACTGAAAAATTTACAAAATGTTTCTGACCTCCGTGTTTGTTTGTTTTTTAGATGCTAGGCGTTCCAATGCCTGGTCGGAGTATAGGGCTTTCCTGTAGAATTTTCTGAAACAACTTAGGAAATACAATGTTACTTTAGAATAAAAGACTATTGAGTCGGGAAACACTAATCGGTTTTACAAGTCTCAAAACTTAATAAGGATCTTAAGTTTCTTGTCCGCGAAACCAAGGATGTGTAGCCAGTTCTGCTTTAGATAAATCTAATATGCTAGCAGATCGTTTTCCATACTTTTTTGTTACCGAGGACGGAACGTTGCCTCTTGGGTGGGTGCACTACAACTTGTCATACTGCTTGGTTCCACTCACAACATTTTTATAATCTGTTAGCAAAATGGCTTATACCAACCTTGTTTACCTCCAACCAAATTGGACCCTCCACAGCTAACGGAAGGAACAATTGGTCTAGCTGTTGTTGTAGTAGTCGTTGTGGTGGTTATGACAGGACGAGGTTTTGGAACGGATGATTCTGATGTCCGAGGCGTATTTGCCGAAACTGGAGAAAAAGTAGAAATCAGAGGTTGTGCTGTAGCTTGCTTGATTCTTTTTAGTACTTAGCGTAGCGGTATTCCAACACGGCTGTAATGGTCCGGGCTCCATTATATGTCATGATTGGCACAAGGTTTGTGTAGGAGCGCAGGGTGATGCTAGCGTCTTCAGGAGTGCAGATCCTGTAAGGTGACATTTCAAGGTGCAATGTTTGAGAACTTAATATTGTTAGGGTGGTCCAATAGTTTTCTCCAAATTTCTTTGTTTGAATAGTTTTTTTCCAAGAAAAATTTTTTGTATAAAAGTGCTGATTTGTTGAAACCAGAACTCCGTTTTACGAACCCTGTTATGGTCAAAATCCAACACGGCTGTATCGCAGTCTGGCACCTAACACTTCTGTATCTATCTCACAGGTACCTCTAGCTCCGCTCTCTGAAGTGCCAGACAAGGAAATTTCGTCACTAGTACCTCCTCTCAGTGACAGATTTTAGCCTACTCGTCTTAGATTTGCAATCAGTGCTTCAACACCTTATACAGTTTCCACTCGTTATAACGCGCTTGAAGGAGACCGGAGAAAATTCGCTTTATAACGGAAGTCACGCCCTAACAGACCGTTTTTATACTCTTTCAAGCCAGATTTACCTAAAATCATATGAAGTGACTAAATACGGCTACATAAATAAAATAAATAAAATAAATAAAATAAAATATATACATAAATAAATAAAATACGTGACCATGAAGAGAGAGTGAATGCAAAGAACGTCTTTAGATTATTAATGAAGTCCTGTCCTCCAGAGACACTCTCTGCAATATACATGTATGACAGATATGTGTGAGATACAACGAGTACCAGAGGAAAGTTACAGTGATCACTGTGCAGCCTGATATTACAGTATCTCTTCCCACCATCAAAACTATCATGCCAGGTGGGACACGGACCCGCACTCTTTGCCTTCCAAGCAAGATGTTACGCATTACACATTACGCATTCAGCGCTGATAAATCTCTGCACTCTTCCACGACATCGGAATGTTGCATGTGACTAAACAGCGCTGTTGCTTAATCCTATCAGGAAAGCAGAGGGTGTAGGCACAAGTCTGCATGGTACGAGAGTTCTGATTGCAACAAACCATCGTGTGACTGCACATAGCCTCTATAGCCGCTGGTCTAGGCTTAAAACAAATGTGTACGATATTGTTTTAAATAATTTGAGCTTAGCAAGCATGAAAAATGTCTATATGCTTCTAGTTCATTGTCGCACAGGTGCCACCCCCACTACCCATTTGTTTTAAGCCTAGACCAGCTGCTATAGAGGCTATGTGCAGTCACATGATGGTTTGCTGCATTCAGAACTATCGCACCATGCAGACTTGAACCTGCACTCTCAGCTTTCCTGATAGGATTACAGCAACAGCGCTGTTTGATCCAACATTCCGATGTCGTGGAAGAGTGCTGGGAGATTTATTGATTTATCAGCGCTGATAGCGTAATGGACTAACATCTTGCCTGAAAGGTAAAGAGTGCGGGTCCATGTCCCACTTGGCATGATAGTTTCGATGGCGGGAAGAGATACTGTAATATCAGGCTGCACAGTGATCACTGTAACTTTCCTCTGGTACTCGTTGTACCTCACACATATCTGTCATACACGCATATTGCAGAGAGTGTCTCTGAGGACAGGACTTCATTAATAATCTAAAGATGTTCTTTGCATTCACTCTTAGAAACTTAAGATCTTTCTTGAGTTTCGAGACTTGTAAAGCCGATTAGTGTTTTCCGACTCAATAGTGTTTTATTCTAATGCAACATTGTATTTCCTAAGTTGTTCCAGAAAATTCTACAGGAAAGCACTATACTCATTGGAACACCTAGCATCTAAAAAACGAGCAATCACAGTGGTCAGACACATTTTGTAAATTCTTCAGTAAATACTTCAAGTTTGAGGATGATACTAGCTTCCAACAAACAATATGCTCAGCGCATCATGAAGAACGGCAAGCAGAGTTTCGTATTCCTCATAAACAGTACTAACGGAATCAAATAATTCTATCCAGTGAACCTCTGCCAAATTGGCAAACATTATTAAAATTACGAGAAAAAATCTATATGGAAGGTAGAGGCGCTGCTAACCCTATGGAACAGCTTAAATTAAAATAGAAATTGCAATGATCACTGGTGCCAACAGGTGGGAGAGTGGTACCAGCTGCTCTATCAGCAGCATTGTTAGAACCTTTAAATTATTAGGTTGGCCAAAAAGTCTTGAAACAAAATTTTCAAAACTTTAGAATTTTCTGGAAAAAATTGAAAAAGCCTGGGTCAGTGAGGATCGTGTAGAAGGTTCCAGAACTTTTCGCTTTTGCTATATGGGTACATATGTGTCCAGGCGCCTCATTTGATAACATGCCTGACAAGATTAGCCAAAGACAGCTTCGAGTTGTCATCTTCTACGAATGGTTCTGAGTCTCCAACGCAAGCACAATGGTCTTTAATATCACCGATGCATTTGGGGAAGGAACCGTATGCCGCACCACAGTGCATCGTTGGTTCTATCGCTGACGATGGATTGCAGCTCGCTGTCAAATCAATCCAAAAGCAACTGCGAGGGAACTGGCAAAACACCGAGCTGCACTCAATCCACCATCGAGCGGCATCTCCACTACCTCGACTATCGAAAAGTTTTAACAAGATTGATCCCTAGAAGGCTGAGGCACAAAAGCGAGTGTGAGTGGACATATGCCTATCACTCGTCGTGCAGCCGTATTGAAAATAATCTCTTGAGGGTCAAGTGGCTGGAGATGAGAGCGGCATAATCTAGCAGCGCATGACGGACGTAGAGCCACCAGTCCAGTCGAAGCCAAACACACACAAACGCAGACATTTACTCTGCGTTTAGTGGGATACGGGGGGAGCCAATCTATCATAAGCTGCTGGCTGATGGCAAGACGGTACCTGCTTCCATATACGCTAATCTGATTCAAAAACTGGCCGATGCGAGAAAAATAGCGAAAAAGGTCAAGTGTCCACCTGTTGCGAGGAAACGCGCGCTCTCACCTTGCCGATCTGCCTCGTCATCAAGTCGTCTGTGGTTCATCTGCTCTGTTTTGTTGGTGGCTTAACTCCACCCTACGAGACTCTTTGTTCATGCTCGAGCTACTGCTGTGTGATCTGGTGGAAGAGTAAGTGTGCAGGACTGGTGCTGCTGCTTCGGTCCGCGCGATTTGGCTCTGCCTAAATTCAACAATATTAACACCTACTGCTCTTCAACGGTGCTCTCCTGGACACCAACTGCTGCTCTGCTATGTGCTGTAGAACTTCTGTTCTGCACTTTCGCAGCTCATCTACTTGTGCTACTGCTCTGTGCCTTACTGCTGTGTACTCTGGTGGCTAGGCATGTGTATAAAATTGGCGCTGAGGAGATCTGCCGCTGATTTGCAGCCGCTGTGTGTGTGCCAGTTTATAGTCAAGGTCAAGTCGTCTGTGTTCATCAGTCGTAGCCTTATTTTACTCCTATCCAAGCTTAGTTTTTCATCCTAAACTTTCGTTCTGCGGCACTCTGCTGATACTGAACTTCGTATCCCTACTGCATGACTTAGTCAAATTGGTATTTTATCAATTTTCTGACTAAAGCAACGAGTTTCCATGCGGAAAACAATAGCATCTGTGCACATATCCCAGTAAAATTAATCTCTTCCGGAAATTTTTCGTCACCTATCGTCACTTGCAGCATAAGCATAGTTGTCGCATTTTCCATGTTCGCATTTGTATTTCTTACTTTGTATTTTCTGTCTGTAGCATTATGTTTTGCTGTATGCATCAGTTGTATGTTTTAATTTGTGTTGCATGCTCCTTATATGTTTTAATAATTGAAATAATAGATAGATACTATAGAAGACGCCGCTATAATTGAATTACTAGGCGTAGTTCGATCCGCAGACAGCCCAGTACGTTTCCCATGCCATTCCCATTCTGTGCCTTTTTTGCTTCACTAGCGTTCCTGTTTTTCTGGCTTTTTCGCCTTTTTTAAATCTGCCTTGACGCCATAATGACGTCACAAATACGGTAGGTGTCAACTAGGCGGTTCCGACATAGGGAACCGACTACAGTACTTCGGGAGCAATGGGCATACGGTATGTGCCCAAATTTATCCCCGACAGAGGCGACATAGTGCCAGTTTGAGGTCCGTCTACAACTGAAATCGCCTGAGTGGTCGCTTGTCGCTCACCATATCCCTTGATACGCCGCGTTATCTGAGCTTTTCGCTCACAATTCTCCGTTAAAGTTACGTAAGTCGTTGATGAATCTGACCCCTGGACCACCCTAGTGGTCCCCCTTATGCCCTTCTTCACCATCCCTTTACAAGGAGGGGTCTGAAGCCTATGTCTGAACAGGGTGGTGTACGAGTCATACAGGGAGAATCCTCACCCCTGAATTAGTAAAAAAAATGTGTTTATTTTTTGCCAAGTCGTTAAACCCAAGTAGGGGGTCCTTAAGGTCGCAGTGGAATACGGAGCATCACGAGTTTGGGGTTCTTGTACGCCCGCGATGATTCTGCCGGCAAGCGGCTGGGAGCGCAGAGGAGGTGGGGTTGCTTCATGCGAGGAATTTCGGGGTTTTGGTTCTTATACGCTTCTGCATTTTTGAATTTTGACTGACTGGTTGAGATTTGGGGATTCTGACGCCTATATCATTTTCAGACGTTTTTATGCCTAATTTTCCAGCTGAATGCTGTGCTATTAAACATGATGTAGAAATGTTCAGCATCAGTGATAAACAGGTAGAAAGTGCATGAAGCAGCACTGGGCACAATATGGGCAGCTATAGGCTCTCACAGTTTGTTTCCATTCATGGACCAATGCCCTCGGGAAAAGCCATCCTGCTCGTATTTCCAAAAGAGACCAGGATGTGACGTCGGAGGTGGCTAAAATAAGAAACGAGGTCTGCGGATCCCGCAAATTAAGCAAAACGGCATCGATACACTCCTTCCTTCATCTTTGCCTGTCACCTGGAAATCAAAGGTCTGCTGAAGGTTTTCTAACCTAACACCAATGTAAAGATGTCAGCTTTTACTCCTTTCACCAATTTTTTTTCACTTTCACTTACTTTTACTCCTTTCACCAAATTAGGGAGAATTCGAAGAAAGGGCAAAAGCAAGCTTGTACTTACATTTGCGATTTAATCACAATGCCAAAAACCTGTGGGCACTATCCGGTGACTTAGCCGAAGATAAAGGAGAACCGTATAATAAGAAGAAAAGCATAAAGTTGCTAGAAGTGTCCGCATGCAATTAGTCAAGTCTTAGGAGACGTCCTAAAGAAAGACAAAATGTACCTTAACCATGGTGGAATTAAGCCTAAAGATGTTCACTTCATATCGCATCCCGATGATGGGAAAGATTGCTGAAAAAAGATAGTTTTGTCAAAGATTTACACCTTTCCTAATATAATAGCTCCCCTAGTTCGTCACCATCACATGCACTGACTACTCGATAATTTAAAAGTCGAGAAGTCAGTAACAAATGGAAGGCCATTTCTCTAGAGAGCCAATACCCACGTTCTCACAGAGACCTGCCGATGCTTCGTAGTCAATAACAGCGACAGCCGTGCTCGGCACTGGTTATAAAAGAAGGATCAAGCTGAATCTAGGCGGCTTGTTTACCCCTCCCGCTGATCCGCCTCTGGCGGTCGGCTCCCGCCTGAGTCTGGCGGCGCCCCAGCCGTTCGTCCCTGGGATCGCATTAAGCGCTTCCTGCCCCCCTCCGTTCCCCAATGATCCCTCCGCTGCCTTATTTATGCACCCATGGCGTTGTCAAATAGTTCGTGCTGACAAAATGTGCATTTCAATGTGTTTTGTAATGTTTCCAAAGATCCTAAAATCTACGGAGCGACGACGTCTCCTTTGAGTCGGGTAGGGATTCGGAGGTTATAAATGTAGGACGGAAGAACGGTAGAATAATAAAGATCTTTTTTTTTTGTCCGTTACAGCAACAATGTCCGCTCAAGTGGTCCGCCTGCTCACGCTGAAGTGTGGCCCAAGGAACCTTCGAGGGAAGAAATCAAGCTGGCCGAACGGATGGCCAGCATACTAAAGGACTTTGAAGATGTTGACCGTTTACACTCATTATGTTTAGCTTTCTCATTATCTTGTGGTAAGAAAACCAGTCAGTAATAAGCAAGTCGCAAGAAAGGTACTCTCCACAGCATACAGCTAGAGAATGCGCAGAAAACGTCTGAAAATGGTGTAGACGTCAGAATACCCCAAATGTCGATCAGTCAGTCGAAACGCAAAAGTGCTGCAGCGCACACGAACGGAACCCCTGGCCTTGTCCGCATGACGCAACCCCACTTCCACTGCGCTCCGAGCCGCTTGCCGGTGGAGACATCGCGGGCCTACAAGACCCCAAACTCGTGATTCGCCGATCCCATTATGATCTCCTACTCCTTGACTTTAACAACTGGCAAAAAATAAACACATTTTCATACTGAGGGGTCCGGATTCTCCCTATAAGAATCGCTTTCCCGTTCAGACATATGCTTCAGAGCCTTCCCTTGTAAGGATTTGATGGACGAATAGTAATACTACGTTAACAACGTAATGAGAGCTGATTGCCCAGTAAGAAGAAGTAGTAAGCAAAGTTGAGTATGCCACTAATCTGCCACAGCAGCGGCTCGATCTTGGACTACCGTTCACCGACGCCGGTGAGTCCGAGCCGGGGGCATGTCAAGCGCTGTGAGCCATTGCATCAGCAAGTTATGATGGTGATGCTGTATCCAGCCCAGATGGTAATTCAGCTAGCCAAGGCTTTCACAAGCCTTATTACGGCGTGTATCCGCCGTTCTGGGATTGGAAAGGTCGAAGTCGTTTGGATAACTATTGTACTTTCACGACTCCAGAGGTCCGCTAGAGTTCAATTTTTCTCACCCACGTTTCGCCCAGTGGCCATTTGAAGAGCTGATCACGAGCCAGTCATACGTTTTGACATCACGGTAGAGTACGGTAGGATACGGTAGGTACGGGTGATTAAGGTGACGATCATCGGCAAAGATGAGGGAAAGAGCGTATCGATGCCGTTTAGGTTAACTTGCGTGGTCCACAGAAAAAATTCGCGTGGTCCACATTTGAAAATCGCAGTATGGCTTTTCCCGAGGTCATTGGTCCATGTATGGAAACAGACTGTGAGCAGCCTGTAGCCTTTATACGTTGCCCGTACGTATTGTGCCCTGTGGTGCTTCATGAACTTTGCACTTGCCAATCACTGATGTTGAACGTTTCTACTTCATCATATTGAATAGCACAGCATTCGGCTGGAAAATTAGGCATAAAAACGTCTGAAAATGATATAGGCGTCAGAATCCCCAAATCTCAACCAGTCAGTTAAAATTCAAGCAGCAGCGCATAAGAACCAAAACCCCGAAGTTCCTCGCATGAAGCAACCCCACCTCCTCTCCGCTCCCAGCCGCTTGCCGGCAGAATCATCGCGGGCATACAAGAACCCCAAACTCTTGATGCGCCGTATTCCATTGTGACTTTAAGAACCCCCTACTCCTTGGGATTAACGACTTGGCAAAAAATAAACACATTTTTTTACTAACTCAGGGGTGAGGATTCTCCCTGTATGACTCGTTCCCCTCCCTGTTCAGACATAAGCTTCAGACCCTTCCCTTGTTAGTGGTCCTCCCATGCACACAACAGTCGTCGGTGACAGGTATTGAGAATCAGGGATCCGTCTTCTGGATCCAGAAGCTCAGAGAACCCCTCTTCCGAATCCATAAGCTCAGAAGCGCGCGCAAACGCCACTATGTCAAGCATGAAGAGGCTATGCATATGGCAGATTCCTTGTTCTCTTCATGAATTTCCTTACGGCTCCCTCCTTGTTGGTTCCTCGTCCTGGTCCCGCTTACAGGTCCCTTCTTCCAGGTAGATTCCGGCCTCCCACCCTCCTTAATACTCTATTCCAATTAAGTAGCCTTCCCACGCTCACGATACGACGACGGCGAGCGAACACCCATTGCACGACATCAGGTGTCACATCTTCTTAATCCGGTCTCCCTCACAGTTAATGCATCCCTTGCTGATCCTCCTTACTGTCCTCCCTCCTTGATTGGTAACTCTCTTCTGGTCCCTCCTTATTGCCTAAACCCTACTTGGTGCCACCTCCTGGCCTGCTTCGTTGTTCTCTCTATCGACTCCCTCCCCCATCCCGTTGCCTCCTCCAGGTCGCTCACTCTTGATCGCTGTCGGTTCTTCACCCTCGAAGATTACCCCTTCTACTCTTACCCCTTTACTGGCCTTCCCATGCTAATGGCACGAAGTCGGCTCCAGAGGCTGCGCTCTCCTGCTGCAGCAACATGTCACGTTCAATAGCAAATGTTGCCCGCGCTGTGGATGATGCGGCATATCTCACTTACAAGGGAGGTCAATGAACGCACCGTGGCAATTTTCAAAGTGACCTATTGATGGTTGTAGGGTGTTGTCTAAGAAGCACCGTAGTGGTTTTCAAATTTCCTGCGGACATCTGAGTAGGTCGATAATCACACCAGTGCTGGCCGACAAAACAAACCATACACCTGGAACTGCATGGTCGCGGTTAGAATTCACCCTGCAAAAGGTTTGGGGAAGCAACAGTAGCGGAATTACAGCGAACTCACAATCACTCATTAGCGAACAGTAACCAAAGTGGAAGATGGAAGTAAACCGCTCACGAGCTTGTGGCAGCTACTGGATGGGTGAGTGGATGTGGGGGCGGACTTCCATGAAGAGGGTCATGGATTCGGATCCGGGGGTTTGGCTTGCTCACTGTTCCTTTGCCGATGTAAAGTGTTTCTTGAACACCCGACGTTATAACCATATTTTAACCCGTATGATGCTATTTAGCAACGATGCTGCCTATTTCCCCCACCATTCTCTCCTAACCGAAGGTGTAGAGACTTGTACCCCAGCGGCTCTGGAGATCGAAAGCAGATAAAGACCTTCACGTGGTCGCTCGATCCCATATTTTCATGAGTGATCAAGGTGATCAATGTCAGTGCACCGAATCTCTTTCCTCAGCTATTTGATCAGGCTTGCTTTCTAATCCTCTACTTTGAGATGGAAAGTAGTGCACGAAAAATAGATAATTTAGGAAAAGGAATGACAGATTAGTAGTCAGCAGTTTAAATAGCTTTCATAGGCGAGGAAAGGGCGAAACCAGTGATCATGACCCCGCCATTCTTACGAACACCCATAGTAACCCACCGTGATCGGCCGAATTTTCAGAAGTGGTTACTGTATTCGTGCTCAGCATCCAAAATAACAGTACTGGGCGATGCTTGACCGAAAAAAAATTTCGACCTCTCCTCGACTTTTGGAGTCACGATAGTATGCACAATCTTGAATGACCTTGTAATGCTCAGAAATTACCTTGCAAAGGCTGTGGAGCTCTAATTGCAGTATCGCAACCACCCCCCCCCCCTCCTGATCCAATCCCACTACCCCCTTCCTGAAAGTCCGCCTCCACACCCGCTCGCCCATGCAGCCGCTACCACCTGGCTCGTGAGCGGCGCATCTCAATAATTCCCTTTGGTTACTGTATCGCTAACAAGCAAATTGTGAGCTCGCTGTAATTCCGCTACTGTTGCAGCCCCAAACCTTTTGCAGGGTAGATTCTAACCACGACATGGCAGTTCCAGGCGTCTGTTTTGCTCTGTCGGTCCGCACTGAAGTGATACGATTTTTTGTAATTTTTGACATACCCACATGTCCGCAGGAAATTTGAAAACCACTATTGTGCTTCTCAGACAACCCCTACAACCCGTAGGCTACTTTGAAAATTGCAACGGGACGTTCATTGACCTCCCTGGTTAGGTTAGATCACTCGACCGTCCCGCTGTGGATGATGCGGCGTATCTCACTTAGGTTAGATCACTCAAGCGTCATCGACCGCTAACTCAATTATATAGATAGCAAGAACTCGCTGTTGAAATTATAGAGAGATCTCATGCTTCAACAAATCTCGTATCAGATTTCATGCCTCATTTTTTATTGCTTCAATGTAATGTGTACAACAACAAATGAATGACAATTAATGGATATTGCCCCAGTCCATGCATTCGCAGTAGCGGTTTTCGCACGTTCCATACGAATTCCTCTGAAAAGATTTTAGTTTGAGGCAATACCTGAAGAGTTAAATGCGTACTAAATAATAGTGAAATCCGCTTTGCACCCACAACTAAAGCTATTCCGTAGATCTGCACCCCGCCATTTGAATGCTCTGCCAGCGTAAGAAAAGAATTTTATTAAAGTACCTTCCCAAAGTTCAAAAATCTAACCACGGAAACGTCCGAGGCGTAGACCTGATTGGCGAAAACGCAAATGCTGTAGGACGAGACTTCACCTTTCCAATATATTGCCGTACGTTTTGTCACTACATTTTCTCTCGTGGTAGCGCAGTCGGATGAGGTGGCCGTTGTTGCGTTCACCCAACTCTAGGTTCTTAATCCAGATTTCCACCCAAACGTCCAAGCTCCGTTTCTCTGGGATTGGTGAATTGTTACCAAACCTTTCTGGGAGCGACAAAATACTCGACTTTTTTGTCGGCTGGTCATTTTTGGCCCGCATATGCACTGAAGTCATGAACGTGGCGAATTAACGACATGGGCCGTCTTCTATAGCAGAAAAAAAAAAGAAAAAAGAAGCCTAAAGCTTAGTCTTCCGCCGGTTCGCATGGACAGTCAGGATTGTGTTGAGGTGTACTGGAGTCTAGCTTTCTGCTTTTCTTGGGAGTCAGAAGACGCCAGACACATGTTCCGCGGTAGGACAACGCTGCAGTCCCTATGTCTAGGTCGACCAAAGATTGGCTTCAACGTCACAAACAAAAATTCAAGTAGCGGACTAGCCGGCCTCTCTCCTGACTGCGACCCTATGAGAACATGTGGGGCATATTGGTTCAAGACTCTACGCGAATAACCGACAGCTCAATGATGTGACGGTGATATCGACTGCTTGGGACGCTATCAAGATTAAATCAGCCAGAATATTGTCAACGGCATGCATCGGTAGTCTAATCGACTTTCCAGTTTAATGAAAAGTTTGTTCTTCGTAAGTGGATGCATACTTTTGAAGCACCCAAACAATCAAATTCTCTCAAGAAAGTCTGCTTCTCGTGTGAGACGAACATTTTCCTGAAAGTGAGTGCCTACCTATTTTCGACTGCGAGAATCTAGGAACTTATGCGGGCCTGCAGAAATAAACACGAAACGAGGTATGGGCGAATTATGAGGTGGATACATACTTCTGAAACGCACTGTACCTGCCGTGCTGGGCCTTCGCTTCACCCTCCCTAAACGTGATGCTCTGTATGATGAAACAGTGCTCTAGGAGAACATTGTAAATGCATCAGTTCTTATCTTCTAACACCAAAAGTGATGCCGATGAAAGGGGATAACAAAGTGTGTCCATTTTGAGTTTCAACATACGTTCACGTCGTGGAGCTGATTGGGTTCTTAATACGATGTTCGATCTCCGAGAGATCATTTTCAAAGGTCGTGTTCTGTATAGCATCCATAGGCACCCCCTTGTCAAAGGAATTTTCACTCAGAAGTGGTAAATGTCTGCAAACTTTAGAAGGCATGTTATCACTAATATGACCTGAAGTTGGAGCACCCAGATAAACGGCAATATCTCGCGCTTATTAGAAAATAATTGCAGAGCGTTTTGAGGAACTTAACTGAAACAGGTTTAGGTCAGGGATAGTTTAACATTTACACTAGCAAAAAAGCGCCGCGTGTCATATGAAGCAGCGTGTCAACTCTGGCTCCCGATTCAGTGTACATTGTAAGCGACTATTTTTCAAAATAATCGACAGACGGTTTTGTGCACAATTTCCTTCTGATATTCTTATTACCACTCTTTAGAGGAGATCACTATACTATTAGGTTGTAACGAATTAAATGGCACTGGCTCGCGCCATTTTTTGGCGCGTTTTACGCGTTTGATCAAGAACAAATCGTAACATGTGGCATGTCATTTAGAAGCGCAAACTTTGCTCTACCGGAGAGTACCAAATTTTCTATGTAAAAGTGGGAAAACTTTAGAGTTTTATCGACTTTTTTGCAGATGGACAAAAGGGTAATCCGAGGCATTTACTTGTATGAATTCAAGCTGGGCACTACCGCTAAGGAGGCGGACGAGAAGATCAACGCCGCATTCGGTCAAGGATGTTCCACAATTCTGACGGTGTATCGTTGGTATCAGAAGTTTCGGAATGGAGATGAGAGCTTGGAAGAACATGAAGGTCGTGGGAGGCATAGTGGTGTTGATGAAGACAAGCTGAGAGATGTGGTAGAGGAGGATCCACACAAAGGTACCAGGGAGATAGCGAAGGTTCTTGGCGTCAGTCACAACACAGCTGCCCGGCATCTGAAGGAAATTGGAAAGACCAAAAAGCTGGAAAGATGGGTGCCTCACGAGCTGTCTGAGGAGCAAAGAAACCGACGCGATGAGAGACCCAAGGTTTTTGCGAAGCCGGAATTGCCCCAAAAGAAAGTAATGGTGACAGTATGGTGGTGTTCGCTGGGAATTATTCACCACAGCTTCCTCCCTCCCGGTGAATCCATCACGGCAGAGAAGTACTGCATTGAAATTGAAGAAATGATGAAAAAGTTGAAGGATATCCGGCCGGCCTTGGTAAACCGAAGGCGAGATCTCCTTCTGCACGACAATGCTCGCCCCCATGTAGCACGAATGACGTTCCAGAATTTGAATGAGCTGAGCATTGAAACTCTACCACATCCTCCGTTTTCTCTCGACCTCTTCCCAACAGACTACCATTTCTTCAAGCATCTTGGCGACTTCTTGGTAGGGAAAATATCCAAATACCAACAGGATGCCGAAAGTGCCTTCGAAGATTTCGTCAATTCCAGAACTTCTGATTTTTATGCTACTGGGATAAAAAAGCTTCTGTCACGTTGGCAAAGATGTGTAGAATCAGAATGTTTTTATTTCGATTAATAAACTTGCCTACAAGCCGAGATATTAACTGTTTAAATTTACAGTGGTTCAGTGCCATTTATTTCGTTACAACCTAATATAATACTACAAGCCACAGTGATATCATGTACAGACCAGGGAAGTCTCTCAGGCGTAGGTCTGAACTACGAAAACGAATGCCACTGTGAGATTCTCCACCCTTCAAGTACTAGGAGGGATGTTCCATATTTGCAAAGCCCTTGAGCCCAAGGAGCTAGGAACCCTCAAAGTTTACTAAGGGGTCGTATGCACTCACACGTAGGTTCAAACGGCAAAAACGAATACAACAGTGAGATTCTCCACCCTTCAATTAGTGAGAAGGGATGTTCCATTTTTGCAATGCCCTTGAACCCGAAGAGCTAGGAGCCCCTGAACGCACAGTACTAGTACTGTATTTCACCGTCAGCATCTAACACGTACATGCGTGTTGCACACGGGGATAACAGAAATGGTGAAAGATGTCGACGCAAGCAGCTCGGTGGCTCAGCGGGGTGAGGGCCCTTCATAGGCAAAGGCTCGGATGTTCGATTCCTTGACGTCGAAGTATTTTTGCACTCTTAGTGTTCATTCCTTGTTTGGCGTCAATCTTCTTCCCAACATTTCCAATGCATGCATTTCACTATAGGCTGAGCAGTACGTGTTCAATGAGATATTTTCATCATCTGCCACTGCAACGCTTTTTATTTTCTGCGGTTTTTGATAGGACGCTTGGCTACATGGAAAGTGGACCTTCCCAACTAGACATAAATAAAGCAATTAGAAGAGCATATGGTGGCACCAGTCCACAAGCCGAGAATGGATGTCCAGTCAATCTCATGTCATCTAGCGTGTGTTCCACATGATCAGAGAAAGGCGTCCAATCGTTGCACAAATCCAGTTGTACCCTACTGCCCGTCGAAGGTGTACTAATCAACTAGACACACTAATGATGACGGGCTGGTAGTACTGCAGCCCCCGCAGGTCAGCGAGTATAGGTCACCGACATATTCTAACGTATCGCTAGACGGCGCCACGTCGGTCATGAAGCTCCTCTGGTAAGCCGACCAATTAAAAAATGTTACATATAGATTTTTATAGAAGATAAGGCTGCTTCACCGTGACATGAGTGTACGCTCCCTTAACTATGCGATATTGAGCTTTCACAACCTTTGACCTCTTGGTCGAGGTTAAGAAGGGGTAGAAAAAAATTTCACCCAAGCTTCGCCTAAGGGGGTCATCTGGGGCGCTGATCACGAATATGGTATTCAATTTTTGAAATTTCGGTCGATTACGGTAGGTTAGCACGTGTGAATGAGGTCCCATAGTAAGTTTTGAGGGCCCATTGCTCCTTGTGTTCAAGGACTTCGCAAAAATGGAACATCCCTTCCTACTAACTGAAGGGTGGAGAACTCACAGCGGTATCCATTTTTGCCGCTCGAACCTACGCACGAGTGCAGGCGATCCTATAGTAAACTATGAAGGTCCTTAGCTCCTTGGGTTCAAGGACTTTGCAAAAATGGAACATCCCTTCCTACTACTTGAACACTACTTGAAGGGTGGAGAGTCTTACAGTCGTATTCGTTTTCGCAGTTCAGACATACGCCTGAGAGACTTTCCTGGTGAGTTTCAATGATATCTCAGCAGAATGCTGCAGTTTCATGAAATAGCCATCTGTGTAAATCCTCCCCAAAAATTTCTCAGGACGCATTAACTCATTCACAATCCGACGTGAAAACACCTTACATGTTTGTCACAGTAGTACTTGCAAGCCTCGACTCCATATTCTACGCACAAGTTCCAGTAATCGTAGTTATTCTCGTAGATGTATCTAGGGCGCCTATGCCGCCGCCGGCTTGCTACATCACTTGTCAGGCAAAGCAGGAAGAGACAGATCCAGATCCTGCTTCCCGCTGCCAGCATTTGGAGCACGTCTGCAAAAGCACACCTTTGATGAGATTCTGACAACACACACTCAACAGAGCGCCACCTGGTTTTGCATGTGGTACCTGCACACCGCCATAAAAGTGATTTCATAAACGAAGCAGAATCCTAATGGCAGAGGACACGGCGTAGGGTCTCGAACTCTCGAGCATGGTTGAGCGGACGCCCGCTATCAGAGTGCAAAATATACTAGCAGGAAGTAAATTCACTTAAGTGTTTGGATATACTGAACTTCATTGAGACGTTCCCGAAATTTCGTTGGCTTCTCATTGGGAAGGGGAAGGGTCCGTATGCGCACAAGGAACTCCATGTTCACATTGAGGCCGCTACGAGACATACTTTCAAAACTGTTAGAAAACACTACAGTGATCACACATGGATAGCAGCTTCCCCAACAAAACAGACATGGTTTAATGGCTGGCGGCGTTTCTCTAATCGACGAACGCTAGCTTGGTCCACATCCTGCAAGAGGTTAAGGACGAATTAGAAAAGCGAACACGGTACCCTGCTGGGGCTGAAAGGCACTCTGCATTGATAGAAATCCAAAAAAGCCTTTAGCAATGCATAAGATTTTACTTTTTCGCACCACAGTTTCTCGCAATTTTTTACCTACCCGAAAATCCGCAGAAAATTTGGAAACCACTATGATGCTTCCCAGGCAACGCCCTACAACCTTATACAGGTCACTCTATGAGACTCCACGGTATCCGGACAACGAAGGCAGGAACCGGCCCGAGAGCGAGTGCCCCTAAAGCGCCGCCGACTGAAGGTAGGTGATCACAGGTGGGCCGGCGGCGATGGTTTGACCGCTCGGGCGCAAGCACTCAATTTGGGCGCCAACCAGGGTGGTAGAGAGAAAACAAGGGTGGCCGTCAGCATTGGGTGCTACCGTATAAGGTCCCTCGTGTCGTCGTCTACTCATCGTCGTCCCGATTCCGTCGTGGATCACGTCAGGACTTTTCGGAAATCCCTCGCAGCCGCTCTTCGTCGGCCGCCTGTGCACCGGCAGAATCCATCTCTTCGTTCATTTTCCGCTTATTCCTATTTGTTCGTATTCATTATTTTCTCAACAACAAATCGTTTTATCCTTGAGTGTTGTTCTCTGTAAACCGCCGTGGATGGGAAGGTATCGACTGTCACCACTTTAACTTACTCGCAAAACGTATGGTCGATATCTCCCGGCCAACGATAGTTGGTGCGCGCTAACATTCAGTACATCGATTCTGCCGAAGGACACACCGTTGTGAAGAAGGCCACGGCTATCAAAGCTCGGTACTAACTGCTTTGCGACAGTCGCCGGACCGGCTATTGGAGCTGCAGGGAGCGGGCATTGCTGGAAATGATGATCTATAGGCCGTTACTGTGTGGAAGCGGATGGTCACCCTCATCGCACATCGTATCATTCCGAGGCCACCGTAAGGCAGGGGTACCTTAGAGCGAGTTAAGTACGTAGGAGCAACAGGAAGAGTAGCCGTGCCTTACGTGAGTCGGTGATACATCATGGTAGTCACACGAGAATTGTATAAAGCAACTGACTTCAGAGGTGTAATGTCTTTTCAAATGAAGAACGACGAAAACCGAAGCAAAGAAACAAGCTCCCAGGTCGGAATTGAAACTGTAGTCTCATTAGAGAGAGACAGTGAAGTTGGCTGTTTGAAAGAATTGGGGGAAGGGCAAAAAAAGTGAGTGATATACTTAGTGAATGTCGTATAACAAAAGGAAGTCATAGAAAAGGAGGTTATAGGGATGATTAGTACAGTGAGACTAGTACTAACAAAAGTGAAGGAAAATGAACATATGCCTAGTTTATTGTTTAAGGAAGTGATGGAAGTATTGAAAAAGAGAGGCATTAAATCGGTTAAAGATTGGAGAAATTATATAAACACAATAGAGATAGATGGAAGGTGACGATGTCCGTTCCACCGCGTGGTGCCACTGGAAACTGCCCGCTTTGCGAGCTAAGCAGAACACGGACATTCGATTGAAGGCGACAGACCCTTCTGACAGGCTGGCCTACGAACACCCATGTCACATCGCATGGTGTATGACAGTTCAAGTATTTCGAAATAGTGCTACGGCGTCCGCGAGAAGCCGACGCGCACTCGCAGAGCCCGGCGAGTGTGAAAAGTATGCGAGGGTCCCTGATGCGAGGACAGCATCGGGGGGAGGGGGTGGGCAACTGAGCTAGTCCGAAAGTCCCGTAACATAAGCAAGAGCCGCGTGGCTACGCTGAATGTGGGTACGTTGACGGGCCACTCGTGCGAATTGGTTGAAGCACTGGAGCGAAGAAGCGATTTCTGTGCAGTGCAGGAGACGAGGTGGCCCTGCCGCAAGTCAAGGTACATAGGACGTGGCTTCAAGGCCGTTCTATGTGGAAGTCCCAGGACCACCAGTGGTGCCGGTGTAATCATCTCTCTAACGATTTCGTGACTCGATTGTAAGCGTTCAACGCTTTGACGATCGGTTGATGAAGATCATTATCGCCGCTAAGGAACGACTCTATCACTTCTTCTCTGCGTATGCTCCGCAGACTGGCTGCTCCGATCAAGCCAAGGATGAGTTTTGGAACCTGCTTGATGAGAAGACAGCAGAAGTACCGTCGAAAGATGTCATCATAGTCGCTGGTGACCTTAATGGGCACGTAGGTGCTGCGAAGGACGGGTACAGCTGTCATGGTGGTTTCGGGTACGGGTCACGTAACGCCGATGGTGAGCGTATTCTTGATTATGCGGAATCGCATAACCTCACCATAGTGAACACCGTCTTCCGAAAACGCGACTCCCGTCTCGTACTATAGTGGGGCACCAAAACTCAGATACACTTTGTCTTTGATAAAGATCGCGACCGAGCTCTTGTCACAGATGCGAAGATCGTGCCGTATGAGACGATCGTCCCGCAGCATCGACCGCTGATCTGCACCCTAAAGATCGCCACTCTAAGGCAGAAGCATGTTGAGCGATGCGGTGCACCGAGAATAAAGTGGTGGCGATTGAGAGAGAAGAAAGCAGCTGTGATTTCTCGCGTGCGGTTACCGACGGTCACAACTGTCGACGAAACTTGGAAGATGGCGACCTACGCGATACGTAAAGCTGCACAGTCGGAACTCGGCACTACGAAGCATGGGCGACGAAAAGTCGACAAGCAGGCATGGTTGTGGACAAACGACGTGAAGGTAAAGGTTCAAGAGAAGAAGTCACTCTATCATGTGTTTCTCGGCGAAACGACCGCCGATAACTGGAGGAAGTACCAAGAAGCGAGGAAAGCTGCAAAGAAGGCCGTGGCTGTTGCAAATACCACTTATTATGGAGATGTCAACGAAAAGCTCGAGTCACGCGATGGCGAGAGGTATCTGTCCCGGCTTGCTAAGAATCGCCATCGGCAGGCCGAGGACATTGAAAAGTTTTTCGGCATCAATGATGAGAATGACCGCCTTCTTATAGACCGCAAGAAGGCATTGAAGCGATGACGCGGTTACTTGGAAGAAACCTCTACGGTAGAATTTCCTCATCCAGCCATCCCTTCAACGGCTCCAACCCACGGACCCGTCCAGAAGATCACCGTGGAGGAGATAGAAGCGGCTCTCAAGAAGATGAGGCCAGGCAAAGCGACTGGGGCCGTGACGTGGCGGTTGACCTGTGAAAGTCAAAGTTTTGGTACCCGGCTGAGTGGCTGGCGAAGTTCTTTAATCAGGGTGTAGCAGAGAAGAAAGTACCTGACTGTAGGAGCCAAAGTACGACGATTCCGATTTGGAAGAAGAAGGGCAGTCCTGCAGACTGCTCCAATTAGCGTCCGATTCGCTTGCTTTCGCACAGCATGAAGATCTTTGAGCGAATTGTCGACGGACGAATTCGTGACATCGTCCAGCCTTCCAGCAATCAGTGCGCCTTCGTGGCTGGCTGTGGCACTATGATGCCATTGACGCTGCCCGCCTCCTGATAGAGAAGCACCGCGAGAAACAGAAGCCCGTGCATATCGCCTTTCTCGACTTGGACCGCGGCCTTTGACCGCGTACCGCGTCAAGTGATATGGTACCTGCGTCAACGTGGAGTTCCTGAAGAGCTCATAGAGTGGGAGCGAATCCTCTACTCTTCCCCGAAGATTAGAGTTCGAGCTGCAGCAGGAATCGCGATGGAGTTCTCCATCTCTGTCGGGGTGCACTAGGGTTCTGCGCTTTCCCCACTCCTTTTTGTTGTCGTGATGGACGCCATTACAGGAGATCTTCAGAAGCCAGTCCCCTGGACACGTCTTTATGCTGATGACGTAATATTCCCTAGCGAAGGTAAAGGTGAACTCGAGCGAGAGGTGCAAGTTTAGTGTGATCGCTTGGAGTGTTTTGGACTCAGACTGAACGTGAAGAAGACCGAGTATCTAGAGACGGACGTTAATGAATCCAGCTCCATCAAAGTTAACGGCATTGAGCTCTCAGGCACTTCAGCTTTTAAGTACTTGGGATCAGCAGTAGGATCTGATGGCAATCTGATGATTGAAGTGAACTCACGCGTAAGTGTAGCTTTGTCCAAGTGGCGCTCGTTGACTGGCGTGCTCTGCGACAGGAAGATACCAGAGCGCTTGAAGTCAAAAATATATAGAACCGTCGTCCAACCGGTAGAGATGTACGGTGCTGAGTGTTGGCCTGCGACCAAAGAGGTTGAAACGCGCCTCAGCGTCATGGAGACGAAGATGCTGCGCTGGACGGCTGGAGTCACGCGCCTGGACCGCATCCAAAACGATGTCATTCGGCAGAAGTTTGGTGCCGCGTCGATAGCGGACAAGATGCACGAAGCTTGCTTGTGATTGTACGTGGAGAAGAAGACAGTGTCCGTAAGATAGGTCTTAAATTCGAAGTAGTGGCAAAGCGGTCTAGAGGGTACCCGAAGCAACCCGAAGCCTACACATGAGCTTGAAGGTTACTGGTGTCCACCCTGATCTAGCGCTCGATCGGGAAAATGGCGGACCCCGCTACGAAGCGGGACAGACGCTGAAGAAGAATGGAGATAGAAGGAAACTTGGTAATTGATATTTGCGAAATACTGATAACGGATGTATTACAGGTCAGAGCACCAATTCAAGGGCTAAAGAAGGCAATGACGGAAGGCGGGTCTTCACCGAACCAAGAAACAGTCACTAATACAAATCCCCAGTAAAAAGGAAGATGGAATGCTCAAATGAATTACTTGCAGGAAATGACGTCTTTGATTGGTCCAGCGTCTGCCGAAGTCTGGAGGCCTCGGTCGGTCCCGCCGGCGACAACAATTCCAGCAGTGGAAGAATCAGGTTTGTTGGCCATGCAGTTGTTAACCTATTTGAGATCTATGGCGGTAATAAACCCAGGGGTCTTTGAAGGGAATAGGAACGAAAATGTCAAGGAGTTTGTGAGGCGGTTCAGGAGAAAGTATGAAAGTGTGATACGGTGCGACGCAACACTGCTAGAAATAATGGCTGATGATCACCTTGGGGAAGGGCCAAAAGTATCTATAAGGCATTGCCGAGGAAACTTCAGGAGAGAGATTTTGTGGTGGTCATAACGGAGATGTCAAAACCTCAGTCTAGCAATTCAACGGCGGGTAGAATGGGAGCCCTAACCAAGTTGAGGAACCTGTGCATAGGACTGAACCAGACATGGCAGAGTTCTGCTTCATTTTGGAAAATCTGGGACATGAAGCGAACCCGGAAAATTTTTCCGCGTTCGGCTCTCGATAAATCTTAACGTAGTAGTTCACGATGTTGAGAAATGATATCTGCGGGTGCCCGGTGGACGTCACTAGTCCACTTGCTAAAGGTTAGCCATCCTGGTCTCTATTCAACGTTTCGTTTGTCTAGTGGTCTCCTCAAATAATTTTCGTAAAATGAAATGGCGTTTGGGGGATAGTTCTCAGATTGATTTCGTCTTATTCCAGGCTCTGAAGAAGGCGAGAACGCCGAAACGTTAGCCTGCGTGCTGTCTGTGTTACCAATCTTTGAGTGGCTTGCGATAAATATTATCTGTCAACATCGCGAACACGGAAAGTTCAATAGGGAATAGGTTAATGGAGTACGCACAGATTCTCCTAGATGACCTGAAGAGATGGCCTGAACATTACTAACTGGTAGGAGCTTTGCATCGCGTAGAGCTTCGCCAAGCTTATGAGGTTAAACGGTTAGCTTTGAGCATACAGCAATCAAAGCATATGTTCAAAGACAGTAGAAGGCCAGGAAGATCGAACTGGAAGAATAAGGCCAGAAAATACGGAAACTTTAGTGGAGGTCAACAGGGGAGCCATTACCAAGCCAATCAGCTAGGTTCCCATAAAAGGGAAGGTGCAGCTGTAGAGAAAGGTAATACAAGTCGTACGGACCCTGCTGCGGGACACGTACAGGATTCTGCTCGTACGGGAAGAAGTCCATACCAAGGAAATAAGACGAAAACCGTAAATGCTACAACTGCACAAAATATAGACATATCCGTAGGAAGTGTCTCCAGAAAAGTGCTCAAGTGAATAGCATAGAGTTAGATAAGAAGTTGCTCTCCGAAATAGTTAAACGGGCACGTAGTTTAGAAATGGCTGTTCTAGATAAAGAGAGAGGCACAACAGAATTAGTTGGTGACCGAATGTCTGCAACCCTAAATCTGCTGGATGGAGAAAGTCCGGCTCTGCTGGACACAGGATCCATGATTAGCATAATTCCCGCACAGACTCCAGCTGAAGTGCAGGACTGTGATGTAGACGTGAACGTGCTGCAATTTCTACAAAAGTCGGAACTGAGACCGGTTTACGATGCGTCGAACAATCTCATGCACTTCCTAGGAGCTGTCTACATTGAGGTAGAACTGCAAGGTGGGAAGTTTAGCAAGGTGGCATTCCACATTAACACAGGTAAAGAGGAAGAGATGGTCCTGGGCAAGAATGCCTTGCGTAAAGTAAGCATGGAGGATCCATCATGGATAGAGACAACAACGGAGGAATGTATGAGGAGCGGAAGAAGTTGACGTGGTGGTAGTGGTCAGAATATACATCCCTCCAAATGAAACAGCACAAATGCACGCTAAGTGCGAGGCAGAATCGGCGGAATTATGCGAGCGAGTGATATGGCCAACTAGAGATGGGATTTCAGCGGGAGTATACACGATCCAACATCAGCGGACACAGATTCCAGTGTTCAATAGTAGTCATCAATCGATGTTGCTCAAGGACGGGAAGAGTATCGGTCACTGGGGAACAGACAAATGACGCGAAAGGAAGCTATGCGAGCTAATAGAAGAGAATATGAGTTTGGCCCAGTTAGGAGGACCGTTAGGAGGACCGCTTTAGGAGGCTGCTAGGAAAGCACCCGAAGGCGTTCTCAATTTCGGATACAGAACTTACAAGGGAAGTCAATCAACGTCCCGAGGCAATCTTCAACTTGAGCTATTGAAGATTCAGGAGGGTCATGTGTTCGACCCCGGGTGTGGGTTCTGCATTGCTGGGTTTGCTCACTGCTCTTTTGCCGATGTAAAGTGTATCTTAAACACTGTAGTGTACAATGCTGTCGTTATAACGTTATTTCAACCAGTTTCATACGTTACATTAACAACTATCCTGCCTATTTCCCCCACGTACTCCCACGGCTCTGGAGATCGAAAGTAATTTTCGCCCATACTTCCACTTGTAGGCTAATTGGGACGCTGATCACAAACCTGATAAACGTTTTCACGTGGTCGCATGATCCCCTTTCCCATTTTCATGAGTGATCAAGGTGATCCACGGCTCTGGAGATTGAAGGTGATCTACGGATCTCTCTCGATAGAGAGCCTTCGGGCTCTCCTGTTAAGAGGAATCTCGGGCCGCTTGTCGCAGGGCCACGTGGCGCGTCCACGGGTGGTGGATAGGGGAATGAAACGCGAACCAAATGTGACCGTGTACTGTCCAGAGACGCAGGTGGGATGCCGGGTATGGACTCCTTGCTCCCGCTGTGTCGGGTCGACGCGTTCCTTGTGCGCGGGAGCGGCATGTTCGTGCACAGTGTGCGCGGATGCGTCCGTGACTGTGCGGATTGTACCTGTGTCGGCTCGGCCAAAAGCTTGCACTCGGTAGAGTCGGAGTACATCGTAAGGCGATTCGAGGCCGCCTCAAAAGTCTCGCCCCGTCCCTTCGGGCAGTCTGGCTTCGCCCGCACGACAGAGCCTGACTAGCTACAGTGTGCACTCAAGTCAAACACAGCAGTGCTAAAGAGCATCATTTCCCTGACCCCGAAAGAGCCCCATTTCTGCAGCGATGTGAAGGACGAGTACGGAGAGGCTGCTAAAATCTCAGGGCCTAACCGCAAATTGAGAGGGACTAAAATGACGATCTGTACTTAAAATGCCCGCACGCTCGCTTCGGAAGCATCCGTCGAGGACCTGATGACTCAAGCCGGGAAGATCAAGTCCAACGTCATCGGACTGACCGAGACGAGAAGACACGAACCCTACACGCCGCCAACGACTCCGGAGAAGAACTGTTTCTAGGAACATGCGACAGCAGGGGAGTAGGCGGCGTTGGTGTCCTCGTCAACACGAACTTGGCCATGAATATCGATTCGTACGAGTCTCTGACAAACCGAATCGGACGTCTGCGGCTGAAGCGATGTGGTTCCGTGCCAGCTTTGACTGTGTTCGTCCCGTATGCCCCAACATCCGACTACGACGACGAAGAGGTCGAAACCTTTTAGGAGGAGCTGCAGAATTTCTATAAGGGAGACTACACCTTCTACAAGGTGATCGTCGGCGACTTCAATGCCAAGATCGGGCTACGAAGGTCGCCGGATGAACTTCACATCGAAACCCACTGTTTGGAGTGGAACGAACAAGGTGAAAGCTGTCTGAGTTTATCATGTCGATCAAGACCATCCATGGAAACTAATAGTTCTAGAAGCCTCCCTCCCTACGATGGACCTGGGAGTCTCCCGGTGGCCAGTTCCACAACGAGATCGACCACATCATCTTCAACTGCAAGTATTGCTTGACCAACGTCTCCGTTGTCCCCAAGTTCTACACGGGATCGGACCACCGCCTCCTTCGCGCGAGGTTCCGCTTTTTGAGTCAAGGAGAGAAGGCCGCGAAGTTCAAGAAGAGGAATCCCAGAACGACCATCAACTGGGACCTCTACACCTCTCTTGTCGGCCTTTGGGAAGATGCCGTCATAGACAACGTCGATGAGGAATACGACCGCTTTGTGACCATCTCCACGATAGTGCTAAGGGAGCCGAGAGCTTAAAGACCACCAAGAGACGCCTGTCTCCGGAAACTGTCGAGATTATACGCCAGCGTGGAGCGACACGAGAGTCAGGCAACTACCAACTGACGTCCGAGCTTGCGAAGCTATGCAGAGAGGCGATAAAGGAGGATCTCAGGGAGAGAAGGGCGGAAGTGTTGGCTGAAGCAGCAGAGGCAGGGTAGAGCATCCGCAATGCCCGCCGAAACTTCGCCAACTTCAACACCAAGACGACCGCTCTCTGACGTCCTGACGGAACGGTCACCTCTTCCAGAAGGACCATGGAGAAGGTCATCCACGACTTCTACTCCGATCTCTTCGAGCCACGTCCACCTGCCCCACGCCATCTTCCGCAGGATGGATACGTCGTTCCCTCTGTTCTCCCCTCCGAGATCCGACACGCTATCTCGTCGGTGAAGAAACGTACAGCACCCGGCCCTGACAGGAACAGACCCGAACACCTGAAGAACCTCCCGCCAACGCTCATCCACACATAGGCAGAATCGTTGTTGAATTGTATCAAACTGGTTGAAATAAAGTTATAACGTCAGCATGGTACATTACAGTGTTCAAGATACACTTTACATCGGTAAAAGAGCAGTGAGCAGGACAGCAATGCAGAACCCACACCTCCGGATCCAAACCCACGACCCTCCTCCTGGAAGTGCGCCCCCACACCCACTTTCCTGTCCACTCGCTGCCACCTTTGTCGTGAGCGGCGCACCTCAATGTTCCACTTCGGTTAGTGTAGCGATAACAAGCAAATTGTGAGTTCGCCGTAATTCCTTTACTGTTCCACCCTAAAGCCTCTTGCAGGATAGATTCTAATCAAGACATGGCCGTTCCAGATGTATTTTTTGCTTTGTCGTCCCGCACTAAGTGATACGACCATTTGCAATTTTTGACCTACCCACTGTCCGCAGGAAATTTGATAACCACTGTGGTGCTTCTCAGGCGACCTCCTGCAACCCTCAGTAGGTCACTTTGAAATTTTCTACGGGACGTTCATTGACCTCTCTTGTTAGTTAGACGGACTTGCTCCACATGAGTATCGATACTGGGGACAGTGTACCTGTCAAGAAAAAGGCGAGGCTCGGGCGACTACTTCTAAGACCCAAATTTAGGGATTACTGACAGATTTGGTAAAAAGGAAAGCCATTGAAGAGAGTCACTTGCACTGGGCGTGGTAGTGGAGAAAAAGGATGACACGATACGCTGTACGTGGACTATAGGGAAATTAATAAGACGATGATGTTAGACGCGTATCCGCTGTCCAGTATTGGTGCTGGGTTGCAGAGTCTCTCAGTGAAGAACTATTTCCCGACCCTGGATCTGTGTAGCGGATACTAGCAGATCCACTGGCTGAGGACAGCAACGAAAAATCTGCATTTACCACACCGGAGGGATTATTTCAGTTTGGGTGCGATGTCCGTTCCTCCAGGTGATGCCACTGGAAACTGCTTGCTTTTGCGAGCTGAGCCAATCACGGACAATCGAATGCAAGCGGCCCTAGTGACAGGCCTGCCTACGAACACGTGTGTCACATCATGGTCGAGAACGTTTCAGAGTTCTCGAGATAGTGCTATGGAGTCCGCGGGAGCCGACGCGCACTCGCAGAGCCCGGCGAGTGTGGGAAGTATGCGAGGGTCCTTGATGCGAGGACGGCATCGGGGAGCAACTGAGTTAGTCCGAAAGTTCCGCAACGTAGGCAAGACCCGCGTAGCAACGTTGAATGTGGGTACGTTGACGGGCCGCTAGTGCGAGTTGGTAGAAGCACTGGAGCGAAGAAAGATAGATTTCTGCAGGAGACGAGGTGGTCCTGCAGCAAGTCAAGGGACATAGGACGTGGCTTCAGAGCTGTTCTATGTGGAAGTCCCAGGACTACCAGTGGTGTCGATATGATCGTCTCCCAGCGTTTCCGTGACGCGATTGCAAGCGTAGAACGTTTCGATGACCGCTTGATGAAGATTGTTGTCGCCGTAGAAGAGCGACGATTCTCGGTATGCTCCGCAGACATGTTGCTCCGAGCAAGCTAAGGACGAGTTCTGGTCCCTACTTGATGAGAAGACGGCGGGAGTGCCGTCACAAGACATGATTGTTGTGGCAGGTGACCTTAGTGGTCATGTCGGAGCAACGAAAGATGGTTACAGCTGTCATGGTGGTTTTGGCTATGGGTAACGCAACGCCGATGGTGAGCGTATACTTGAGTGTGCAGACTCACACGACCTCACCAACACCAAATTTCGAAAGCGTGACTCCCACCTCACCTAGTTTTATAGCGGGAACGCCAAAACGCAGATGGACTATGTTCTTGTTAGGCTTCGCGACCAAGGTCTTGTCACAGGCGCGAAGAACGTGCCGTATGAGACGGTTGCCACGCAGCACGTCCACTGATCTGCTCGCTGAAGATCACACCTCCTAGGTGTAAACATGTTAAGCGATGCGGGACGGCTAGAATCAAATGGTGGCGACTGAAAGAGAAAGAAGTAGCTGTTATTTCTCGCATTCGGTTGCCGACAGTAACAACTGTCGACGAAACCTGGAAGGATGCTACCGATGCGATAACCCGGGCTGCACGCCTCGAACTCGGCACAACGAAGCCTGTACGGAGGTCGACAAGCAGGCTTGGCTGTCGACTGACGATGTCAGAGAGAAGGTCAGGGCAAAGAAACGGCTATATCACGTATTTATCGGTGATAAAACAGTCGATAATTGGTGGAATTATTGAGAAGCGAAGAAGGTGGCAAAGAAGGCAGTGGCCGCTGCTAAAACCGCACACTACGCTGATGTGAGTGAAAAACTGGAGACGCGCGATGGCGAGCGTTATCTTTACCGCCTCGCTAAAGCTCGCTGTCGCCAAGCAGAAGACATCGAGAAGTTCTTTGGCATTAACGACGAGAACGGTCATCTTCTGATGGATGACCGTTCTCGTCGTTAATGCGAGGGCTGTGAAGAGATGGCGCGAATATTTCAAGGAAAAAATTGAACATCCTGCTGTTCCTTTTGCACCACCTGCATACGGTCTCGTTCAGAAGATCACGGTGAGCGAAACTGAAGCAGCCCTGAGGAAGATAAAGTCAGGCAAAGCCACTGGTCCCGATGACCTGCCAGCTGACCTGTGGAAGTCGAAGGGCTGGTGCCCTGCTGACTGGCTGACTGAGTTTTTCAATCAGGTTGTTGGTGAGAAGAAAGTGCCTGAGGGTTGGCAGCAAAGCACGACTATTCCGATTTGGAAGAAGAAGGGCAGTCCTGCAGACTGTGCTAGTTACCGTCCAATTCGCCTTCTTTCGCACACCATGAAAATCTTTGAGCGAATTGTCGATGGACGTGTTCGGGATGTCGTTCAGCTTTCCAATAATCATTGTAGTTTCGTTGCCGGCTGTGAACGGTTGATGCCATACACGCTATTCGTCTTCTACTACAGAAGCACTGCGATAAACAGAAACCGGTGCATTTCGCCTTCCTGGACTTGGAGAAGGCCTTCGACCGCGAGAAGTTACATGGTACGCGTTGTGACGACATGGTATCCCTGAAGACCTTATTGAGTGGGTGCGCATCCTCTACTCGTGCCCAATAAGCCGAGTGCGAGCACCAGCGGGCACATCGATGGAGTCTCCAATCTCTGTCGGAGTGCACCAGGGATCTGCGCTCTCCAATCTCTGTCGGAGTGCACCAGGGATCTGCGCTCTCCCCAGTGCTCTTCGTGATCGTCATGTATGCAATTACACGCGATCTCCAAGGGGCAGCTCCTTGGACGCTGCTGTATGCCGATGACGTCACGCTTGCATGCGAAGACAAAGCAGAGCTCGAGCGACAGGCATAGGCGTGGTGCGATCGCTTAGCATTGGTCGGACTCAAGCTAAACGTCAAAAAGACGGAAAACTTGACGACGGATGTGAATGAGCCTGGATCCATTAAGATCAATGGTACTGAGCTCTCACGAGTTACATCTCTCAAGTATCTTGGATCAACAGTCACGTCCGATGTCAGTCTAAAGTTGGAGGTGAACGCACGTAAGAGTGCAGCCTGGTCCAAATGGCGTTCCTTCACTGGGGCGCTTTGCGACAAGACAATACCTGAGTACCTCAAGTCAAAGGTGTATGGAGCAATCGTCCGCCCAGTAGTGACGTACGGTGCTGAGTGCTGGCCCGTGACGAAGGAAGTTGAAAGCCGCCTCAGTGTAATGGAGACGAAAATGCTAAGGTGGACGGCTGGAGTAACGCGATTGGACCGCGTTCGCAATGAAACCATGCGACAAAGGTTCGGTGTCGCCTCGATAGCTGACAAGTTGCGTGAAGCACGTCTACGATGGCATAGCCACGTCCTTCGCGCTAACGACGACACCGTGTGTAAGATTGGCCTAAATCTTGAAATCCCTGGAAAACAGCCCAGAGGACGCCCGAAACAACGTTGGCTAGATACGCTGCATATGGACTTGATGTTAGCTGGTGTCCATCCCAACCAAGCGTTTGATCGGGAGAAGTGGCGTCACCAGACCAGAAGAGTGCACCCCGCCACCAAGCGGGACAACGCTATTGAAAATGATGAGGGATTATTCCAGTTTCGGGTCACCCCTTTCGGGTTGAATACGAGCCCGCCGGTTTTCCAGCGGCTCATGGATAGAGTTCTAGGCAGCCTTCTAGGTGTGGATGTCTTTTGCTATATTGACGATATCATGGTATGTACAGTTCCAAAGGACCGTCATTTGCAGTTGCTAGAGGCTAGAGCTTTGAAGTGAATAAACAGTATCAGAAATAATATCGGACGAAATTGGCTAACACAAAAATCTTATCGTCCTTATTAATTCACCCCGGTGCAAAATTATAGGTTCACACCCGATTTATCCATTAGTGCCCGAAGAATCCGCTGCCTAGATTCAGTGATGTTACCGTCGTATTCCTCAATATCGAAAACCTCTATAGAAGAATTCTAAGCAGGTTGTCTTATCAGTGCAGGATACGACGTTTATTGAAAATTTATCGAATGGAAACCGGCACAAAATATACGCTCGCTTCATAAAAACCTGATTAATCACAAAAGTACCTAGGGACAAAGTAAGATTAGTACTTCGCCACATCACCTCTGTTGTAAACAATATCGAGAATTCTATTTGGCATACTATTAACTAAAATATCAATAACAGTTTGCTCAACATTGGTCCATGCATGACGTATGGCGTTCTTCAGATCAGAAACCGAAGTCTAAGCGGTTTCCTTTTTTAGACTTTCTGTACAAGAAAGCTTGACAAGTTCTTTATCGGCCTGAGATCTGGAGGACAACTAGGCCACTCCAAAATTTGAATTCTATTGGAGTTTAGCCAACCTGTAGTTGACTGTGATACGTGTATGGATGCATTATCTTGTTGGAAAGTGAGGTTGTGCCTATGAAACCTTCTAAAATACGGCAAAATTTGATCTCGAGTAATTTCGGACTCTTCACTGTTCATCCTAGAAGAACCACGAGAAGAACTTCCGAGACGAACGAGATAAGTCCGCATCCAGAAAACGCAGCCCAAACCGTGAGACTTCCACCGCCGAAGTTTCGCCTAGAGGATACTCTACCTCTTTTCTCAGATCTCTCTAGTAGTTTAAAGGAAGAGGAATCTTGATGGCCCCGACGGGTACAGACCCTGTTCCTTCTACCATATTTCAGAAGACTTTGTAGACATAACCTTATTTTCCAATAAGATAATTCATCCATAGACGTATCCCACTCATTTACAGATTGGCTTAACTCCAACTGAATTCAACATTTAGAGTGGTCTAGTTGTTCTCCAAATTTTAACCCGAAAACTAGAAAACTTGTGGGGCATTCTTGTACACAAAGTGTACAAAAACAGAACCGCTCAGACTTCGGTTTCTTTGCTTTTTTCTTCTTTTTTTTCAAAGTTGAGCAAACTGTTATTGATAATCTAATTAGTATTACGCCAAATAAAATTCTCGATATTGTTTACAACAGAGGTGATGTGACGAAGTACTAATCTTACCGTCTGTAGGTACTTTGTTGATTAATCTGGTTTTCTATGAGACGAACTTATATTTGCACCGGTCTCTATTCGTTAAGCTTTCAATAAAAGTTCGTAGTTTCCTGCACTGATAAGATAACCTACTTAGAATTCTTCCATAGAGTTTCTCGATATTAGGGAATGCGACGGTATCATCGCTGAGCCTAGGCAGTGGATTCATCGGGTACTATTGGACAAATCGGGGGGGGGGGGGGGTGTGGCGGGTTAGGCCAACTGTCGAATTTGTACCCCATTCGAGGTACACGGTGGTTCAGCGGATAAATGGTTTATTCGAGGACGTACCGTCCGAGCCGAGGTGTTATCGAAGACTGCTGTTTGGGTCGGCTGCGAGCCAATCGTTTGCTCGCGGACCGCCCGAACATGATTTACGGGGGGTCGTGACCTTTGTCCACGATACTCCCGGCACAACAACGAAACAAAACATACATAATACATCAATTTAATTCTAGATCTGTTTGAAATGCCCTTTCCATAAGGCGTAGACGAGTGACGCTGTCCGACGGGAAACGGCTCCGATATTTGAGGGATGGATGATCTCGTGGTAGAGCATAGGCGAGAGTCGGTGTCCGAACGTGTGAGTAGAATCATTTGAGGCGATTCATGGTCGCCGTTTCTGACGAATAAATGCAGGCGAGAAAGACGAAGATGAAGATGAATAGTAGTAGCTGACGAAGTGATGCGAAGAGGAATAGTATGGTAGTAGTAGCTGACGAAGTGATGATGGTCAAAATTTATTTTTCTAGGGTTTGGTCCCATTCGTCCCGGGCACAGAAGAGTATTATGTGGCTGACGGCAGACATTACACGTCACCATGCATTCTTCTCCATGTGCCGGTTTCAGGCACTGCCCGCAGAGTCCATCTTCGAGACTTGGAACGTACGGGCGTACGTTCCGGAGAACCGTGGACAGCGTCCACTGGGGTGTGAGTCGAGGTTGTCCTCCACCGTACAGAATATGCAGGCTGACTTCGGTCTCGTTCGCTTTATAAAAGCAGAGATCGCTGGTTTTAGCGTGCTCAACTCTTGCAAAGCATCCGGCATAGACGACAGCCGCTTTAGAGACTTGTCGATCTTATCCAGACGAGTGACGATGACAGAGACGAAGTCGACGAGCTTCAGGCAGATATGGTCGCTCTTCTTATCGATCGTTTTGAGGAGCTCCGTGTGCAGGAGATCAGCATCAAGGAGAGGCTCGTAGTTGGTCATTTCGAATGCTCCTAAGTTATCGGCGGCTTTTATAAGGGATTGGTTTTTGCAATCGTCCGTGTAATGGTGGACCGCCCCCACTCCTCTGACTCCTCCCACTTAGAGTGGATAGGTGATAAAGGGTTCATGATTGTTTACAAATAACTTGAACAAAAGTTTAAATATGTTGCCCCAAATTTCAAAAGTGATTGAATCAATGGTTTATGTGTGCACTAATATGTCGTAGTAGTGCGCCGACGGCAGTGATAGTTGTCCAAGTGACCCTTGCAATGCTCGAGGCGCCTTTCACAGCGCAGTGCATGATGGGAGGGATTGACCTTATTATCAGTACAACCATCAACGGCCCCAAATAGGTAGGTTACACCCATTAACGTTCCTAACGCGGCCACTGCTATCGTCGTGACTCGCCAATTTTCTTTGATAGTATTTAATATTGGCATTATATTGGGTAGCTTTATATCATTTAACCAATGCATAGGTTATGATACATATGATTGCTTATTGCTATTGCTGGAATACGCTATCGCTTTTTCTTTCCTCATGGAATAAGAGTGTACCTTTCAAGAGGAATACTTCTGATTGGCCACCGCAGTTAGCTTCGAATGTGTTATGTACGACAGCGTTGTTGAAGTCAAGATTAACTACATTAGTTACAGATTGCGGATTGCATTCTATTGGGAATGTTTGATCATCGCATTGGAATATGATTCTAGTAGCGTTTTTGGTTTTGCACGAAATCTTTACTTGTGCACCTTCAGCACAATCATAACACCCAATCAGATCTTGTGATCGAATTTCACAGGGCTGTTCGACAGCAAACTGATTGGCGATTAAGAGCACTTTAGACTGTATAGCAAGTAGTACTTCTGCTTCCATGGAGTGTAATATTACATCCCCATTTTTGGAATAAAGTGTCGTGGTCGAAGTATTGATCGGTAATGAGTTGATTACACCCGACCTAGTCTCTGATATCGACTCTTGTAGGCAATTGCAGCCTGCTTTTGAGTGATTATCGTGGCAAATGCAATCAAAGTGAGCCGAGCATTGGCTAAAGTTTTTAGATGCCATTTCTTCTGATACACATTCGATTGGTAATCGATAGTGCTCAGGGATTATAACGGAATCCTCTGCGCTTATAGCAAACTTCTTGCCGAAAAGTGGTGACCGTGGTTTCTGTATAGAAATGATCGTCACATTGAAGTCACCTATGCTATGCCTTACATACGGCTGCAGTTTATAGCGAGTTTTGCTGACTTTATTGTAGAGGGTTGTCTCGATTTCTACCGTAATCGTTGGTTTCCATTCTAGACACTCCACAACTTGATACACAATTTGTGTTACGGGTACGTGTACAAACCTGTAGAATGAGCACGATGGTGTAGGTAGAAGACATCCGCAAGCAATTCCTGCGCAGGATGAGGCGCAGGTCGCGTACCCTGGGTACCTTGCAGTTTCCTTTAGCCCAGGAATTATTTCATCCCTTTGGAAAGTGCTGCACCTGTCATCATGACATGATCCCATTTGTCATTTGTGGGCAGCGACGGATATGAAAGATTTTCGGTACCGAACCTCTTGCGAAAAAGTGTGAAACTTTAGAACATGTCAGCTTCAGTGGGTGGTAGTTGAACTTTACGAATCCAGCGGTTTCGTTGTTTTGCTTAATTTGTATACACCAATTAGAATATATTCTATTGAAATTGACTTCCTCGATGTACTCATATGTGCAACTGCCCTTTTGGGAACATAATAGGTTTACCGTATGGCTCATGTAACCGTGTTGACAAAACATTGCAGTTTGCATGACGGAGGCTATAACACAGAACACTGTAAGCATTGACACCTTGCTAAGGGGTGTAGGATTGAACGATTGAAGTGGAACACTTTCAATGCTAGGGTGCTCTCGGTCCACAACTTGTTGAATATGTTGACCAGAGACGCGTCTTTTCTTCAGCTTCATATTTATCGACATGACTATTAGTAAAATAGTCGCCAAAACAAGGTAGATTATTAGGAACACTGACATAATTGCTCTTAGTGGCCAACAATGTGGGTTTCCAAGCTAACCTTTTGACATAAAATTTTGCGCATATGAGCAAAATTTTGGCCGAGCTCATGCTTCAGTTTGTAATGTCACTTTATTGGCACGTATCATTTTCAAGGTGATATTTGTATACTTGTTCAATGGTGACACACCAAGGAGAATAGTTGTTCAGTAGTTTGATTAGTGTATTTTCTGCAGTCATTTGCGAAACATACCTCGTATGGGTTGCTGTCTGAAGGAGGATCGATTTTTATAATGCCGCCTATGCACTGTATAAGTCCATTGGAGTGCGCATACGTCCAAGTAGGCTGAATTGCGCAAGCAAAGATGAGCAGCACAATGTATATTTGACTGCTACTGCTCCAGTATCGGGTGACTGCCCCCGTTCTTCCTATCGTTTTGCGGTTGTCACCCTCTTCGACATGTACGGTTTGCACCGTGTTATCTTCTAAGCTATTTTCGAAGTTTTGTATGTCTTCGTATGCTAAGGTTTTTGACCTGCGATTAGGTAATACTCATCGTTCTGATGTTGGTGGTGGGCCCGTTTTCCCTCCTTCATTGAGACTAGGCTCCACATTATCCGAAACGCTTCTGATTTCCATCGAATAAAGCTTATTAATTGGTTTCTGCAGAATACGATGATTCGGCATTAGTACTTTAACGGTGCGTACTTGTCCGTCATTGCTTTTTGCAATTTCTTGGACTTTGCCATATACCCAACTTCCACGAGGAATAAGCTCTTGTTCGACAAGAACAAGTTTTCCAACTTGAGGAAATAAGCGTGTTACCTCACGCCTTCGTTTACTCTTGTTTGTTTGAGTATCTCTAAGAGCTGTTAGGTAGTCGAAACTCCATTTTTCCCAGAATTTTGATGCCATTCTTTCCGAGAATTCAAGTGCTTCTTTTGCTTGAGTCACTGTTTGAATAAGCTCCGGATCGTACAACGGATCAGATATCTCCAGCGCTACGTTAGTATCTGGGATTGATAAACTGACATTTCCGCCTAGAAATTCGATTGGTCACAAAGGTATTTCACTTAAGTCGCTTGTCTGCACCTTGGTAATTAGCCGGGTATTCAGAATAGCTTCTATTCTGGCAGCTGCAGTGCATAGTTGGGTGAAAGTCAGCTTCTTTCTACCAAATTTTTTTGGAGAGCTCTTTTCACTGATCCCACCAGTCTTTCCCAGACGCCACCCATCCAGGGAGCTCTTGGTGGATTAAAAATCCATTGGATTCCTTCTGCAGCACAGTAGAACATTACCGCGTTTGTATTTTCTGCCTCGTCTTCAAAAAGATTCTGTATGATCTTTTGACCAAGCTTGAAGTTGCTTCCGCAATCGGATCTGACGTACTTTGGAACACCTCTTCTTGAAATGAATCGTATGAAACTGTTAAGGAACGCGCCTGTACTAAGGTTTTCTACGACTTCAAGGTGAACAGCTCTTGTGGTCAGGCATGTATACAGCATACGTACATTTTTTCCTGATTATGGCTTTCGATAGGCCCTTGGAAATCGCTTCCCACTTTTCGAATGTTTTCAATATGAATACTCGATCTTTTGGCAATGGTGCCATTTCCGGTAGTGAGAATGGAAGCCCGTGACAATTTCGACATATTGTACACTGTCTAGTATGCGTTTTTGTGATACTTGATGGTTGTGGAATCCAGAATCTTTGCCTTACGATAGCAAGCAATTGTTCCTTGTCACAGTGGGCATTTTTCTTATGAATATCCACGATTATCAGTCTGGCGAGGTCCGATTTACAAGGAATAAATATTGGTGATTTCGCATCTTCTGGAATGCAAGCGTTTTGCAATCTTGATATATATCGTATGATGCCAAAGCTATCCTTTACTAGCTTTCTCTAAGGATGCCGTTTTTGCAGTTCCTTGATACGATAAGAACTTTGTTCTTGTAAAATGAATAAACGCTGCGCCAGCACTATGTCTGTTGCGTTAATTTGAGCAGACTCGGAAAACTTATTTAGTACTTCCATCTTAATATCGACGGCACGACTAATGTTAGTACTTAAAATCCACTTTATAAGACCCTTTCCTATTATTGCCATTGTTCTTTTGGCAGTAGAAAATGGAGAAAATCTTGTCAAATCGATAGTTTTATCACTTTCGTGAGACAAATTATCTTCGCCTATCTCCACATTTGTTTGTGTGATTTCTTCGACCGGTTGGGTATAGTTTTGCTCTGCAATATTGTCAATTGATGTCAAGGGCCAGGTGATCTTTTCTTTTCCGCTAGCCATTTTGGACCTCTTAGCCAGCTGTGGTTGCTCATATCTGCAGCCGAAAGCCCTCTAGTTCCGGCATCTGCTGTCTGGCATCTGGCATCTCTTGTAGAGACGTAGTAAAAATTTACAGAGACTTCCTTTTGGTTCAGTTCGTTCACAATCTTGTTTACTCTATCTTTCTGATTCGCCACAAATAGCGACAATTTGCGCGAGGACTTTATCCATGCTAGCGCTACTTTGGAGTCAGTTACAATGTTGATCTCATGAATAAGGTCGAGGAAATTATTGTAAATGTTGCAGCTAAGGCGTGCACCCATAAGAAGCGCTAATAACTCCATTCTTGGAATGGTTTGCTTGCCCTTCTTAGGTGCGAGTTTTGTCTTCCCGCTAATTAAGGAGCTCACCGCTGACGTGTTGGTTGACCTCAGAAAGCAGCAGGTCGCCAACGCGATTTCGCTGGCTTCACAAAGCTGAGTATATATAGCGGGGAATGCTTACGGCTACATTTCGCACATCAAGACATACCTTGACCCACTTTTTACTGAGGTCAGAAAATGGCGTGTCATTCCATTTTAAGTTAGTGCTGTATATTTCCCGCATGAAATGCTTCAGTCTAATTAGCAGTGGTGCTGCTATACCGATTGGATCATATATGGAATTTCACTGGCTGACAATGTCACGCTTTGTCACTTTTTCCTTCACATGAATTGCAGCTTCCACCGAAAATTCATCTGTTTCAGTACTCTAGTGGACGCCCAGAAATTTGGTTTTTCCGATAGAGCCTGTGTCGCACTCTGGATTTCGGCATTTAATACATATTCTCGAAGATTCATTCCAATTCGCGCAAAAATTGCTTTGGATTTCTTGTATTTGGCGATAGCTTCTTCTGTTGTGGAAGTTGACAGTAGCATATTGTCTATATATAGATTGTTTGCCATTTCTGATGCTATCTCATCGTTTAGCGACATCAGATATGACATGAACGACATATTGAGTATGCTTGGGGATGCGTTTATTCCAAAAGGTAGCCTTTTGAAACGGGATTCCTTTATGTTTTCCTTCGAAGCTGGACGATTAAAGTCGTTGATTATGTTGGTGATCGAGTCTTATTTGTGTAAACGCGGCCTCAATGTCACATAATATTATGACTTTGTTGGCTCTGCTCGCAGTGAGAATGTCGTGAATTTTATTTATAAACGACTCGCCTTTGAAAATTACGTCGTTTAAGGACAGTTTTCCTTTTCTCTTCGACGAAGCATCATATACGATGCGTAGGGGTTTTGGCTTCTCTGGGCGCCAAACCCCCGAATGTGGCATGTAATATTTGGGTAGTATGCCGCTGCCATATTTCACTTCTTCGATTACGTCGTTCGTGAGATAATCGCTCATAATTCGGCAATACCATGATCTCAGTTCGTTGTCGTTGACCAACTGATTTTGAAGGGCGATCAATCGCTTAAAGGCGATCGCATAATTATCGCTAAGGTCGATTATATTATCCTTTAAGGGAAACGGTGCTGTTATGTGACCGTTTTTGAACACTATAGTTTTAGCGTAATCCTCAAGATAGCTATTGACCTTATCCTCCTTAATTCCTTCAACGGAAGATATTCCCAATCCTTCTAATTCGAAGAGATTTTGCAGGATATTGCTTTCGTTATTGTTGAACACCGCACCGTATTCTACGGAGTGTTCTGGTTTGAACGAACTATTTGATGTGCCCCGACCATGCAGTGTAGGCCTAAAGATTGTTTTTGCAATACGTAACCCGGATGGTGTTGACGTAGTACTTGCGTTGTCTAATACTATATCATAATAGTAGTCCAAACCCACAAGTATATGTGGCGTCTGATGTTCTCCCCGAAGTCTTGGATTGCAGATATTAATTTCTCTGACGAGGAGATACTCTTTATCGGCTTCAACAAGTTTCACCGAAGAAAAACCATTAGTAATGATGGGTTTTGTGTGAACCTGGATATTAAGTTCCTCCCCATATGCATCACTGATTTTTAATTTCACAAAGTTGCTTTGGAATTGCTCAATGTGTCCTCCAATTCCAGACATCGTGCCAATTTCGGTTTTGTTGCACGGCAACCCAAACTGCTGAGAGATTTCCTCCCTAATGATCGTTTTCTGAGCGCCTGTGTCGAAAAAGAATAACACTTGTTCAAACTGTTCTGATCTGTAGTTCCAGATGCTCCCTAGCGCAGTCATCAGCACGATTTGCTCTTTCTCTCGGTCCTCAGCCTCGTGGTTGTAGAGTTCTGCGAAGAGATTTCCAACTTTTGACGTGTGTATTCGCCTGATTTGAATTATTACGGCGCTCACTATGTTAGTTGCGCCAAGGATTCGGTCTGCTGTCTGTAGCGGTTGGTCTATTGCCCGTTGACCGCGAAAGATTTATTGCCACCAATTGGTCGATTATTGTGGCTAGGACCTCTTTGACGTGAAGATCAGGTTTCACAATACACAAACTTCTATTGTGTGCTTGGCCACATTGAGAACAATTGGCCCAAGACATAGGGTGTGAACCTATAATTTTGCATAAGTCGTAATGAAGTTTTATTCGATTTATTCGAATATTTGTTATTCGGAAATTCGAATTTTCGAAAAATGTGGTTATTCGATTATTCGGAAATTCGAATAACCGAAAAATGGGGTCATTCGATTATTCGTTCACCCGAAAAAAAATTGAAAAAGCACAAGTATGGTATAAACGTTTGTGTAGATCTAGAAGAGTCGAATCGAATGGTGCCAACCTTTTTTCCAAAAAACCTGAACAGAAGGAGTTATGATCGAACGACGGTTTGCGACAGACTTTTCCATCGCAATCCCAATATGGCTACAGAGCGCACCCATTGAGAACATACATAGCAAGGCTTAGGCATCTGGCATACCTCCGTGTCGCTCCAGCGACTGGTCGCGGCGATAGGGGTTGTTTAGACCTATCTTTTTCTTTTCCCGCGGGAGCATCCGCGGGTGGTCGGAAATCGCGCCGGGACACCGCCACGGGCCACTCGTCGCGGCCCGCCGGCGGAGAGTCATTGGATACACATCCCTCGGAAAGAGGCGGGGCGAGGGGCGCGCCGAGGACAAGATGTCCGGCTCCCTGCCATGACATGGAGGCATCGTATTTCTTATCACTTTCCTTTGTCCTGCAGCTCTATCCTGAACTGGTTTCGTTCTTGAGACAAGAGTCAGCATCTTGTTCACCATATTTGGAGGAGAAGAGTTTTCAGCTGCAGTGCCAAGTCTTTCTTCAGATCGTTGCTCAGTGCTAAGGCGTCCTCCGCATTTTCCGACAAACACAGCAACATCTTAACGAGATATGTCATGACAACAACGCGAGCATTCACTAGAAGGTTCTCCAATACAATTACAATTACAATACACAGAGAATTATCTGATCCTTGGAAAGGGGGGACGGTGAGCCCGTTTTGCGCACAATTGCGGGTAAGCCTTCAATGTAGAACTCCTGACAGAAATCACCCATAGCCTCTAGTTGAGGCGGAAATTTAAAGATTTTTGGCGATAAATGAAAGAATCTAGAGAGAAGAGCGACGATCTCCTTTCCTCAACTGTCTCCGTAACCGAACCGACTGGAAAATGACTTCAGAGTTCCCCGAGATGTGTTTCCCAATCGTCTCCTATCAGCTGTTAGGCTTTTGGACGACGTCACATCAACTAACGACGGTCCCTCGCACAGCAACCTTGTCCAAATAGGGCGGCACGGGCTGGGTGGGAAGTGGGCGGCGGTCAGCACGGTGTACCGAACGACTGCCCCCCCCCTCCCGGCCAGCCATCCCCGCCGTCCACGGATCGCCGCAGATAGACGACGAGGGGGCTGTCGCGGCGCACTGCACCGAGACAGCTGCCATCCGCGGTGCAGTGCGCCGCGGAATGCTGTCGTCCCATGGAGTTCGACGCGGGAAACGCGCTCCAATGCTAGGCCAGCCGCCGCGGGACGGCGACCGCCCGCGGTGCACCTTCCGTCCGCGAACGTCCCGCGGATGTTCCCGCGGGAGTATAACATAGGCCTTAATATCCCCGCAGACTTCTGGGGCGTTGCTGCTGCCCTATCCTTCCTCATAGGACAGGGACGCAGAGCTCGCCGCCAGCAGCGAGCAGCGGCACCGCCGAAAATGATTTGAATCATACGAGACGGCGCCACTCCAGCGGCGCCGGGAGAGTCTGTCTGCGCTCTGCCATAGACTACAGTAGCTCGCCGTCGCCGCTGAGCGGCACTGCCATAGACTACAGTAGCTCGCCGTCGCCGCTGAGCGGCACCGCTGGCCGACGCGCAGCCGCTGTTGAGCGGCGTGACTCATCGATTTCGCCGTCCGCCGCCCGCCGCTGGACGCAGAAGTCTGCGGGAGCCTTTAGTGTGCGCGCGACGCGCGACGCGATGCACGTGCAGTGGCCAAATTGATCGAGCGACGCGATTGATCAATTCGGCCACTACACATGGCATAGCATCGCGCGCCGCGCGTACATTAAACGACCTCATAGTGTTGCGCGGGTAGCTACGAACTGCGCAGCTACCCTCGCAGCACTATCGCCGCGAACAGTCGCTGGAGCGATTTGAAGGTATGCCATAATGTTTTGGTTGTATGAGTCTTGGGGTAAATTCTATGACCGTTGTGAGATTTTTTGAGTGGGAGGGCAGCGAAACCGCATATTTCCAGATCGCCTAAACGCAAATCGGGTTGATGGTGAAAACTTCCTCCTAGATCTGGATTTTTCCTGTATTCAGCCAAAGTAAGACCCTTCTTCCCCTCCAAAGTAAAGAGGTCGCCCTTCTGGAAATGACTGAACCAGGGCGCAATGTGTGCTGAGTGGGGATGCGATGAACTTTTCTTCCTCATTATTTTTATTGTACTTTTGCCATGGACTCATGTTCCACCAGGTTGTGTATCATTCGGCATCTTAGTGCTCACTCTCATTCTGTGAGGCTGTCTCGGTTTAGTTACGTGAATATAAGATAACCCTGCGAAGTTTAACACGACGAGACATGAAAGCATCAGGCAAAGCGCCAGATAAAGTTGACGGTTGCATATGGTGGGGAGTAGGATGGAAACGTAGGACGGGCAAGCCTAGAGAACATGAGCAGAAAAGTGCGTTTGAGCTGCAACAATTTCGAACACCATGGGGTGAGGATGCTGAACTGTCCCGAAGGGCTACCAGACTACGTGTTCGGATATCACAATAGTTTCGCCATGGCACGATTCCAGACCTAAGGAGATCGCATTGGAAACTCAATATCGCGTGAGCTTAATTGCGAGGCACCTCGTTCGGTGTACCCTATGACGGCACTTGTGAATGACACAGATCAGTTTGAGCGACTACCTAGCTCGCAAATACCTTAAGCCACTTACCGTTGAGACAGCTGCTGACCGAATGATAATGATCTCGCCGAGTAAGCTCGAAAACGAAATGCAGCGCTGGCAAAGTAGGTACTTCCAGGCGAACAAAATGATAAGCGCTGTACTGTGCGTAACTACAGTTTACGGCGATCTATGATAACTTCGTAACCTGGGGGAGGAACACCTCTGCTATGGTTCACCAGGGCCTTACACCTACGCTCGCACCACTGGTCTCCGCCACGCGCTACCTGTTAATTCTACGATCTCCAGAAGGCCCTGTTGCCCCAAGGATGGCGCAAAGATATAGGCTACGCACCATGAACCTAAGTAACACTAGCCTACGCTATACCTGGTTGAGCATTCACTCGGATCATCCGAGGTACTGCGGGTCCCTACGGCTACCTTAAGGCCCCAAACACTTCTGCGGCGTTGCCGCTGCCCTAGCCTTAACCATAGGGCAGGGCCGTAGAGCACGCCGTTGAGCGGCAAGCGTGCGGCCGCGAGCTCCTCCGCGAGCAGCGGGGGCGATGATGTGTGAATCATTATTGCCGCCGCCGCTCCAGCGGCGCGGGCAGCCTGTCTACGCTCTAGCCTTTCGATGATCATGCTTTTAAGTTGCGCCTGCGGCCGTCGCTGAGCGGAATGGCTCATCGTTTTCGCCGTCCGCCGTCTGCGCTCGCAGCAAAAGTGTACAAGGCCTTCAAACGTCCTACGTCGACATGTGCGCTGCAATCAATACACAAATATGCGTGACAGACGCTATACGTCTAGTTCCATCACAGAACACAAAGTAACCTCATGCTCTTTACTTACGACAAAGATACGTAAGCTACACATACAGTGCAATACTCCTACAATCCCCTAGCCCTGAAGACCCTACCTGTGCCACGGTGGGCGAGAATCGGATCCACGGGGCACATCGCACATCTATGCTAATCTATGTAAGATTACATGCTACTGTTATTCTACTGCTCTACAAAGTCGTGCTGATGCTAGGCGAACATTGAAACGCTCGTTGAAGGATTTGGCAACGATGCTCCCATCTTTTCCACAGTATTAATAGCTAGCGCTATAGCATGTGCTCTGAACTATTTCATAATAAACTCTGTGTTTGCGCAAATTTATCCCGATTTGGCAGGCCGCGTGGATTTCGAGACTCATTTACGCATTTTCAAAGTGGACGAGTGGATGAAGCAAGACGACTGGAGACCGAGCGGCCTGACGCTGTTCACATCTGTCTTATATGCTACGGCTACGCCATGTTTCCAGTTCTTACAAACTGTGAACATGTGTTCTGCTGTGAATGCATTGTGGGTTACTAGAGAGATTCACTGTCACGTGAGCTCTGTCGGATGTGCAATCTGCAGATCAGAGGTATCAGTGTTTCTTCCTGTTAACTGGGCCCGCGATGATGCGAGTTATCATCTTCGAAAGAACAACATAGGCCTGAGCGATTACAAAAGAAGACTCTCTGGGGACCGTCCGTTGTTGGAATATTTTTGGGATCTGCCAGTACTAAACCCGTGTATAGTGAGAAATCTATTCGACCTTAACGACATTATGATTATGCTTCGACTGCGAATACTCTTCATCGCTTTCGGCAATTCCGTGCTCGACGGCTAACCATGCGTCACCGAGCACACGTTGTTTCAGCGCCGCGACGTCGCAGCGGCTAGCGCGCGATGTCGCATTGAGTTACGTTCTGGAGCCTCGGACGACTATGAGCAGAGCATTTCACCCGCATTCTTTTGACCGTTATGAGCGCAATATGGAAGAGTGCTGAAATGCTGGAGCGCACGCGAGTCGAGTTCGACTCCTGGTCTAGGTCAC
>OX377203.1:22805577-22978597 GCA_947396885.1 Heligmosomoides polygyrus polygyrus | reverse complement strand
AAGATTACTTGCAATGAAAAAATCGAAAAAGTGCAGAAAAAATTCATCAACGCAATTTTCTCAAGAAATGGTTTATATCATGTCAGGTACAAAGAACGACTTGCAACGCTTGGTGAAAACTCACTTAAAATGGGAAGAATTTCGTATGATCAAAATCCCGTGTTCAAGATTCTCTTTGGCTGTTTTGAAATTGATAAAAGAGAAATATTTGATTTCTTAGATATTGCTGAAAGAACAAGAGGTCATTCATTTCGCATATTCATAGGAAGAGTTCGTTCACAACAGTTCCTTGGCTCTTTTCTAGTAAGAGCCACAAAAACGTGAATAGATTGCCTAATACAATTATTTTTTCGTCCACTCCAGCTAATTTTAGTCATAAACTTGAAGCGCATCTCAAACGAAACGGTTTTTTCTGACATTTCTTTTCTCTAAATTCCAGATAACGATATAATGCAAGCGATTTTCGATTCGCATTCTGAGAAAATCTTCAACAACAAGTCAAAAACTTTCTTAAACATACAGGACATAAAAAATTAACTGCAAGTTAATTTACAAACGAGTCAGCTATATTTTGATAAAATACCTTTTTTCAGTGAGTCATCTGCTAGTTTCTCTGAAAAACAAAACACTTTTTGCGGTACTTGGAAAAAATCCTTTCCTGCAAATCTTCAAAAGAAATCTTTTGCAGCAATATTCTGTGATCAAATAATTTTGTATCTCTTTTGGTACGATAACTGCTCTTCACTTTTGCTGGTGTTTGAAGAGCCAACTTTTGCCGTGCTTTTTGTGTTCAACTTGTTTTGCACCACTTTTGGCTCAAAAAAATGTTCTGTTCTGTTCTGTTCTGAATGGCTCATCGTTTTCGCCGTCCGCCGCCTGCGCTCGCAGCAAAAGTGTGCGGGGCCTTTAAACGTCCTACGTGGACATGTGCTCAGCAATCAATACGCAAATATGCGTGACAGACGCTATACGTCTACTTCCATCACAGTACACAAAGTAACCTCATGCTCTTTACCTACGACAAAGATGCGTAAACTACACATACAGTGCAATACCCCTACAAGCCACTAGCCCTGAAGACCCTACCTACGCAACGGTGGGCGAGAATCGGATCCACGGGGCACATCGCACATATATGGACGAGTGGATGAAGCTAGACGACTGGAGGCCGAGCGGCTTGACGCTGTTCACATCTGTCTTATATGCTACGGCTACGCCATGTTTCCAGTTCTTGCAAACTGTGAACATGTGCTCTGCTGTGAATGCATTGTGGGTTACTAGAGAGATTCACTGTCACGTGCGCTCTGTCGGATGTGTAATCTGCAGATCAGAGGCATCAGTGTTTCTTCCTGTTAACTGGGCCCGCAATGATGCGAATTATCATCTTTGAAAGAACAACATAGGCCTGAACGATTACAACAGAAGATTCTCCGGGGACCATCCGTTGTTGGAATATTTTTGGGATCTGCCAGTAGTAAACCCGTGTATAGTGAGAAATCTATTCCACCTTAACGACCTTATGATTATGCATCGACTGCGAATACTTTTCATCGCTTTCGGTAATTCCGTTCTCGGCGGCTAACCATGCTTCACCGAGGGCACGTCGTTTCAGCGCCGCGACGTCACATGCGGCTAGCGCGCGATGACGCGTTGAGTTACATTCTGGAGCCCCTGACGACTATGAGCAGAGCATTTCACTCGCATTCTTTTGACCGTTATGAGCCAAGATGGAAGAGTGCTGAAATGCTGGAGCGCACGCGAGTCGAGTTCGACTCCTGCGGCCGTATTCATGAACGTTCCCGGGAACGTTCAAGGCTTCCCACGGGAAGCGACCGAGGCGGGAGGCTCCCGTCCTAACCGCACTCAACCGGTCGGGAACGCCGGGAAGCCATCAATGAGGTGGTGTGGGCAATTGCAAGAAATAGCATTTCGATGGCGATTTTGCCATCGAAAGTCGTCTTCACGTGGGGTTATCTTCGCTATATGTCTCGTAACGTGTTCCTGGGCCATCTTCTGAGGAGAGGGGGGGGGGTACGGCTTCTGTCACTTACTTGATTTTAAAGAAATCACATAATTGACCTGAAACATTGACGATGAGTAGTTCTTTCGTCGGATGCGCCACGCACTCTATTTCTCGCAATACCACTTCTTATACATTCCCATTGCCAGTCAGTGGACATTTTACGAGCAGGTCCTGCGTGGAAAAGAAGAGATCGTCAGTGAAATAAAATTGAATTCCGTAATAAACAATGAAATAAAAATAAAGCTGAAGGTATGTGTAAAATTAGAAATTATTTCCTCAATAGTAGAGTAGTTCCAAAATCTTCGAAAAAGTCTACAAACTGTTATCACAATCCTTCAGCCATTTTTTCTTGTAGTCTATCTTCGTCTTATCTTTAGAGAATATGGAGGATTAACTTAACCTAATAGTCGCACGTCCAACGCTGTGCGCTACGTCCTGGGTGCGCCGTGCACGCAGAGGTGTCGTAGAAATCGAACAAACGAGTGAAAGGATAGAACGCCACGAAGGTGACTACACTAACAACGGGGCATTCCCACACGGCGATCTGTGTGTTCGATTTATTTACATGCGGCAAAATTAAAAATTTAAATGGTGCAGTTATAAATTGCATTCAATTATTTTAAATTGCTTGTTATAAATTATAAATTAAATTATAAATTAAATTGTTATAAATTATTTCATGCATCCCAGACAGTTTTGCGTTCGACTACCTCAGATATAGCGATATTGTCGAACAACAGTACGAAAAAGTTACCGTCGGGTCGAAATAAATGTAGGTGAATAGGAATTGAATGAATCTCGCTATTGTATACCTGAAAGGGTGGCTTATCAGCATCTTGACTGCTTCCAAAAGGTCATTTAGGGTGCTTTACGCGTCCATCCTCGCGTTTGGCCTCTTTAACTTCAAAAAAGGAATGGTTTTAAATTGCGATTTGTCCTGTGAAATGATCTATAAACGAGTAGTTTCTTAAGCGCTCCTTCTTATCTCCAGCCACTGAAGGTGGTTGTGCCGAAACATCAGTTGAGTGGAGTGGCAAAAGATTGCATTACAAAATAGTCTTGGTTTCTCTATTGGGGATCGTGCCACTTTTCTCGCCGATAAGCTCGGTAACAGTTCACCTTTTTTCTTCAAAATACGTTTAAAATGGTGACAGATGGCATGTAACTTGACAGTGCTTGAACATCTAATATTCTGTTGAGATTCGAGCAGTTTAAAGCCAGTTTTAATTTTTGTTGCTTGTTCGTTATCCGTGTTTCCGTTATCCGGCCATTTTTAGGCAAAATTGTCCGTAATCCGGGTCTCAAAATTTCGTTATCCGCTCATCCCTGGTTGAGACAGCGGTAATTTGAGAAATTGGTTTTTGAAATCTTGCAATTCCCGCCTCCGCTGCGAATCTAACTCGCGCGTCGCGGTTGCTCCCGCTTCCCGGCGGTTCATGAATACCGACCGGGTTTTATGAAGCCGGGAGCGGGATGCGGCGGGAGCGGAAAGGCATCGCCTGCCTTCCCGCTCCCGCCGCTTCATGAATACGGCTACTGGTCTAAGTCACCGAAGCACTCAATTCACCTCCGCTTGTTGCATATCACCAGATCGGATCTAACCTTATCCCCACCTTGCTTATCTGTTGTGCCATGCTCTCGTCCAACATCCGCGGACGGACGTTTTGTGAATAGAGAAGGTGTAACAGCTAGGACACCTATCGATAAATAGGCAATCGATACGCAAGGCATGGCTTAAGCTTGACGGAGATCTCAGTACGTAATTATAGAAGGCGGAACATAGTTGGAGGGCGAGCAACTGGGGATTCGAGCCGAGGAACACCTAAGGCCCGGTGGGCCCGTCGCCTGACAGCCTCGCCCGCACTCTTGCGATTCTCCCTCTGGTCGTCTCCTTCCCGAAAATTGTGTGCCTCTTCAAGTGGTCTATATACCATAAATCTAAAAACCACAAGCCTATAGATCAACAGGGTGAGGAAGGATTTTAGTGTTATTATTTGCATATATGCCTATTCTTTTTGCAAAAGCTGATATAACATTGGAATGTGGCGATTGCTTGCGAAGTGACCAGCCAACTTTATTACCTAAAATGTTTTCATTTGCTTTCGCTTCTGGATTCGAACTATTTTCACACTAATTCGCCAATTCATACATAGTGCTCGTTCAACTCCCAAGTCCCACTCCTAGGTGAACGTTTGACTTCCCACCAGCGAATTTAAGGTGAACTGCTGGGTCTCGTCAAAAATTTGCGGATTTGAACCACGAGCGAGATTTTCTGGAAATTCAAGTGCTAATATTTTGTGTTTTGTTTATATTATGCTACACGAAAAGTGTTACCTACGTTCTTCGCATTCTAGACTATGATTAAAGCTCATCCGAAGCGCGCCGCCATCATAGGTCTGCACCACGAAGGCCATGAGTCGAAGAAAATTGGTCATCTTTTCTCCAGCAATTTTTCCTTTCAGGCCAAATTAAGAAGGTTCGGCTGAAGAGATACAGGAGATTTCTGGAGCGCTAAGCAGATAGCATTCACTGGAGCGTCGCTTTCAGTGACGAGAAAATTTTTACAATAGAACCTATTGCGCATCCACAAAAGAATAGGATTCTCTCAGCAGATAACAGGCAGATCATTTCTAGAGAAAAGGTCATCAGGAAAACCGCACATCCAAGCTCTGTTATTGTTTTGGGTGCGGTAACCTCAGATCTGAAGCACCACTGGTGTTCGTCGATGCTGGAGTGAAGATCAATAGGTATTTGAAAAGAAATGTATTTGAAATCAGCTCTGAAGAATGCTTTAAAGCCGTGGTCTATTCCTCACTTTGGAGACAAGCCGTGGTGCCTTCAGCAAGACTCGGCTCCTGCAGACAAGTCGAGTGTCGCTCAGCAGTCGTGTTTGCAGATTTCATCGCCTGCGAAAAATGCCCATTAAATTCACCATATCTGAACCCACTTGTCTTCTTGGTCTGGCCAGTTTTAGAGCACAACTTCTTAGCTACAAGATAGTACTCGGGTTCGCTCAAAGCTGCACCTACGAAAGCATGGAATGATCTCGATAAAGACTACCTGCGTGCCACCTGCGGCGCGTTCGTGACTCCTCTGAGAACCTGCATACGCTCATGAGAAAGGCACTTCGAATGAAGATTATAATTTTTGATTGCTGAGGACCTTGGCAAAGACTGCAAAATGTTTTTCTCCTTTTTGAATTGTTTGCTTTACTATGGCACTTCGATTTTTTGAGGCCCATAATTAATGCGCACCCCGTACTTCTAAGACAAGTCCTTGAGGCGCATTGAATGTGTATTTGACCGTGCAATCCGGTGGCCGGCCGTTGAACAAGTCAGTGTTTCATCCTTCCCAGACAAGACTCTACCAATTCACACCAAGTTCCCGGAAGAAGGCTTGGTTAGTCTGCGCAGAGAATCCGGACTAAGAACCTGGTACCGGTGCATCCGATAGCCGGCACCTCCTCCAGCTGCGCTACACGCGCCCATGAAGGCTGAGATATGTTATTAAAATCGTTTGTTGAAACGTCCGGCTTCTATAATTGCTTTACTACGTTCGTGAGCGAGGTACAGACTATCATGAGGTGGTAGTTCCGAGAAGTCGATGATGCGATGCTGTAGTTCAGCAGAGTCCGCAGGATTTCGGGCAGACCATCATCTTCATTTGCGTTGAGAATCCCATCGTTGTGCAGAATCCGGTTCTGACAAGAGTAGGACACCTGAAGCACGATTTCTATTATTTTCGAAAGTACAGCTTTCAGGAATGTGCTCCAAATTCGTCTTAACCTACGTTATTTGATCAACGCATTTAGACCCTCCTCCGCTAACGGAAGGAGCAATTGGTCTAACTGGTCTAGCTGTTGTTGTAGTAGTCGTTGTAGTGGTAGTGACAGGACGTGGTTTCGGAACGGACGGTTCTGATGTCCGAGGCGTATTTGCCGACACTGGAAAAAGTAGAAATCAGAGTTTCTGCTGTAGCTTGCCGATTCTTCTTACTACTGACCGTAGCGATATTCTAAGACGGCTGTAGTGGTCCGGGCTCTATTATATGTCATGATTGGCACAAGGTTTGTGTAGGAGCGCAGGGTGATGCCAGCATCTTCGGGAGCGCAGAACCTGTAAGGTGACATTTCATGTTCTAATATGTGAGAAGAATTTGATCTTGTTAGGGTGGTCCAATAGTTTTCTCCTATTTTCTCTGTTTGAATAGTTTTCTTCCAAAGAAAATTTTCCGTATAAGAGTGCTGAATTGTAGAAATCGGAACTCCGTTCTACAACCCCCTTTAGGGTCAAAATTCAAGACATATCGTAGTCTGGCACCTAGCACTTCTGTATCTATCTCACAGGTACCTCTAGCTCCGCTCCATGCAGTGACAGACAAGGAGATTTCGTCATTCTTACCTCCTCTCAGTCAATGAGTGACACATCTTAGCCTAATTGCCTCAGATTTGCTATCAGTGCTTCAACACCTTATATTCTGTGCTGCGCTTTGAGACAAATTTCACAGAAACTCGACAGATCTACAGACTACCGCATTAAACTACAGAAATGTCTTACCTTTCTACTATATGTTAAGGAATTTAAATGACTGTTTATTTGAGTCTATTTAATTTTGTGGAATGGTTGTGGAAAAACATGACATTCGTCTCCTTTCATGCCACTACTGGAAGCAGCGCTTCAAAACTACTGCAAGATGCGAAACTGAAGAAGGAAATATGGTTTCGATTCCGTAGCAATTTGTTAAGGAACAGAAATCAACTCCATACATTAACATTGTCAGCCAAACTCGATGTTCTTCGAACACCAATTCTACAGCACGTTCACGTTCTTGGAACAAGTGAGGCGCTTCCATGATGTGCCTTACAAACTGGAAGAGGCTGCTGTAAAATCCTTCTGAGGACTACTTCATCCCCGAAAGATAACTTTTGATCAAAATGAGGTGTCGCTAATTTTGTGCCTTTAGCGGCAAGAGAGGGCACCACGTACTATAGATCGAAAAACGCTTTTATAGATGGCTTAAAGGAATAGATTATAACAGACTTTGCTTTGAACCTATTTGTTTCCTACTTGTTGTAGATTTATGTGTGAAGCAGTGATAACGTATGCGCAAAACTGTTGAAGTGGGTTACCGTGTGGTTATTTACCTGTATCCTGTGAGCGTCTGGTCCTCGTTTGTTTTGATTTCTACTCCAGCGTAGGTACAACCATCGGTTGCAACACCTTCTGAGAAGCTGACAAGTCTCACCTCAATCTGGGTGTTTTGTGGAGACTAAAATATGGTTAGTTAGAAGGTGCGAAATTACTGGTGAACAAACAGTTTGTATTTTTCCGCTGAAATCTACGAAGGCCACTGCTGCCCAATAGCGGTCTTGCGGTAAGCCTAATGAGAAGTGATTATTTTAAATTCGTTACAAACCTGAATCCAATAGTGGCATTTGGTGAAATCTTCATTTATTCTTCCGTCACCGAGAGTGTCCTTGAGAGTTTCCCATTCGGATGAAGCTTGAACAGTTTTCCCGCAACCCGATGGCTGAAAGAGGTCGCTAACAGACATGCTTTACTCCCCTCTGGCGTAGAGAATTTTCCCACTCTTTCGGTACAGGTTTTGCCACTGTAGCCACCCGGGCAAATGCATTTCGAGCAGTCACGAGGATGAGGGAAGCCGCCTCTTTCGCACTTCGCCGACGTTTCTTTATTGCACTTTGCTGAAACCACCGACACTTAAACCTTAAAGTCTAAAGTTATCCACCTTCTATGTAGAGTAGCTGGGAATTTATCCTGCATCCTAGGCATCAAAATAGTACCAAAACCACTCTACTTATTGTACAAATCCTCTAAACATCTGTGCTGATTTGCATAGCAATGGAAAGACCCTTAATCTCTGAAGAATTCTTCTTTCCCTTACTTACTTATTCTCCAGAATTTAATACTTACCCTTGCAATTGTAGTGCTCGTTCAACATTGAGAGGTCAATGAATGAAATGAACGGTGAGCCGAGAGTCTCCTGGTATCTGACGTCCATCGGCACCATCGTCGGCTGCTTGTTTCTCGACGCGCTGCAGTATATTGGCATCATGACGATTTGAATAAGTTCCGCACTACAGCGAATAACCAGTACTTATTCAGTCCAGGTCCCTCCCTCTCACTTTCAGCCGAGTTGTTTTTGTAAATTGTATGGAAGGCCGACTTTAATCAGTCCCTTTTGATGCGCCACGCATTCAAGATACTTCTGAGGATGTTGTGAAAAGAACTCGAATGCGTTTTTGACCAATGCAATGACTTGCGTGCGCAGGAATAAAAATAGCGAAATAAAATATAGAAAAATTATTTTTATTGGACTTAACGTTTTTCAAGTGCACATCGAGCAGATTCTCCGCATCTATTTTGCAACATTTAATTCGCCCCTTGAGAAAAATGACTTCCTGGCCAGTTCAGTGTTTTATCCTTCCCGTACCAACTCCCAACATCGGAGATATGGAGGAGCTGGGGCCGAATTCGTCAACAAATTACAGCAATTTAACAGAGAAAATACAACCGAAATCCTTTATAGGAGGAAGAAAAGTTTCACCACACCGCTTGATAAGCCACGATATCAGGGATTTTGGTTGTATTTTCTCTGTTAAAGTGCTGCAAGTCGATGACGAATCTGGCCCCTGGTTGGGCAGAGCGGCAAGACCTAACTATCCAGGAGCTTGGAAGCGTATGCAACAACCAACACCTCTTCCAGCTGCACTACCGCGCGTCATTATGTCGCTGTGATCTTAGCTTTAACGACCTTCCATGGAACCGTTAAAAGCGTGGACGCCAGTTCATTTTAACATGGTTAAAATGAACTGGTGTCCACGCTTATTATCATATTCAAGGCAAAAAAAACGGAAGTCAGTCTGACAGTAGTACCACGGCGGTGCAGCACCACACCATGTTTTACTGCAATTCCTTCAGCCATTGCCTCACTACCTCCGAACTCTGGGCGAAATTGAATGGCGCTCCGACTCGACGAGCTCTCACTGCCACTAAATTACGAAACCCATAAACGAAATAGTCTGGTGACACGCTTTCCGTGAATGCGTGAATTCCGAGAAATGTTGACAGTACTTGAAAGAAAAGCCAAGCAGTAAACCGAGCAGCGAAAGCGCTGTAGTCCACCAACTATCGTTACAAACTCATCCAGCAAGGATTGGCAACGTTAGAGCTAAGGAGGTTTGCACGCAGACTTGTTCAACACAGAATTTTTCCTCAAAAAACGATGATTAGAGTCTCTTCCAAAAAGCGACGGAGCGGCACAATTCCTAACGCACTGCAGATGATGTAGGTGCGTCCTGTGGAAGTGATTGAAGAAAGTGGAACTACCAGATACAGGCGCGAATGTGTCGTTGAAGAACTGTGTCCGGCCAGCATGGAATTTTCCTTACGGTCACCTCAGTCTCACCTTCGGATTGCACCTTCTCACGCACATTTCTTCTTATACCAAGGTGTGCTACCGAAGGGAGGAGTAGATTAAAAAGCAAGAGCAATCTGACGCGCGACGATGCAACATTTTCCAAATTTCAAATTTTATGGAATAGGCTTTGCTTCTATTCAGCGTCCAGCAAAATCGTTTAGTCTGTATCTGCATTATTCATCACGCTGCTTCAATAACGCTGAGCTCCTTAAATAGAGGAATTTGACGGCCAAGGGAATGAAGATCTGCAGAACTCCTGAGGATGGAACAACGAGTTTGCGGAATTCAAACTTAGATGCTATGACGAGAAAGAATTGTCTAGAAACAGCAAAACCGACCTACGGAGCAAAGCCACTTCAATTTCCAGATAGATAACCTTAAAGAAAGCCTTTGTTCAAAACAGAGGATCGTCCAAAGAGATGGGTAAAACCGAAGTTGAAGTGATTTTTTTAACTTTTTGGCCCAAGCTCTGAGCTACCAAGAAATATCCTATTGAGCGACATACTTAAATGGGAGAAATAAAGAAGTTCAGTTTGTTAGTAAAGTGGAGCAAAACCTAATGACAAAAATCAAAGACTTCCTACCTCCCAAAGTAACACCTTCAAATAACATCTTCAGTTGGCCGATGCAAAACTGCATGAATTGAATTCGAACCATATATTAGGTTCTACGTAGCCTACACTTACCTACGTCGCTTTCACAAACTGCTTTTTGAAATTGGGAAGCTTGCAGAGGTGAAATCACTTCAAGTACAAGAAGACGAAAAACCTTTCCGGATAGTGTGAGCTCTAGCCATGAAAAAGGACGGGGTTTCCATAGTTGAGGCCAACACTGTCACAGTATTTTGTGGTGCGCTTGAGCTCGACCTATCGTACTTCCACCAAGTGCTTACTTCCTTAAAGGTTTTCTACCTTAAAACGTCGCATTCCTATAGTGATCACTTCCACAGTCGATGTATTTCAAACACTTGTAAGTTCGGTTCAAATCTCTTGGTTAGCTTTCCAGAAAAGCCGCTTAACGCGTAACTGACCTTCTGGCACCGTAATGCATTATACTTCCGGAGTCGTACGTCATGCCATAGTTGTAGTTGGTTTTCGTTGTTTCCTTCGTAAACTGGTCGAGCCAGTCCGGCTGGAAATCAGCACGTACACCGGATATTCAGTACCGTCTATTCTGAGATACCTTGATGTTCGCTGTGTTTATGGTGATGTATTCGTCACGATCGTGTCTGGACATCGTGTGGAAGAACCCGAGAGCATGGCCGATTTCGTGGGCGGCGATGCTTACCGCCTCACAGCCCCTGCCCAGTGACAAGGCCTGTTCATTGCCCAGCCTTCCCACGTAAGACCAGCAGCCATCTTCGGGGAACACCTTGATTCTGTCTTTGGCTGAAAATATCATAAGCACGATTTGGCCGGTAGCATAACAGCTTTTGCTAAACGATTTTTTTAGAGACATGCAGAAAACTGGTGGGTCAGTCGGAAGTTTATGCAAAAACTGAAAAACAATAGCACATCTAAGAATGAAAAAACTGTAAGTCTACTTAACCATTAATAATTAATAAGCTCAATAACTCATTTTTGTCGAGCCCTTTTCAGGAAGGGGCAGCCTAATATCTGCCAATTGAGAACGTCATCCCAATGGAATCGGCGAAAATTTTGAAAATTTTCCCAGAAGACAGAAAACAGAAAATTTTGAATTTGCCAAATACTAATACCAATACTAACACTCAATTACAAATAAATTACGAGCTAATTATTCCATCGAAAGATCCATTGTTCCAGGAGCAAATGCTTTTGCTACATACTTCTAGAAACTGTGGTCGTGGACAAGTGGTTCTAAGTGAAAGTGTTTTTATAAATTCATACAACACTCCCAATTCAATGCAATCAGTAAACTGTATGTCTTGACTTACACGTCTAGGTGTCTCGACATTTGAAGTACGAAGCAATACTCATCAAGTCCCTTTTGCCGCTAACGCGCTAACGATTACATCATTAATCGCAATACTGCGAGCGTTTCTGCAAAAAATGGGCAAGACTGAGACTGAGCCCATAAGGAAGGAAAGTTCGGTTGACCTGGACGGGAAATTTGAACCAACAGTACTGAATAGGAGAGCATGCGCCGCCTCCTTCAACTCCGCAACCACGCACCTTGAAGGAAGACATCAATAAGAGGATTAAAAGTGGCTTATTTGGCATTATGCACTCAAAGGCAAGCTCTATAGAGCAGTTGTGAGGCCTGCCCTCCTCTACGGCAGTGAGTGCTGGACCCTGGGTAAGGCGCAGAAGCGGCAACTGCACGCGGCGGAGATGAGGATGCTGAGGTGGGCATGTAGATGGACCCGTCGGGATGTAAGGGCCGTGATGAAGACAGCCCCGATCCAGCTGAAGATGAGGGAACAGCGCCTGAGGTGGTATGGACACGTCCTCAGAAGACCAGAGAATCACCCCATAAGGTTGGCCCTAGACTTCGAGGCACCCGGAAAGCGGCCGAGAGGAGCCCCAAGGAAGAGGAGGAGGGACGTCATCAAGAGAGATCTCCCTGAAATCGGCAGATGACGCCCTTGATAGGATGAGGTGGCGGCAGATCAGAGGAATAGCGGACCCTGCGACGGCGCGGGACTAAACGCTCAGGAGAAAAAGAAGATTTGGCATTGTGCTACAAATACCGATCTACTGTCGGAGAAAGAATGATTTAAATTTAGTTTTAATTTTTTATCTGTTTTTCCGTTATCCGGCCATTTCTTGGGCGAAATTATCCGTTATCCCTAACCGGTTTCCAAAATTTCACTATCCACTCATCGCTGTGCATGAACAATTTCTACACTAGCTCATTCAAAAAACGCCACATTCTTGCAATTTAAAATACTCTAGAAACATTATTTTACAAAATATTCACGATTCTATGAAGCTTTTTAAATTTATTCAATTGGACTCCTGTTATATTATGTTGCTCGCACCTCTATTTTCTGTTTTCTGGCCTTTTTTGGCCCTTTTCCCAGGGAGCAGAAAACAGAAATAAATGCCCAAAATGTCGAAAAAATCATGAAACAGAAATATCGCCCATCCCATGCCATCCCATGCACAGAACCGTAATCCTTGACCTCGCACCGTGATGCAGTGGCTGAAGTTCCCGAAGAAACTCAAAGAATGTAATTGAGATACAAATCGCTACATGCTCCCCTGCGATTGGGATAGAAATTTCATGTGTAATAGAAATGCCTCGTCGCGTTTAGTTTCCAAAACCTTTATATCATATTCGATAAAATGCATGAGGGCATATCGCTACGAGTGAAGCAGGTTTTAACGCTTTGAATTTCAGGGCTGGTAGTTTTCTAACTGGAAACTATTAAGCATAAATCTTTGGTAACCGCTAGCTGTGTTAGTCAGCGACGCCAGCAGCATTAAAGGCCATCCTTTCCACACCTAGATGCAGTATATTTTCTCTGCTTCAATAAGTTAGCTATATAGCGAGAACTTCTACATATGGCCTTACCGTAACTGCTCTCTCTGAAGTCAATGCAGGTGTCTTGTTCCCATAGTTTTGCTCCTTTAACAAAGGCGCTCCTCATTTCTCTGCCTAAAGTATTCTTCAGCAATCTATGAGTTTGCATAGGTGCACTCGCTGTTCTAAACCTACTAGAATATGGGTGGAAGTAGTAGTTCACTCCTTCGGACCACAGCTTCCTAGGGTAGGTGCCGTCTTTAAACGCCTGACGCTTCGTTCGATTTCCTTCGCTGGCCTCTTCTTCGATCTCTTCAACAATCTCCTCCGCTTGCAACCTGCAGCAGAATCGAATCTTTACCAGGACTGTTGCATTCAATGGAGCAACGCACTTCGTGAGGGCGATGTCGCTCTGGAAGAGTTCCTGACCGACGCCATTGAGTTCGTTGATGTCGCTGATAGAGTCGCCTTCTTCCTTCACCTTATCCTGCTTGATGGGCCTGAGCAGCTGAAAGTGAGGACGTTGTCGAAGTGTATGAAAAGCGTGTTTCGGCCATTGCAACAGTGATGTAACTACCAAGGCTACAACTATTTTATCTGCAATATGCTACCGCAAGACAACTTAGATCATGTCTATCTGTTATATTTCTTGACTGTAACAGGTAGCCAGACAGTATATACTCCGACTACGGGAGGGCTAGTGTCACGCTCGCCTATACAGTTTGTGTAGATGGTGTATGAGACAGGCAGGAAACGGGAACATAGCAATTCTGCACAACACGCTGCGTTCTATAGCGCTTCGATCCCGATTGGAGAATCTTGGCATCAGAGCTCGACACTTGCGTGAATCTCAATGTAAGATTGGTAGATGACAAAAGGCCAGTTTAGTTGATCACTTTGGGATGCGCCATGTATGCACACTACTTCTACTGGGATATCGTAGTGACAACCTGAGCGTGTTTTTGGCCGGAACTGACTTGCTGTGGCCAACCGGTGAACAAGCCAGTGTTCTATCCTTCCCAGACAGGCCTGGTAGCAATTTACAAACCATGGACGGATGTGGGGCTCAGTTGACCTGGGCGGAACAACCGAATCAGAAACCTGGAAATGGCTGCATCCGACAGCCGCTACCCCTCCGGCTGCCATCAATGTAAGCACCTGTCATTCTGCGCCCTACGGATATTGTGAAATACGGCCTTAGGATACCATCTATCATCACAAAGAATTTAGTTGGCCCTAGTTTTCCGAGAAGTAAAAAGTTGTTGGGTTCACACCAACACATTCTGTTACATTACCAACCTTCCAAATTTTAAAAATATGGGCTGATCAAGTTGTACCAAATGATATGGCTGGTTCCAAACATGCCCCTTGGCGCTCAACCTTTTGCACCTAAATTTCAAACCTCTTTAGCACTAAAAAATGCTAAAAACTGACGGACTCGATATATTTCCCATCGATTGTTCCCTTTATACTGCACCATTTTCGAGTTATTACACAGGAAAGCAAGAATTTCTATAGACGATGCTGCTCGTAACAAGATAAGCGATGAAGGCTTGACTTATCATTAGTATTTCTCGTCTTCTGGGCCCAAATTCATCAACGATCTACGTAACTTTAACGGAGAATTGTAAGTTTAGCAAGCGATATGGTGAGCGATAAGCAGCATTCTCTGAGCTTTTAACTCGGCTTATCGCTCACCATATCGCTTGATAAGCTTACAATTTTCCGTTAAATATACGTAAGTCGTTGATGAATCCGGCCCCTGGATGCGATAGCCATATCACTTCCACGGTATGTCGTAGAGGTAATTTTAATTAATTTTTGGCCTGCACTGACTTGCGGTAGCCATTTGTGGACAAGTCAACGTTGAACCCTTCCCACCCAAGTTCACTTTCCTCCCACATCACCAATTCAGCGACGTCATGAGGGGGAAGGCTTAGTTAGCCTGTGAGACAAATCCGAACTAGAAACCCCTGAAATCGTGTCGCGCGACAGTTGCGGTCGCCTCCGACTGCGCCACCACCCCATAACCTCTCACATCCCATGAGTGATATACGAATTTATAGGGTGCGCTTTCGGTTCTCCAGCACATGATTTGAAATGAAGGTAAGGACGATCACATCTAGGCCTTAAGCTTGTGCTAATCAGTGCCTTCGTCCCTTATGTTCTTCGACAACCCTCCAGATGCCACACAGCACGTCCCCCACTTCATTCTTGGGCCAAACTGACTACAGGCACCTCCACTCCTCATCCTCAAACGGTCAACCACAGGCAAAAATCGACATTTTCGATAGGTACTGAGCGTATGATTCTGACGACGACTCACGACGAGAAACCATTTTATCGAAAGTAAGGATTCCCACCGCATCAAATACTATGCTGAGCGGAAATATTTTCCACAAGGGAGCGCTACAGCAGTGTCCTCCACTACTTGTCCCCCTTTACTGGAACTCATCCCCCCACTTGTACTGGTCCCCCCCCCCACTGGTCTCCTCTTTCTGGAACTGCCACAGCTTTTTGGTACTGGTCCTCCGCTGTTGATCCCCCTTAGCAGGCACGTCGAATGAATTCCGAGGCACATTGGGCGACGTAATCGGCACGTCTTCTGAATCGTGGTCACGTAGAAGACTTCTTGGTATTTTCCGCTATTTTCGCGCCCTGTAATTTCTCCCTACTTTTCCTGTTATTTTGCCGACTGATAGCTTTCAACAGACGACATCGACTACCCCCAGGGCCGAAGTTTCTGACTGCTTGAACGATATCCACAAAGAATCGATAATTTCATCAATATCGATCAATGGCGATCGATACTTCAAAAACAAATTTCAGATTCGTGTTTAGCGACCCCGATTACTTTCTGAAGTTCTGAAGGCACGTAGAAGACGTTTGAGTATTTTCCGCTATTTTCGCGCCGCATAATTCCACCCTCCCCCCCCCCGCTCTACTTTCTCCTCGATTTTTCCTCCGATTTTTCCCTACTACTTTTCCCTCCTATTTTATGACTCATCGACGATCGATGGTGTGACTCATCACTTAGCGGCTTATTACATAGTATGGTAATTGAAAAAAGAAAACTAAACGAAACCTTTAGCCTTTCTTTGAGGGACTTCAGCATCTCCGGAGACAATTGTAGCGTCTTCATCACTTTAGCCTTCATGGATTTGAGCCGCTGACGAAATCCTGACACCGCAGTGTTGTTGAACAGCTAAAACGATTCATAGACGTTTTCACTCAAGTGAAATTTAAAAATAGAAAGTAAAAAGAGCAATTGCTGGATGTTGTAGTTGTGAGGATGAGCGGACCTTTCGGAACCCGACAATTGTTGCGTTCTTCAGCTTTTCCCCAAAGCTGCCCTCTCCGCCGAACACTCCTTTCACCTTCTTGCTGAGACTGTCGAAGACGCCTCCATTTGCTGCGACAGCCAAGAGCAGCAGCAACAGAATGAGCCTCATTCTGGGACACTAGCTGAATTAGGCAGAATTAGCTAACTGCACAGGATCTTGAATAGAGGTTAGTGGCAGGAAACAATGGAAATGAGCTGTGGTCTGCGGCCGCATTTAGGTCACAATTTCGCAGCGGAGTATTGCTTGTTGTCAGCTTTCTCGCGGGTGTAAGCCCTGTTTGGTTGAAATCTGTCTGTTGTAATTCTACTTGCCTCCACCTTGGCTCAAGAAGGATCCGGCATAAGGAGAAAATCGTATTAGACTCCTGAGAATTCGTGAAAAAAATTGGCCATGTGTATATCAGAAGTTGTGCATCGAATGGCAAGACGAAGAAGTTGAGACCCGCACAAGGTGAGATGCTGCCAAAGAACGAATCGCAAGGAAGCAGCAGGAGACCCCGGATGAGCTCAGTAACAGCGTTGTGGATCATCTAAACAAAGTGGAAAGTAGAAGCGGAAAGTATAGCGTCGATTCTCAACCGTTATTAGTAAAAACTAAAAGGATAAAGGATAAAGGACGGCGTTATTCAATCCCGTTTGGGATGCGCCACGCACTCTAAATAATTCTACGGGACGTCCTGGAGGCGAGTTGAATGCGTATTTGGCCATACAATGACTTGCGGTGGCCAGCCGATGAAGAAGTCAGCGCTTTATCCTTCCCAGAAAAGTCTGGTACCAAATCTCCGACCCCGGAGGGATGGAAGGCTTGGTTGGCCTGGGTGGGAAATCCGAACCAGGAACCTTGTATCGGGTGCAGACGACAGCCAGCACATCCTCCGACTGCGTTACACGCAGCCCATTAGTGCCAATCACCATAATTAATATCATTCTAAACTCAAGAAGGACGTGACACTCAGCATATAGTGAAGGGGAAATGCGGGGGTTTCTTTGAGGGTGGATTTCGAAGATGGATTCAAAAGACTCCGTATGTGGCAGTGAAAGGAAGCAAAGAGGTGTTGATGTGCCGCCTTTATCGTCGCTCCTTTTATAAGCAGATCCTCATACTCATTGATGGTCTATGTTTAACTTACCATGGCTGAAAAAATAATGGAGTACAGTTGTTCTAGAGGAGTATGATGGTGAGATGACACAAGCGTTTGCTCTTTTCGGCCACCCAATGGCAAACAACGAATCCAGAACCGTTTGAATTCCCGTTGGCGAGCTGTTCACGGAAATAACATTGGCTGTGCCCTTTAGCAAAGCGAGAGGTCACGGAATAATTTTGAAAAGCGCTCTTTTCTAGAAAATTCAAATAAACGCCGACGAAAATCACTCCAATTCGAGATGGCAGAGGCGTACGACATGTATTTTATAATGTGCGACAATCTGAACACCATCTTGGTCTATACCCCAGTGGTCGGATTCATCAATCCCCGGTAAAGGTTAAGAAGATTTGCGAAGGTACCCACGACAATCGTAGAGCTTCCTCCGCTCAACAGTATGCTCGCGAATGGATGCGTGAGGTAAAGGATAAAGGATAAAGGACGGTGTTACTCAACTCCTTTTGGGATACGCCACGCATTCTACTTCTACGGAATGTCGTGGAGGCGAGTTCAATTCGTATTTGGCCATACAATACTTGCGGTGGCCAGCCAATGAACAAGTCAGCGCTCTATCCTTCTCGGACAAGTCTGGTACTAATTCACCGGACAGATGGAAGGCTTGTTTAGCCTGGGCGGGAAATCCGAACCAGGAACCTCCTCCGACTGCACTACACGCGCCCAATACGTGAGGTATATGATGAATCTCACATCTCCCTTCTACCCCGCATAGCCCCAGGTTTCCTCGTTAATGAATTTGGTTTCAGAGGTACTCATTTGGTGAATAAAAACGCGCTTAACAAGTGTCAAACAGTCAACAACTAAATTTACTCACCCAAAATCAGTCGGAGAGGGGTGCTGGATCCAAAGGGCACCATCTCTTGGACGAATTTTCGTTCCTCCACCTCATTGGTGGGATCTCCACTACCGAAAAGTAGCACCTAAATATTGATAGTCATCTGCAATACAAACGTTGAAAGTGTACAAATGACTGGTGCTGCCCAGTCAATAGACATGTAACGATTTATCTTCACCACACACATCTGCCACTACTTCTCAGAGAGATGATAGGCTTTGTTGCTCGAGGTGCGAAACAAAGCCCTGATCGTTTCCTGGCGGCGAGCGAGATTAGGCCTCCTTCCTACTGCTGTAGTGCCCTACCCAGTGTAGCGCCAACAGGTTGCCGAGATGGGAGCTTGAGCTGCTGGAGCAAAGATGGACGCATTCCGATTCAAACGACGGGCTTCGCCCTCTTTGTCTGGAGACTTTGTATAAGCACAATGCATGTGTTTATCACCTGGCAACATGTTCCGAAAAAAGTGGACTTCTCGGCAGCAGTAGAACAGCATGGATGCGGGAATAGCCTCAGCTGGAGCATGAGCTTGGGAATTCTCGAGAATGTCACTAGTTGTTTGGTCTGACTTCTGTTTCATTCCTCTTTGTTTCCGGCACTCCTGTAAATGCCTCGCTTTTGCTGTTGCTAATAGGACATAAAAGAATAAGTATTCTAGGATGATCATAGTTTTAAAAGTACTCAGATGCTACCAACCAACCAGTCTTTCTTTTTTCTTTTTTCTTTTTTTTTTTTTGGTAGAGGGGGAGTGTTAGACTACAGTATTCCTCAAACAACGTGTATACAGAATAAAAGAAATTTCATTTTATTTTGTAGAAAATTTTATCTAGAATCGGGTATAAGAAAAGTCGGAAATGAATGAATGAATGACGGTTATAAGGAAACGAAGATTCCTCAGATCCCTTACACCAACATTTTCTTAAGGTTTCTAGTCGGGAGGTCAAATGAAGGCATTGTGATCTTTAATAAACATCGCAAATGCCTTGTCTCGATGAATTACTGAAAACCGTCAAAAGCTCTTCCTCGAAGCTGTTTTCAAATTGAAATTGGCAGCAAGGTTGCTGCGGATGAGAAGTAGGGAAGGGAAAATCAGTTGAATAGACTTAAACACACGGTAAAAAATAAAGGATAAAGAGTGGCCTTAATCAATCTTTTTTTTTTGGATGTGCCACGCATTGAACTTCATCGAGAGCATCTTTGGCCGGCTGTTGCGTGTCCGGGTACCAGGTTCCGTGTTCGAATCTCCTGACGTTACTAGACTTCTGTGGGAAGAATAAATATTGTTCATTGACTGTCCATAGTCACTGTATGGCCAAATACACACTCAAATTGCCTCCACCACATCCCGTAGAAGTAGAATGCGTAAAGCATCCCAAAAGGAATTGAGTAACCCCGTCATTTATCTCTTGCACTATATTGGAAAATCTTCATAACAGCTCTGTCCTATACTTCTGACTCCTCTTCTGCTTTTAGAACATGGTCGATGACGTCTATCCAGCTGTCTTGCTCGCGGTCGCATTTTCGATAAGGGTCAGAAAGGCTTTTATCGCTATGTTTCCAGAAGAGTTCATGGTGGATAAACCACTACTGGAGCGGAATGTCCATTTCCATGACATATTTTGATTGGCAGAGCACTATGACGTGTTTATTAAACAGATAATTGTACGCTTTGCGAGGCCTACACATGTTTGGGGTTTTTCGACAAGTGCTGCTCGCCTTCGCTCGGTAGCACTGAACAGCTGCTCAAGCTACTCTCGGTATTGAGCAAACAGATCCAGTCCTCAGTCGCTCCACTATGAACTATTACCTTTGACTGATCGTGACTGCACACTGACAGACATCCTGAATCAACCGTAGCTGGAGTCACCTCACCGCGATTCTCATCTGGGTTTCTGATGAAAGGAGAGCGCATTGAGCGATGCGAAAGAAATCGTCTCTAAACGACTCGAAACACAACTACGACAAACAGTGGAGGTTCGAACTATGGCAACAACAATAAATTGATTTGTGATTGACTTTACAACACATTTAACCAAGGGGTCTCCCGTCTCGCCGATATTCTCGCCGTTGCAACCCGTACACTTTATAAGGTATACTACACCTGAGGTCATGCTCATTGGCGAGTCCTACAGCTGAAATCGTATAGTCGATTCTTTACGAGAAGTTCCCTGAGATTGGCCGGCGGAACTTCGTTACAGACCAAAGCGGTGAATCAAAGTGCTATAGTTGATCACATCTTTGTCATCACCGTTCGCTCTATAACTCGCAATGCGAAATAAACTGCAGGATGCCATCGGTGAGCGGAGGTCACCAACGAAAATCAGAAAAACACAGCGGTGTTCATTCGTGGATTTCGTGAAAAATCCAGAACGCCTCCAGCGCTTTTTTAGAGGAAATGTCTTTCTCGGCAGTCAAAATCGTGCACTTCACATCAAAATCGTTTCCGCGATGTTTCTTCACTCTATGTTTGTCCAGAGGAATTGTTACGATACCTCGCCTTTTGCAAGCCAGATGTTCATTAATACGAACGGCAAGGACCCCTCTGGTTTCCCCAAATGCTCATATGTCTGGCTGCATGTCCGGCATTCATGCTCATAGAAAGCCAATTTTGGCGCAAGCTCTTGCATTCCCATAAGGAGAAACAGCACACGTTTCCGTATCTTAAAACCTATTCGAACGAGCTAGCGTCTGATGTTGCCACTGGGAAGTCAACTGTACGACAACATCGTTCTCCATCTGGGCCCGACTTATGCTTCGTTGTAGAGCGAAAGTGGCGTTGTCGGTTATAATCATTGTCGTAAACAACCGGTGTGTTCATTTTATGGTAGTGCGAAGCAAGTAACGTTCAATGGCAAATCTGTATGGGCTCAATAGAGCTTGTTGAGAAGAAAGGTTAAAAATTCCCTTTTCTCAATCTTTCGCAATATTCATAGCAACGACGGCCAACTTTTGACTCGTTTATACAAATCATACGTTTTGCCCCATTTTGAGTATTGTTCACAGGCAAAAAGCTTTTTCCAAAAAGCTTGTACTTATGCTTGAGAATGTCCAGAAAACTTTCACGAGACTCGTCTTTTACCGCACTCATCCTGGGTCAAATTCGAGTACAATGCCAAGCTATGTTGTTCGGATGACAGAATTGGGGTTAAAAGTTTGCAGCACATACGTATCATAGCCGACCTTCATATTCGTTTTTCGTATTCTTTGGGGCGAAATCAAGATGAAGCCTAGTAAGTACTGGACGTTCATACCAAGTAGTGAAAGAACTGGTGGGTTCAATTTGCACCATAGAAGAATCCTTAGTTCAAATCATACGAGAATGTTTCATGTACTTTTCTATAGAGTTGCAAGATGGCTGCAGCGTCTTCCATCTGACGTTATAAAATGCAAAACAGGCAAGGATTTTAAAGCCAAACTAGAAAGAATCAATGTTTTACAACTACTAGATATCGGAGAATCTTGGAGTTCTCGTCTATGATAACTTTTCCCGTTCCAGGTGGACATATCCGATGTGAGAAAAACTCATACCTGCTTCTCCGACTAACTGAGTGTTTGCTACCGCTCCGTCTACCATTTGCAGTCGCGGCGCTCTCAAGAGTTGCGAGTCTCCAACCACCTTCCATCCTCAGCAGTAACGCTCATACTCGTAAATTCCAAGAAGACACCGGCAGATGAAGACTACTTGCTTCAAAGGTATTATTCTGTATTGTTGTCAATTGCATGAGTGTTTTTCACACCATTTATTTATTTATTTATTTATTGAAACTAATCCAATCAGAGCTTAGAAAAACATAGGGAACAGAATCAACAACAACAGAGATTGGACGTAATGAACTGAGGAATTTCAGAAATGGCTCAAATTGCTGAAAGTGCTGAAAAGGCCAGGAATCCTTTTTGATAATGAATGAGAAGAAGAAAATAAGAAAAGGCTAGCACGAGTGGATCAGTAACAAATAGGTAGTGGGTGGAAAAGGCATCCGCTGGGAAGGGACGGCAACGGCGATTGGGCGATTTCTTGTTACTTGAAAATCCAAGAGCATATAAAAACATACAGAACAGAATCGACAATGAATGAGAACGAAATGAACTGAAATAAGGGAATGAAGGAGGACTCAAAGTGCTGAAAAGGTCAGGATTTCTCCTTGATCACGAGTGAAATGAAAGAGAAAGCTAGCAGGAATGGACCAGTAAAAAGGAAGCAGTGGGTAAAAGAGGCATCATTAAATTCATCAGCTCGTACATAGTATTACTCATTGTCTTTTCTTCACATTCTCAACATTTCATGCATTGTCCTCGATCTCTCACATCGTTTCAGCTTATTGATGGTGTAATGGTGATGGCAACGGCACAGAAGCATTAACACACAAGCTCTTTTCTGTCTTCTTTTCTTTTTGTTCCGCTGCCGCTATGTTCATTCCGCCTCTCTCCAATTACTGACTATGAGTTTGCTACGATCTCAATCTTGTAAAGATTCCTAAACATTTAGGATCAAAGGGTTGAAAATCACTCAGACTGCAGCATATGTTTTTGTTTCTGCCCACTGTTGTTTGTTGAAGGCGCACAACTTGTGCAGTAAATGAAATGAAATGAAATGAAAAAAGAATGCTCAGGTCGCAGTCGAAAACTTAGACCTTAAAGCCGAAGGCGTAGCCGAGTATTATAGCTCCTCTGGCCATTTCCCACTGGGGAAGAAACGATAGTTTTGTACTACTTCCGTTTCCATCCGTTTTTGAGCCTTTCCTTTGCGCCTTTTGCCTTACACTTTTTGCAGTAACAAAACACTCCACGTGACCCCGTTGGTAAATGAAGTACGGCAGACGCTGTTACCGCACTTTGCGATGCTGATAACGAACTCCACTTTGCAGACCCTTGTTCCAGGAGCATCTTTCGCCTTCCAGCGCCCGAATGTCGGGCCAGATCTCGCGCAGTCGTCGCAGCAGAGGAGTAGCCTGAGTGTCTAGTGAGTCGCCCACCAGGGTGGCTGGCGAGCGCGATCGGATGCGATGGGGGGCCCGACAAGGTCCGACGACACGGTCAGCGGAGGCAAGAGCGGAGGTCGAACGCCCTTGGAACGCCGCCATCTTGGCGCCACGCCTAAAAAATCCTTATTGCCCCTTCGCGATGACTGCAGGAGGACGGCTACGGTCTCGCCGCACCTTCGCGTCTCGTCTCCTCGACGTGCGCTTCTTCTGCGCCATTTTTCGTGAAGTGCTTGTCGTTCACGTGGCGATTTTGAAAATAAACTGCTGAGAATAAGGCAGAAAAAGTGGAAACTGTTCTTCGTTCCCGAACCTTCCACTTTATTAGGCTGTGCTATGTAGTTCTCTACGCATGGTATTCTACTGTTCTCTAATATAACCTATTAAAGTAATTCTAATATTAAGTATTTGCAGTTATTGATAATCGTGGAAGCCATAGCACCTTCAGTTCGTCTCAAAACAATGCCATACCTTCGCTTTTCTATTTCGGAAGTGGCAGATGACATTTCAAGCATCAATTCGATAACGTTGGCGTAGTCAGCGACATGGTTCTGAAACAGTTTCTACAGCACTGTTGTGATTCACTTGTTCACTGGACTTGTGAGCTCACCGATCACAGAATATTTATTAAGCAAAAGAAAAAGTCGGCTTTTTTAAAGATTGGCAGAAGCAAAACATAGAAATTGTTGAGTCAAAAAGTGATACAAAATCAGCAGAAAAGATAACACCTAACGCTGATCCTTTAAGGATTAACTAAAGGACTTCTTCCTTGTTTTCATCAGGTGGAAACTATTCTTTCTCCAGAGTTCGTTTTCACATCCGAAATTGTTACAAGCTTGATTGACCGAGGAGCATTATTCGTTCGCCTTTATTGATTATTCGCCTTATTCGGAATCTGAAAACATTAGACATAAGCAGGACTATCAGTCCAAACATAACCAAGCCAAGAACCTCGCGAAAGTTCAAAGACCCGCTGAATAGCAACCCTTCCAACACCAACGGATTAAACATTCAGAAGGCCAGAGAGACTACACAAGATGTGAAGGTGCTAAAAAGCGAGGTTGATGTAGGGAGGAGTCCGCGGGTTAGACAGACGCATTCCTCCCCCCTCCGATTTGGCCTTGGGTCCTCAGTTGTGTACAGAACCCCCGTAGGGTGTAGCGTGCAGTAGTACGGTTCACCCGTGCTAGCTAGAATTTTGGATCCATGTTGCAAATGTGGACAGCATGGAGGTGGGAACGCGCCAGCGAACCACGCTGCATCGAACGGGCAAGCCATTCAGAGAGAGTGTGTGCGGTCGATGCCCTGCCTGGTTATGACCTGGCCCGCTCCAACCTCCCAGTGCTGCCTACCTTGGCGACATGGAAGGAATTTTGAATGTGACCTCAAAGTAGATGTCGCTACGGTCGTTCACCTCGTGGCAACTTAGTGCGGTTGCTGGGCGTGATTTGTTTCCACTTATAGGCGTTTCTTGAGTTAAACGTTGTAACGCTTAGCTGCTTCACCGATGTACACATCTCCAAAGCTTCTGCACGGTAGTAAGCAGACAGCAACGAAAGCGAGTCTCCTCCCTCCCTTGAAAGTCTCCTCCCTCCCTTGAAAAACAGACCGTGCAGTTTCGGTTTGTGCAAATTCGGCCACTTCTGTAGCCCAATTACGGACTGGGTGACGCTTGAGATTAATAGGACGTACGTATGCCTAGCACGATGGCTTCGTTTTCCAAGCCAACCATCCCAACGTAGTTTCATATCGAAGTGCTGACACCATCTGAGACGAAAGGGATGATGAACTTGCCCTGCTGCGAATGTGATCAAAACGCGTTGATGCTGCAACTCATGCCACAGCCTGCTACAGAGCTACAATCGAGCTGATCCGTGACTACGCTGCAGCTCTGGTTTTGTAGCCCTGTGGCTTTTAAGTTTTCTATCCTAATCCTGGGCGCTAACGTTTCCGAAAGGACCAGAAACTGACTGATATGTGGGTCGCAAAGTTGTGACGACCAACGTCCTAATCTGGGCCGCTAGCGATTTGACATCACTGGACAAAACCAGCTGAGTTTAGCGGAAAAAGCACACCAGAACGTTGGTCTACTCCTTATTAGTTCTCCTTTCGCTAGTTTTGAACGAAATATACCATTTCGTTGTCGAATTAGACACTTTTCGAATCAAATTGGACACTCTTCTAAGCTGGTCTAAGACTTTTAAGATCAAAGCGAGCTCTTCCTAGTTTAAATGAGCTTCCTCTACATTAAACGTGAGACTATACAAAAAAGTTTGAATTAATTTTTGCTCAAGGAACATTTTATATATCTTCCTTGCAATTTTTATTCATCTACCCATTGTGAAGACATTGTTTGAAATTTTACAAAAATTTCATTTTTCTGAGAATAAATGGTGGCTCAAAGCTTGCTCTGGGGAAGCTTGTTCTAAAAGGGCAGGAAGGCAGCCATTTTTTAGTGCCAAAGAAGATTGTGCCATGCCCTCGTTCAAGACGTCGCGATTTTTATTCGACTGATAGCAGAATTTCTGTTTGCTAGGAGTTTGACACCTGTTAACGATACGACAAAAGCAACTGTAAGGAACACATATCTTCACTTTAATGGTTCATGTAAGTGACATTTACACTACCAATCAAATAAAAGTTGCTGGAAACATTTGGGTTCATGGCACGATGAGATTTTTTAATGCGCCACATGCGTGCTTCTTTGTGCCTCAAGACCATTTTTAATTTATTATTTTTCTCTAAGAAATAAAATTGTTATTGAATTATTACGCTTACTGGGGCAGGTTAGGAACAAATTTCAAAGAAGGTTATACCAGTTTTGCCTGGAAAAAAATTACTCTAACCGTTCTATTGAGTCGTTCCATTGAGTTTAACCTGCCCCAAGGTCTTTTCGATCTGTAAGAATTCGTTTTGATTTCAGAAGACTTAAAGATGACTTAGAAGAGTGTACAATTCGTCGTGAAAATGGTGAGACGACATTCTTTACGTTCATCGAGCTTTATGTCGCGACATGAACGAGTGGAGACGTTGATGAGGCGTACCTGGCCAAATCAACGACAAGCAGTATGCTGGCTGGACAAAGATGATAGGCCTAGTAGAAGCTCGGCATGTTACCGTCGTTAAAATAGTCCTGCTAGCATTCGATCAGGAAGTATGTACTTCAGCCACCTTAACCGCAAGATCAGTGAATGTTAAACGTTCGGCGAGTAGGAGAGAACTGGCTGAGGTAGGTTAGAAGTTTCCCATTGCTCGTAACACCTGCCACTACCCTTCACGCTCTTGATTCCGTTTCGCTTTCCAGTCCGGCTCTGGTTTTCACTGGGTTCAGTAACTAGAGCTGTGTTCGGGATGCCACAATGAAGGCGGCACGTTGGCAACTCTCTGTGGTTCATTCTCTCTTGAAGATGAAGTCCTAATGTTTCTTCTTCGATTTTAAAAAGGGCAGATGACGGTGGTAGTCAAGTCGCTTGCGGAATGCGCCGTGCAATCTACTTCTACGGGATGTCATGGAGGCAGTTTGAAGGCGAGCTTGTCCTATGCAAGCAACTTCGGTGGAGCTTGTTCCAATCTACAGATTTACGAGAAATGGCTCTGTTGGCTTCGGCGGCAAATCCGAGCTAAGAGCCTAAAATCGGGTGCACGTAAAGGTCGACGCATCCTCCGACTGCGCTTCCACACGCCCTCTTCCTCGTGTTTGCTTCCCACTAAACTATGTTGCAGTCAAGACGAGTCCTCCGGTGTTTTCATTTGCTCTGCCTAGAGAATGACTCTAGTCCGCGATAAAACCAGAACACGGTAGATGTACTTTGGTCGCTGTAACAATGACCAGATGTTCGATGGCAGAGTATTCCGTGGGAGGAGTGCACCATTTGGAATCAAAACACGTTTCGTTCCGGGTTAATCAGCACAAAAGTAGTGCAGATGTGCTACCCTTCTCGAATTTTACTTTGTCCTGCGTCCCTCAGCAGCTATATCCACATAGACAGACAAACTAGCGGAAGTAAAATACAGGTGAACTTCACACAGTGTATACAGAACTGGTCTCCAGTCGAAGAGGTGAATCGACGACGGCAGGGAGGGACCTAATGCGGGTCACGCTCTTCTAATCCAAGCGCTCTTCCCGATGAGTCGTAGAAGCATTCCGCAACACGTTCTGATATCGCCGTCCAGACCTGGTTTGGTGCACACACAGGAGAAACGTTTCTGAAAGCATCCCTTTGAGCAGCGGAATCCGTGTTAACAGGGAGATCTTTAGCTCTTCGATTCCGGACTTCACTACGCTGAACAACGTGGACAAGCACGAGAAGTTCAACTGCTCACATTTTGTTACCATTGTCAGAGTGTCGCATTTTCACTGGCCCACGTCACTACAACGATTGCAGTTTAACGGATGATGTACATATACCATTTCAAGTCAAAAAATCAAAGCGAGCTCCTTCCACGTTGAACTTGACACTCTCCGAAGAGATTAGAATAATTTTTGTGCAATGAAATTTTTTGTATAGCATTCAAGTTTGAAACCACCTACCCAATAACTGAACACATCGTTTGATATTTTATTAAATTCTTAATTTTCGAGGAAAAATAATGGTTTAAGCTTCGAAGAATGTTATGCGAAAAAATTTCCTTGTACAAAAATTATTCTATTCTCTTCGGAGAGTGTGAAGACGGCCATTTTTTAGGGCCAAAAGAAGAGATTCCACCATGCAATCCTCCAAGACACGATTTTTATTCGACTGATAGTAAGGCTTCTAGCTTCTTAAATTTGATACCAGCGAGTAATCCTCCACCTGACAACCGTAGGACCAAATTGGTCCGCAATGGATTACATGACCGCACTTGTGAAACCCCCAATTGTGGGGCTTGTCCAGCGGGAAAGGAGGGTGACTGCACCATATCGGGTGAAGTCTAACTGACCTCCTGTCAAGCTTGTGGAGATGAGTACATCGACGAAACCAGCCCTCCCCTTCACGTGAGGGTAAAGGAGCATCTGGATGGTAAGGAGAAGCTTAGTGCATCCACTGCTCTAGGCTACCACAGAATCAAATGACATGTAGGAGAGGGTTTGGGAGCTGAGGTGAGGATTCTTGGGCACGAGGCTCAAACGTCGGCGCGCAAAGCCCTTGAGGTGCTTTGGATCTATTCCAGGGATCCCAACTTTAGCCGGAAAGGGGAATGCCTGTATATAACGCGCGAGCTCAAGCCCTACCTCAGCCTCGCATTCTAACCTGGGTAAGGTGCTGTCCTGTACCACTGCTTTACCTTATGCGGTCTTCAGTGCACTATATTGAAGTATGGCACTTGGATTCTATCCATTACTTAGGCTTTCAAAAATTTGACGTCGAATTCTGTAGGGTGGAGGAGGCCTTTGCCGGGCTAATTCCTAATTTATTCATCTCTTTATTTATTTATTAAAATCATTTGTACTTTGTATTTATTATTTATATTTATTTGATTTATTTATTTTATTAATTTATCTTTGACCTTTTCAGGGTCTGAAGAAAGCGATCCGGCCGATACGTTAACCAATAAAGCCGATTAATAACCTCGTGACGGACACGGCAACTCTAAAGATACTGAAGGCTTCTGTTTGCATGGGGATTTCGCTAGCAATTCAGCAGCACAGCTCTGGCCTCGGTGCTTCATAGAGGAATTTCGAGTCTTCAACGGAACTAGGGGACTTATTGTTCGCTACGGGAAGGGAGGAGCCCGTTCAGGGGAAAGCCAATCAAAGCTCCAACTCTGCTCATCACTCTGAATGCTCCCTCCTAGTTAGATGCGGCTGTACGCAGGAAAGGCACAAAAGCTATCCATCAGCGTGAACGGTTTTAGCTACTCGACTAGGGGGAAGTGGGATCTCAAGCGAAATGTATTTATTTATTTATTTATTTATTTATTTATTTATTTATTTATTTATTTACTTCATGCATTTATGGGTGCGCCACAGTGGAAACACAGCCAGCAATCCATTAGGAAAAGAACCACCGCCATGGTGTTAAGAAAGAAATAAAAAGAATAAGAAACGATCACAAATCAAGACACAGTTACCGAAATTAGAAAGCTAGAAATCTGAAGGTCTTGGTGGTTTTGTAAATAAGTCCATTTCTGAAACACCTCAAGAAACTCGCACCTTGGAAAAGATATTCTTTTAGGATTAATCCTAGGCTTCGAGTGTCGATTGCTATGTCACGAATTAGGTCAGATATTCTAGCCTACAGGGTTCTCAAAGAATTCAACTTGCTGCTTGGCAAGTACGAGGATTTGGCGAGACTGTCTGTGCAGGTGTGTAGAAGGTCTACTTGAATTCCGTGAAGTGCTCGAAGATATGCTACTACTCATGCCTCGTGCTACTACTCATGCCTCGTTTAACAGTGATTGTTGATTGTTATGTTTTGTACTAAAAATGTTTTTGTTCGTTTCCTTTTTAACATCATCTACGCCATAAATAAATAAATAAATAGCTTAATTAATTAATATTTCCACAGATCTAAAAATACGGAAAAGAGAGAGAGGTCTATGCTGCAACTCTACTTATCTGGCTCGAAAGGCGACTCAGAAAACAAAAAATTGATTGCACTTCGAAAAAAGTTCCGCTACAGAAAGTAGAAGAGTGTGAATTTCAATCAACAAACAACTGTTTCTTGTCTCCTTCCACATAGATTGTGAGATTGCTCCACACTGTGTGCTGCGACTTGACAGACACGCAAATGGCATACCCACACCGGGGCGGGTTCTGCCTTTCACGAAGCTCTAAACTAATATGCACCCCAGGCGATAGCCTACTAAAAAGACCTGCAGAGGAGGTCTGTGTGCAAAGAAATAATACTAAATAGAAGTATTAAAGAACAAATAAACTGGGTGTGATTTTGTAGGAGCCAAAATAAGATTAGCAGAACGCTGGAAAAAGGAGAGCCATGTGAAAAAGCAGGATTTCTGAAATGATTCACCAGCGTCGATCACACACACCATTACGAAGCTCATCGAAGTATCGCGAGCTGCCGCTGCGCCTCACGTTCATCAACCTGAAGAAGGCATTCGACTCCGTCGAAGCTGAAGCGGTCATCGAAGCCCTGCTCCCTCGGGGCTCAGAACACCACATTCCTTCAAGAGTTGCACAGGTGATTCACGAGCAAAATTTCACCATTCTACAACGACGTCGCCATCGATGTGAAGAAAAAAGTTTGGCAGGAGGATATCATATCCACGAAGCTCTTCAGCGCCACCTTCGTAAACGTTATGCGCGAACTAGAATGGGAAGAGATGGGAGTGAAGGTCGGCGGCCGGCAACTGCACCATCTTCGCCTTGCTGACGACATCCTGCTCATAACACCGAGTACACACCGAGCATCAAGCGGAGCGAATGCTGGCCGACTTCATTCGTCGTTGGACTGCAGCTGAATCTTACGAAAACGATTCTCGTGAGGAGCGGACAAGTTTCTGAAGCCCCATTCTCGCTCAGCGGAACGAACATCTCGGTGCTACGTGTATCTGACTCGCAAGTCAATATAGCCAACGACCTGGCGCCAGAGCTCGGCAGGAGGAAACGAACGGCTTGGGGAGCTTTCAAGTGCGTCGAAGAAGTCGCGAAGAAGACGAAGAACGTCAGACTCCGTGCCCATCAATTCGGCTACACTGTTCTTCCTGCGCTGACATACGTCTTAGAGACCGTGCCGAGCTTCGTCGACATTCGAAGATCAGAGACGCTTTCGCATGGGACTAGTCGTCGAAAATTAGGTGGGCCGGCTACGTAATGCGCTTCGCAGACACCCGCTGGACGAGAGCCATCACCGACTGGATTTTGCGAGATGTCAAAAGAACACCAGGACGCCCACCAACGCGTTGGTCGGACTTCTTCGTGAAAGCCTTGAACGACCGTTATGACGCTCTTCGAGTCCTTCGAGCGAGGAGGATCCATTCATTGAAGCACTTTGGCACGCGACATGGTCGAATAGAGATACTGGTGGCGCCGGCTGCTGAGCAATTGGATGATCAACTGGACGACAGGTGTTACAGGTGATACAGGTGATAATTTTGAAGAATCAAGAGGGGTTGACTTTAAGCCAACGAGACTCACAGTAATGCTTGCAGTTCCTGAGCTTTTCGGATTGATATTATTTAACGCTTGTATTATGACTGTGATGTGAACAACTATCGCACCAGGGGCCCAGATTCATCAAGCGCTTACGGGCCGGTAACGGTGGAAACTGTCGTCAAACTCATTGATATGAGAATCATCACCATCAGATTTGGCGGCACGTTTCGCCTTACCGGCCGGTAAGCGGTTGAGGAATCTGGCCTCAGTGATAATTGAGATATTTCGAGGAATGGGCGCTTATGGAAACCATGCTATATAGAGGAAAGTGATCAGAAAATGCTAAGACACAGTCGGAAAAAAGTGTTGTAGAAGAACCCGCGTAAATAGTCGTACATATGTAGTTATGGAAAAAACTAACGCTGTGAGCAGCACTCCGCAATGAGCAAACACGAAGCATGGGAAGTGGGATTGATGACTGGGCGAGACCAGGTTCCTTCCGAACATTTAAGACCGGTACAATAACAAGCATCCTTAGTTTGCTTCGAAAAATATTTACCTTAGGAGATGAAAAAAATCGGATGGTAGCATCTGCAAGCGCAGAGTAACTTGTAGAAAAAGGATTTATGAAGTTTGGAAAATTTCTTCTTTTCGCTTCGACATGATGAACAGAAGCCGTTCTAAATGCATCGTCTGTGAAGATTCGGCGTCAGTGGAGGAGAACGCAGAACTGCGTAGGCGAGGAGTCAATCAGGGAGGGGGGGGGGGGGGGGGGAGGAACGTCCACACGGGTGCTCCTTTAATGCCCCCGCAGACTTCTGCGGCGAGCGGCGACGGCGAACGGCGAAACCGCTGAGCGGCGCCGCTCAGCGGTTTCGCCGTTCCCTTGACTCATCATCAGTGGGAGCGGTGACGGCGAGGTACTGTACTGTTTCTAGTCGCCGCTGCCGCTGGGCGGCGCCGCCGGTGACGCCGGTGCCGCTGGCGGCGAGCTCTGCGTCTCTTCCCTATGGTTAAGCATAGGGCAGCGGCGACGCCGCAAAAGTCTGCGGGGGCCTTTACCGTGTGTCCCTTTTCATAAGTTCTGCACACTTTTCCCTCCTTCCTTTTTCTTATTTTTCGTTTCTAAGAGCCGACCTAATCTAATTTGTTCCCCTTAGGGACTCTTTTCCTTCCTGCTGCGAGTTATTTGAATGGGCAAAATAAATAAATAAACGTGCATTAGGAATTGGTACGTAGGTAATGAGAACCTGCGAACTACGCATACATTTTCCAAGAATGCATTCTCACCAGAAAGCTGTTGTTACCACTGACCAAGAAGAGTTTTATTTGTTTACTTACTTATTTATTCATTTCTTTATTTCTCAACGATAGGTAAGGCATACGTGATACAAAATGCGGTACAATAAAGTTTTTAGAGACTAATAAAGTTTTTTATTTTTTCAATTTTCCTGATTTTATGAGACGCCTATCTCTCTTTGACTGCAGAAAAGTGGTAGCGTAGGTGGGTAACGGAAGCACAATGAGCGAACTGTGGTTTGCACTGAAGAAACCGGTGCTATTACTGCTGTGTTTGAGTACTGAATCATCATCTGAACGTTTTCTAAGAGGCTCAAAAAGACAGTGATATCGGGTGTGACGAAGTCTCAGTTCCTTTTCCTATGTTTGCTCGCGGGCAAAACAAAGCCTTTCAGCTAAATCTGGGTAAGTTGTGGTGGAGCGAATGTTGTTCCGCACCTACGCCGAGCTATTTAGCAACGTGGTTGCTGATTTAACGCTAAATCCCCTTCCTGTCCGAAGTCATCCTTAAAGTAGAAGCGGTTTTGGTCATTTTCAATCCCATGGAAGAAAGGAGAGCTTCGGAATTCAGCGGTGTTCAGCAACTACAGGGCAGCATTGGCCATCCAGTCTTTTTGTGGAACGCGGCACACACTTCACTTCTCCAGGATATTGTTGTAAATTAACGATGCGTATTTGGGTAGCACACTTCGGTAGTCAACCGATGGAGATCCGTATTTTAATTTAATCAGAAAGCCTTTGCTGCCAGTTCCTTGATCTTGATGTTGCCAATGCTTGAGAGGTATCCGAACCGTAAACCTCTCTTCGGGGTACACATGACAGCCGACGCTTTCTTCGACTGCGCTAACACGTGACATTATAATTAAAGTCCCACGACAGTAATGGCTGACATCCCCGATAGCGCTGGAAAGTTTGGCCCACTTGCGACATCCGTAAATCACCACCTGTATCACACCTATCTTCCCGTTGATCATTGGGCTGCTCGAGCGGGTGCTAGTACCGCCTCTGTTCGTCCCTATCGCGTGCCAGTGTGCTCCGGTGGGTCCCCTCGGTCAAGGGACACAAAGAGCGTCACATAGTTCGTTCAGAGCTTCCATGAAGAAGTCCGACCGACGCGTTGGTGGGCGTCGTGTCGTATCGGTGCCTCCCGAAGGCAGCAGCTGCAGCAGCTCGTCGAGCCATCTGCTCGGCTGCTTCGCGCTCGTAGGCCGGCTCAAGTCGTTCTGAACTTTGTGCGAGGCGGTGCACACAGACACGCGCACAGAAGCGATAGGTAGCAGCACACGTGCGGCGGTGCGCGACCGCTTTTCTGCGTCGTCGATGGCCGTCTCCGCTCCGTCCGACGCTCTCCCGTCGTCCGTCTGCCGTCGGTGCGCTCCGTCACGGTGGCGCTCTCCGCGGCCGTTGTTTTACCTCGCTGTTGCCACACTTCACTTTCGGTTTTCAACACTGCGCGCGCGACCCGGACCGGACCGGCCGGGCTCTGCCCTACCCCAGCAGCCCTGCCCTGCCCTTCGACCTCGGCGACGTTGCCGTTCCGAACCGTTCCGTTTTCGCGCGCTTTCCTGCCTGCCTGCGCAGGCTCGGTGTGCAACATTGGGGTTTATCCTGCCCTTGGAGACCTTGACGAGGGCTTTCCGAGCCGCGCGCCCAACATCGGTGGAATCCTGCCTTCGCTCTTTGTTGGCTGCAGGATTTCTTCTCAGCGGTTTCCTGTAAGAAAGCTTATCCCATCTCCTTACCTTGAGTGTCGTGCTATGGATTCATCACACATATTGTGTTACGGATTCCTAATCCTAATCCGTTAACGTGGTATCACGGTCGGAGGATCGCCGGCTGACGCGAGCACCCGTCCAACGTTCTTGGTTCGGATTTCCCGCCTATGTCAAGCAAATGGCCGTCTTTCCGGAGTCGGTGAATCGGTGCCAAACTTGTCTGGGAAGGATATAAAGGATCTTGTACGTCGAATGCCCACCGCAAGTCATTGTATAAGCCACATACGCATTCAAATTGTGTCAACGACAGCCCGTTGAACAGGAATGCGTGGCGCATACCAACGGGCATAGATTAACGCCACCACTTCCTTTATTTTCTAATAATTCTATCACTAACTTCCTCTACCATTCGTATTGCGCTTGACTTAGATTGCCAAATTTGCGTCTTTCGAACCAATCCTTCAGAGGACCGCCACCTAATGGTGAGTAAGTAACTGAGAAGTCATCATCCCACACTCCTCTACTATGTCATTTATGAACGATGAACTAACTACATTAGATCCAAATGAATCATTTTCGAATATCCTATTCGGATATCCAGGTCCACCGTTATGACACACTCATAATCAGAATTACGACATTCAGAAGTACAGGGTCCTCAAAATCGCGGTCATCCCAGTCGTTTAAAAGGTCCGCAGAATTAGCGTTATTCGATTCAACTAATTGTCTTAGTGTGTTCGATCGGATCCAATGCACACTATGAACCCTTCCAATTCTTTCAGAATTACGAGATGGTTCATGAGTGCATAACCATTAGATGTTAGTTAGATTTTTCGGACTTGAGACAAGTCGACTTTGTCAAATATCCACCGAATAGAGGATGTTACTGTAGATGGTCAGGTGCACGTCTAGAACGGGGAATACACTCCCTATAACTAGTAATACCTTTGCCGTCACTGCATTGTGCCTAGTAAGCATGCGCGCAGAGGATAAAGGATAGAGATACATAAATGACGTCGTCACTAAATCCCTTTAAAGATGCGCCACGCTTTTTACTTCTACGGGATGTCGTGGGGACGTATTTGGCCTACAATGACTCGCGGTGACCAGTCGACGAATAAGTCTGCGCTTCATCCTTCTCAGACAATCCTGTATACAATTTTCCGACCCCGAAAGATGAAAGGCTTGGCTGGCTTAGACGGGAAATCCGAACCAGGAACCTGGTATCGGTTGCACGCGACAGCCGACACCTCTTCCAACTGCGCTACATGGGCCCGTATGTTATTGCATGATTATTGGTCTCATTCACCTCTACTGGTTTACTAGCGTGGGCGAATATCAGTCCTTATGTTACGTCCTATGTTAGGTCCTATGCGCCTTTGAAGACGACGGATGTCAGAACGACAGGCCGTAACAATGTCGTGGGTGTAATTTAAGATCCACCTAAAAACCTCGTCTGGACAGCATACTGACAACATATATGATTAAGATTATATTTTTATCAATATATCAATATCAATAATTCATAATAATTAATAACTCTATGATTAATATCAATCGTTAATCGAACCCTGTCATGAAATGCGCCATGCGGTCTACGGTATGCCGTGGATGTCGTTTAAGATAGTGTTTACTCTATACAATTGCTGGTGGTCGGTGGTCTGGGAGAAGTCGATGTTTTATCCTTCCCACACAAGTTAAAGAGAACATTAGTTCAACAACGGCTGTCAGATTAGCCTTACCATTGGGCGCTGAAGGGAAAGCGTTGCTTAACCATGATTACTGCAATATTTCGGCACTTTCCTTGTTGAGCATCGCCGCCTGAGGATGGGCTCAACATACTCGGCGGCGAGCAATAGCAGGCAGAGTCCATGCCCCCTGCCCTGCTGCGTGCTCCCTTCATGGAAGGAGAGGAATGACGCGTCATGGCAGCGCTGACCGAAATCCCGAAAAGAGCCATTAGTTCATATAGAGGTTTTAACTCATTTGTTCGGGCATCCCTTCTGTTCGGAGGTCGAAGGTTTACGCTGCGGTGTGGTCAGAAACAGTGAAGCTCAACTGACCTCCTTCACTCTGTTGACTTTCTAAGAGTTTGACGGGACACTTAGACTCCTGTCGAATTTATCTCCGAACTCACTTATGGTTAGACGAGTGGAATGCAGTCAGAGGACGTGCTGGCTGTGGATTCACACGATTTCAGGTTCTTGTTTCGGATTTCCCGTCAGGCCTATCGAGCCTTCCTTCGCTCGGGGCACAGTGAATTGGTTCTAAACTCGCCTGGGAGTGATAAAACACTGACCTGTTCATCAGCTGACCACCAACAATCACTGCATAGGCCAAATACGCGTTTAAATCGCTTCCACGATTTCTCATAGGAGTACAATGGGTGGCATATCCCAAAAGGGATTGATCAACTCCGTCTTCTACTCTTTATCCTATACCTCATTTAGGCGCAGCCACGACTTTTTCGATCGCGATGCATAGGCGGTAAGGGGCCAGAAGCTCTCCAAACCGCTGCGTTATCTTTTCCTGCTTATGGAGGTCTATACCACCCGTCCAGGAAGAATAGTGTAATTTAAAGAAGGGTCACGGTTTGCCGCTCTCTTTCGCGAGTCCTTTTTCAGTATTCGTAGTGCCCTTCAAACCGCTCGTTTCATACCATCCGTGTATGCACTTCGTCATTCGACGTGTTGCTTTCGCGACCCACTTACACGTAGTTGGTTCACAAGGTGGTGTTCGTTTCAATGGGCGTGAATAGGTCAGTCTAAGCGACTTCATTTTTCACTACCAGGCCCTATTAGCCGACGTTTCCTTGCATTATCACGATAGCTTTCACCCTTCGCCACTTATGGCATTGGAGGGACTGGCCAATGGCTAAGCACTTGAAACGTCGATTCAAGGAACAGCACCGGTATGAGTTCGTGCCCTGTTCCAGCACTTGCTTCGCACGAAAACGAATCGAAACGGCAAGCCTCTGCCTCATACAAATGCTATCATTCGTGCAGTCACCTCCGACGGAATTTCGATCCGCTACTCTTCACTTACGTTCTATCCGATTTACGCTTATGTTTTGCCTCTTCTCAAATTATGAGAGAAGCCGTCAGTGCGGATTTGATCGTGGATTCGTTAAGTTGTCTTGGAATGTTTGGAACGATTTTATCCTCTGATTTTCCTCATTTTCTTTTTCATTTTTCTATCATGAGAAGCATTCCAGTCTTGTCATTTTCGTATTATGGGATGTCGTAGATTCATGAGTGACAGCTAGGAGAACAATAGGGTGTAGTGCTCAGCGTCAGGGTGATAACTAACAAAGGGCTAAACAAGTTTTGGAATAAAACAAAAACTAAAAATATTGATGTCTTGCCTAGCTGCCAAGAAAGATCGATGTCAGCTTTCCTTAAAGCACATGTTTCTGCATTTTCCTCTTTTTCGAAGCTTAGGAAGGTGGAAATTCATTCAAAATACCCCTCCTTCAAGTAATGTTTATTTATTTATTTATTTATTTATTTATTTATTTATTTATTTATTTATTTATTTATTTATTTATTTACTTATTTATTTATTTTTTATCTCTAAATTTCATTTATCTCTAATTTATGTCTATCACTGCATGCTATGTGCACAATGCAAAAATGTTGACAATAGAAGCAGTTCGATTCCGCGGAAGTCATTGACGCAAGTCTAGGGGAATTTCATCCTGTATGTTCTCTATAACTAGTAGCGTTACCTTACCATCAGCAATCCTAGGTATCCTTCTAAATAGTGTAAACCTGACGGAACCTAACGGCTTCGTTCAAGTTTTTGTTTGAATTTTGTTGACGCTATAAACGAGGACTCAGTCAGTTTCTTAAGACCTTGAGGTCGAATTTTTCACATTCATACTAAGTCTCCCATGAATTTTTCTGCGTCGAAGCATATCGTTGGAAGGCAAATTGGGGTAGTTCACTATCACTGCCCACTTAAAACAACGAATCGGTTTTGAAAAAACAGCCTAGATATAATAAAGGATAAAGGACGGCGTTACTCAATCCCTTTTGGGATGCGCCACGCATTGTACTTACACGGGGTGTCGTGGAGGCAATTTGAATGCGCATTTGGCCATACAATGACTTGCGGTGGTCAGCCGATGAACAAGTCAGCGCTTTATCCTTTCCAGACACGTCTGGTACCAATTCACCGACCCTGGAGGGATGGAAGGCTTGATTGGCCTGGGCGGGAAATCCGAACCAGGAACCTGGGATCGGGTGCAGGCGACAGTCGGCGCCTCCTCCGCCCCCAGATATAATATGGTTCTTTAATTTCAAACCACTCTCGAGCAACATTATTGGCTGGTCTACACTATACTTTGTTTTGCTCGAATGACCGCCTATTTGAATAGGCGTCCTAACGACTTTCATTTGAATTTCAATATGCGAGCTCAGAAAATGGCTTTTTTCGAATATATTCGAATTTGAATATCCGAAATTTGTGAGCATTCAAAACCGTTCGAATATTCGAAAAAAACTGAGAGCACAATTATAGTCTACATCTAAGCGTCAGGATAGTATAACTATGCAAACTTATGAGAGGGAATGCTTATTTCATTGAGAGCCTTCGTCTCTTCTAGAATATAGCCGCTACCTGGTTGGTCATAAAAACCGAAACAGTCAGTAGAGTAGCAAAAAGCTTCGAAACATTTTTTAAACAATTATTACATAATCCTCTTGCCAACCAACTCAACGTGCGATGCGCAGTAAATTGTGGTTCGTTCCCTAACAAAGGTAGGGCAGACTTCACGTATCGAACAATAACTGTAGAACACAGCTAAACAACATCTTCTATGCCTCTGAATTGTAAAAGTTCTCACTTTTCTGAATTACGGCGTCCTCACTGGTAAGAAAGAAGAGGGAGTCCGTCCGACCAGCGAGGTGTCCAAACGAACTAGGAGTTGAGTGGCAGTGTTGACGCTATGGTGCCTGCAAGTTAATATGTTAAAGCTAGGCTTTCTTGGACACATTGGCCTAAATTACCCGTACTTATGGCTAAAAAATTAGGTATGCATTTGACTTTTAAAATGTTGAGTGCTAGAGGTAAAGGATAAAGAACGGCGTTACTCAATCTCTTTTGTGATGCGCCACGCATTCTACTTCTACGGGATGTCCTGGAGGCGATTTGAGCGCGTATTTGGCCAAACAATGACTTGCGGTGGCCAGCCGATGAACTAGTCAGCGCTCTATCCTTCCCAGACAAGTCTGGTACCAATTCATCGACCCAGGAGGGATGGAAGGCTTGGTTGGCCTGGGCGGGAAATCCGAATCGGGAACCTGGTATCGGGTGCACGCGACAGCCGGCGCCTCCTCCGACTGCGCTACACGCGCCCAAGGTTAGAAGTAGTCAGAAAAGAACTCGCCTGTATAGGAGGCTCCTCCATTCAAGCTCTCTAACAATAAGCCTTATGCGACGGCTGCACATGTGCATTGAACGATTCCCAAGAAACTGTGGCAAAGAAGACGAGTAAAGGTTTTTGCGTTTTCTTCAGCCTCACCGACATTTTTTCTAGTGAATTGCTCTACACGTCTGAGCTCTACTCTATTGGAGGGAGAATATAAAATATTAAAGATAAAGAAAGGTGTTACTCGATCCCTTTTGGTATGCGCCATGCATCATACTTTTACGGGATGTAGTGGAGGTGATTTGAAGGCGTATTTGCGCATTATCCTTTCCAGACAAGTCTGGTACCAATTCACCGACCTCAGAGGGTGGAGGGATTGGTTCAGCGGGAAAACCCAACCAAAAGCCTGGTATCGGGGGCGACAGCCGGCACCTCTTCCGACTGCGCTACACGCGCCCGGAGGGAGAATATACGCTTTGTATAATCTAAGCCATACCTTCCTTTCTTTAGAGTGTACACTTCTAAACGAGGCGCGTAAGGTTCTAATGTTCGGATGATTCCTGACACAGTAGTATAATACTTTATCTCAAGGGTGCGCCAAAATAACAAGGTGAGAGTTTGATGTTTTCCCGTGCAAACGCTTCAACCCGCAACACTGCGGCAATGGTGCCAATTGTTTCGGCACATCCCTTTGTACCGGTCAGTTTCGTCTGAGTTCAGTTTGAAGCCACCGACCGTGTTCAGCGTAATGTCAAACCAAAGTGCCGCAATTTTGGAACTCCGTTGTCGAGGAATGCGTCAGAGTGACATCGTTCGTTTGCTCGGTGTCGCTCAAACGACTGTTTCCAAAGCAAGAATTCCGCTCAGAGAGCTGGGCCATGAAGGCCAGGCCGAGGACGTACGCGCACCGTCAACACGTCCCGAGTACGGGAAATCGTCGAGAAGCGAGTTGATCGAAATCCGAAGACTTCCATGAGGAAATTCGTTCGAGACATTGCTGTCAGCACCTGTTCAGTGCCAAATACGAATTATGTTTGAAGCCCTACGAACCCAAAAATTCCAGCTTCTAACGGACAAGAACGAGCGCGAATGGCTCTTTCGATGTCGCCAACTAAGGGTGCGGGCCGCAGGTTAAGAATAGGAACGGGTACTCTTCAAAGATGAGACGCTGTTCACCGTGTAGCAGGCGCACAATCGCCAAAATGATAGGATCTGGTCCACAAAGGCTGCGGACACCTTCTCCATCGTTGAACACTGCCAAAATCCACAACCGGTCATGGCATGGGGTGAAATTTGTGCCTGTGGGAGAACACCCTTGTACTTCGTGGACAGAGGAGTCAAATTTGACCAAGATGTATACCGGCGGAACATTCCTGAGGCTGTGGTCCTTCCTTGGGCTCGACAGCACTTCGGCAACACGCACTGGACGTTTCAGTAGGACTCTGCGCATAGAACAAGGAACACGCAAAAGTGGTGCAAGGCCAACCTCCCCGACTTCATAACATCTGAGGGATGGCCCCCAAACTCTCCAGACCTGAGCCCGATAGACTACAGCGTGTGGTCGATTTTGGAATCCAGGGCCTATGCGAAACGTTACCGCAGTCTCAAGTCCTTGAAGCAGTCCTTGCGCCGAGAGTGGGACCGTTTTCCTTCTAATGACCTGAGGCCCATAGCTGAAAGCTTCGCGAAACGTTCGGTACTTTGCATTCGCGCAAGAGAGGCCACTTCGAAACTGATCGGAAATGATGTTGCTGTAAGTGTATGTTGTTGTTATTTGTTGATTGTTCGTCGAAATTGTCAACCGTTTTCAGTTATGATAAAAAAGCTTCAATCCGTTATTTTGACGTACCCTGTAGGATACTCTTCTTGAGGAGACCAGGCACAGGCTAGAGATGGGTGTTGCAAAGGAGTACCACCCTTTAAGGGAGTTGATGAAGCGGTCCACTAGTCACCGATAAGCAAGACGTAGATCGGTGGAAGTGCCTCCGTTCCCCGTACTGTCCGCCTTAGCTGCACCAAAGGAAGACCAAATAGCTCAGAGCAGCTCCATGAAAGGTGTCAGATCTTGGGCATTGGCTACACACCCCTCGCTTCCGTTGACCTGGTGGTTTGTAGTCGTGGTCCGAAGCGCCTTTGCTGCCTATGTTTCGCTTCTTCCTGCTAAGGTCGACACAGGCTCCTGTTACATCACTCCTCCGATGTGTCGGATGCTGTGTTCTTCCCCTGGAGTATAGACCTTGAACTTCTTAAAGCCATCCAGGTGCTTCGTGGCCCCGAAGCACAAGAGCCTACTTGTTTCCGTTATTGCATGGCATGTAACAGACAACATCAGATGTCATGCTATCACTCTCTTTATTAAGACAAACCACGCAAGAATGGGTAGCACATGGTCTTTTTGAAGACACGCTTCCAAATAGTTGGAGGAAAGGAGAGGAGGGACACCTACATCCGACATCTGGTGTTGTCACATTCTGAAGATCAGTCAGATGCAGATATCTGCGCATCTCCGCGCTGACGTCGTCCGAAATGAAGGGCATTCCAAAAGTACTTTTTCTCGCTCTTCCTATGGCGTACCAGTGTACCAGCTTCCAGCCTCCATCCCTTACACCACGCCTTTGTTGTCCGTTTGCTTTTGCAGTGCCAAGTGTCATTGCCCAAGACAACTATTCTTGTGCACTGTTGGATGAGACAATACAGGCTGCTGCAATGTTTTTCGGATATTCTTTGTAGTACTGAAGGGCTGGGAATCGCCGAAGTTAATACGGATTCACTCATCCATGACCCTATGCAGCACGACCACACGTGCAAATAAAATCTAAAGGATGGCAAACAAAAACGCTAGATAAACAGTAACACGTAGAATAACCAGATGTAGAAATTGAGAAGAAAGTTTGCCTTAAAAGAAAAGAGGTATGTAACTCATTGACAAACAATCTAAACAGGGTAGCATCCGTCGAATTGAAGCGGACAAGTTCTTGCTACTGGGGTTGCACCACCACCTGGTCAAATGTTGCCATTAGCCAGGTGAATTTGAAAATCCAGGAAACCAAACCAAATTTCTGTTGCTTCTTCAGCGCAAGTTTTGTATCTTCGGGAAGCTTCGGGATTGAGCGAATCTCAAAACAGGCGTCCATCTCAGCTTATTGGCACACTTATAAAGCACTCGTTTCTATACGTAAGGTAAAGAGTAGGCTTGGGCGCATGGTCGTGCAGTCGGAGAAGATGCCGGCTGTCGCGCAGACTCGATTCCAGTTTCTTGGTTCGGGTTTCCCACTCAGACTAATCAAGCCGTCCTTCCCTCTGGGGTCGGTGAATTGGTACCAGGTTCACCGGGAAGCATAAGGCGCCGACTTGTCCGTTAACGGCGAAAGTCACTACCCAGGCCAAATACGCATTCAGATTTTCTACACCACATGGTTTAGAAGTAGAATGCGTGGCGTATCCCCTTGATTGAAGCCGTTCGGATCCATCCTAGTCGGGAGGGAGCAACAGTATAGTCCCACCAGCTGCGCAGGCCATGCCACACAACCGATCAAAACCCTCGTATCATGGGGCAGCATCTGAATCCTCCGTTGAAACGCAAGGGAGGAAATAGAGACGCAAATCGCTAGATGCTCCCCCTCTCTGATTAGATTAGATCCTGCCGTGCTTTATCCTATCCCTTAAAAATCATAAATCGCACAGAAATTGCAACTAAAAAGCTAAAAGGTAAGGAAGATAAAAAGGTATAAAGTTTTCGCCTACTTTCGGACGCACATCTGCACGACTGATGGTGAGAACTTCTGTCAGTTCAATAGTACGTGCCCATATGCGCGCTGGTAGTTTTCGAGCTGCTCGCTGTTTATCAGTAGAAGCTCCGCCGCAGGGTATTCAAGTCGTGTGGTATCAGCTAGACCCTTTGGCAGATTTTGTGTCCATCAGTGGTCGCTCATTTCGTATTGAAATGTTGTCCCTTACGTCGTCGCGATGAATTCGTCGAGCTGCCGATGCATCACGTGTGTTTGACCGCGCACTCACCTGGGTAAACGTTCAGTGATCGTCTGCCGACTGTTACTGAAGAAAGCGTTCATCCGCCATGTGGAACGGCTCCTGCTGGGTTTTCAGATCGACGAAGCTTCGGCTTTTGACGATGGACGAAGCGTCTGAATTGGGTGGAGGCGTGCCTTCTTCCCTTCGTTGTTCACACGTTCCCAACCCCGTGGCTTGCCTTAAGCTTGACCTGGTCTAGCCTCAAGCCTTGTTGACATTTGTGCTTGCTCCTTCGGCACAACGCCATAACGCTATTCGCCCTTACCTCAATGATATTTCTGAAGAACTCATTTATACCATTTTCACGTCGAATTGTACATTTTTCAAATCAAATTCAACACTCTTCTAAGCTAGCTTTAAGAACTCTAAAGTTCAGGGCGAACTCTTCCACGTCAAAATGACCTTCGGGCAGGTTAAACTACAGTCTCTCCAGGTGGGTGAAGGTAATTTTTTGTTTAGGTAGCTTTGTTGTAACTTTATTGGATTTTTTTAGGTTTACCTGCCCCAATAATTGCAACAATCTTGTAAAATTTTAATTTTTAGAGAAAAATATCAAGTTAAAACTTATATTAAAGCACAGCAAAAAAGCAAACCATATAGCGCATTGGAAGACCAGATCGCGCCGTGCACTCAACAAATTTGTTTGATTGATCGTGTAAATGCCACTTACATGAAATATCAAAATGAGGATATGTGTGTTCTTTCCAGTTGCTTTTGTTGCATCGTAACAGATGTCAAACTCCATGCAAACAGAATTCCTGCTGTCAATCAAGTAAATTCCCAACGTCTATGGCCCAATCTCTTTTTTGACCCTAAAAAATAACCGCATTCCTGCCCTCATTAAAGCAAGCTTTAAACAATTATTTTTCCTCCAAACATAAAAATTTTATAAAATTTCAAACAATGTGTTCACTTATTGGGTAGATGAATTATAATTTGAGGGATATTCACACTAAAAGTTTCATTGAACAGAAAATTATTATAACCTTTTTGAAGAGTTTCCAGTTCAATGTAGGAGAAGCACATTTCAATGTGGAAGAGTTCGCTCTGCTTTTAAAAGTCTAAGCCTAGCCTGGAATAAGGCCCAATTTGATTTGGAAAGTGTTCGACGTGAAAACTATATACTGCAGCTCAGGCATTCTTCGGAGTACGTCAAAACTTCGAGGCTGTGGATCTTGGCATCGTGAAGGGAGAAGCCCCAGCTGTCAGGTGCATTCCGAATCGAAGTTGTTCCTTTGGATCCCGCCCAGTCCAACCAAGTCCTCCATCCCTCCGGGGTCAGAAGATTGGTACCGGATCTCTCTAGAAACTACAGAACACTGAAGTCATGTGAAGTCGAAACGTCGGGCCCTGTGAAATAAACATCCACCTCGTGTGGTACATTATACACTAACTGACAACCTAACAATGCCGAGGTTTCAAGCAGAGAGAAGTTGGAGATAAAGCACCGACTTATTCATCGGCTGGCTCCCGTAACTCACTACTGCATTCATATCGCTTCCACAATATACCGTAGAAGTAGGTCGTGTAGCTCATACCAAACAAGGATTTATTAACGCGAACCTCTGTATTTTAACGAAATGGTGCTTCTGGACCGATAAGCCGTTACTTCTATGGAGCTATCGAGCCCGATTTGTTATGGCAGTAGCTCCGGAGGAGATTGATGGAGCTCCACCACAACAGCAGCAAAAAGGGATATCATTAGATTGGGGAAATTGCTCGGAACAAGGCTATTACTGAATACGAACGCTGTACCGCTAGTGTTTTTGAGAGCCTCGTCCTGTCACCAGCTGCTTGCTATTTTTACATGTCAGAGGAATCATATTTTCACGTCTCATGTACATTTTAAACCACTTTAATTGCTCCAGTGTCAGCAGTGTCATGACCGCCAAAACAGAGGGTAGAAGCACCTCCTGCTTTCAGTGTGTCATTTTTACGCAAGCTACTGACCTTGAGGCGCCATCGTTACGTCATCAGCAAAAAAATAGCGATTGGGTTGACAAGAGGGTAAACGACGGCGTTTCTCAATCCCTTTTGGGATGCGCCACGCATTCTACAGGGTGCGTAAAAAGTATTGACGCACTTTCTTTTTGTTCCAGCTCCAGCCTTCTCTTTCTAATTTCAACGTTTTTGTGTGTTATTTTTGTTGTCTGCGTTGTGTCAAAAATGATCTCGAAAAAACTAAAGAAACGCGATATCGTCGTTGTTTCGGTAGCCCTTCTATGGCTGTTACCAAAAGAAATGAATACTTCATTCACAAGAGATTTAAGGGCATTTCGAAACAATCGGCGAGGAAAGAGATTAGTAGCCTAAAAACCAACTACGGATCTGTCAAAAAAGATGGTGTTTACAAGATGTTAAAGTGTTCACGATAACGTTCAATTCCAAAATAATCAATCTCTATCCGATGATAGCAAACAGAGAAAAGTTCGCAGGTGTGAACAGCTGCATAGACGAGGACAGCTTAAACATCAACCCGGTGGATTTCTCCTTTTAATCGATTTGGAGAATAAAGTCTGAGCTCCAACAGAAGTGACCAGTCGCTGAGGGCTACCTTGTTCAAATCACGCTACGAAACCCACGTAGAGTACTTGCGGCGCACCGCCGACGAGTTCTCCCGTGGTTTTCGCTCCTGTGTTCACAGTCAAGGAGCCAATGTCGATAACGAGCTATTCTATCGCGTTTGTAACATCATTTTCCATATTTTGGAAGTGAATGTGTTAAATCATACCGCGCACTGCTGCTTCCACAATCGCCATTTACTGCGTCAATACTTTTTACGCGCTCTGTAGTTCTGCGGGATATCGTGGGGGCAACTTGAATGCGTATTCGGCCTATACAATCAGTTTCGGTAGCCAGTCGATGGACAGTGTTTTATCCTTCCCAGAATGGTCTGGTAGCAATTCACCGACCCGGAGGGATAGAAGACTTGGATGGATCGGGAGGGAAACACGAACCAGGAACCTGGAATCAGGTGCAAGCGACAATCGGCACTTTCTCCGACTGCGCTCCACACCTCCAACCAAGCTCAGCCACGTGAAAATCAAATCCATCACAGCTTCTGACCCCCAAGCACGGTCTCTTCAGACGATTATGCTTGTCACCTAATCCGCATCCATACTCGCCGTTCACTACCTTCCACTGCTCGACCTTCTTGTTTCTGTAGTTGACTAGTTGGCCTATAAATGACACAACAACAAATGCTTTCTAGAGGGCGAAACGAGTAACTCACGAAGAGGTACTCAGAAGAAACTGTCAGAAGTATGAGGAAAATGTTGAACAGCTTCCCCTTATAGCACCGTAGAACTGACTGTTTGAGTTTTGTGCGTTTATGCGTTGTATGAGCTTTGTAGCTATAAGGGTAAATTTCTGATCTCTTCTCGTCATCGTCATCTGCTTTGCCGAACTGTTAGCAGCAGAAGTTGGCGTCGACCATCGCCTTTGTTTTCCGAGCGAAGAAGATGAAACATTATTCATTTTTATCCTCGAGGCACCATAGCCACAAGGCCTTCGAGTAGAATTCAGGTTGTTGCTATGTTGGTCGCCTTACCTCTACTATCCACCACGGTCGTTGTAGTTGTAGACGTTAGGTCTTGCATGCGGTAATTAACATCATAAAAGCTGCCTTTATAGGAGGGAAAGGATTCGAAAGTGGTAGGTGTCATAGGTTGATCGCGATCTGACAATGAAACTTGCCTTACATAAGGGTGATGTCAAACAGGAGCTACTCTTTCGTTCCGTCTCACACGAACTTCAACAGCCTCCCACGTGTCCTTTTTACAAAATGGCTTGGCTGATCGAAGAAAGTTTGCAGAAGTCTGAAGGACTGCGAAAACACAATAAAAGACACTGCGCATAAGGGATGTCATCTGCGAGAGAGATGGAATTCAACTGGAAGACTGTCAACGTTGTCTTAAGTGTGCCTCCTATGTTCGATAAGCATAGACAACAGTGTGAAATATATGCTAAATAGGAGGGCAAGAACTACATAAGGCACTTGAATATTCTGCTTAATGGTTGCTACGTGTCTGGTTGGCTCCCAGTTCTTTTGACTTTTCTTCTACGAAGTTTTGCGCTCGTGTTTCATTATAATAGAATTAGCTGCAAATATATGAATAAAGAATCTCCAGATTCTCATGTTATTATTACGTCAACATTTAAAAACGTGATATTAGTAGTAACCAAAAAAGTAATAATAACAATAATAAACTTATCTTGTTTTGTCTCTACATATCTTCATAAAAAACATGTTTAGAACCAGTTTCCCCGAGGATCATCAGTGAAGAAGATAACTAATTACCTTATTTGTTAGTTCTTAATGGAACAATGTATTATGGCACTCTAATCATGTTCTGCCAGCCAAGTTTTACAATCGGTAATTACCATACCATGTTAACGGCGCAATTGTATCAATTAAATGACCGTGCATGTTGAGCTGGTTGTTCGCTTTGCGACTGATGGTGAGGCTCTGGTTTTTCCTAATAGTCTTCCATACCAATTTTGCACCTCCTTTAGCGATGACCAACACATCTTTCCTGGGTGGCGTTAGTTGCGCGGAAAGGCCGGTGAAGGCGATCCTTGCCTGTTCGACCGCTTGCGGATTCATCGATTTAAGCAGCACCTCAACAAACTGCTCGAGGAACCTGGACGTCTGAGTATTTGGCTCAACGGCTCCGTCTGCGCTCTTCTACACAGCGGAGATCTGGGCCGAAACTGCTGTCACGTTGAAGACGCCTAGTGTCATACACCGAGCGCTAGAACGACGTCTACTGAGGTATGGCCAGCCAACTCACGATAAGCACTATAGAGACCTTAAAGAGTTCAATTCATCACTTGGTTGTGATGAAATGTCGCTGGGTTTATCTGTCCAAGCCTTCCGGCATTGTTGGGTGAAAACTCTGCTATGGAGTAGAGGTGATATGTTTGTTATGTTTGTGTTTGTTTTTTGGGTCCTGTCATGTTTCAGAATGATCGTCCTCAAACAGTAACCATTGTTCAAGATCCTGCGTTGATGGCTTTTTGTTCATATTTAATGTCTGTTTCTCGCTTCTTTTCTTTGTGTTCACACGTGTGGCTTGATCCCACGTCTTTAAATAAATAAATAAATAAATAAATAAATAAATAAATAGGTACCCCGCTGGACCTTGCTGTGTCGACACGAAAGGAATGCCGCGCATTCTCGATTTGCGTGTCAAATTAAAAGCAGCCGTTGAAAGGACAGATCCCGAAGGGTAGAGACGACGAGTCCGTCGTTTGAGTGGCACATCAGCTGGGAACGAATCAAGCATCTGGTAATGTCACCACGTTCGAATGGCAACAACACTCTGAATGAGTTGGTGGGGAACGAAACAAATGGAAGATGTGCCATAGAGAGTGAGGAGAGTCCATGAAAAGTTCCTGGCAAGTAAGGGAAAGATTACGATAACAGTAATATTTTCCTTCTGTTAAGGCAGTACGAGCACAGTACACGTGTTATCTATTCATTTGTTTATTTATTTATTGTTAATCACTGCACACTTGTGCGCATTGAAAAAACGTTAATATTATCAACACTTTGATTCCGTGGAAGTCATCTTATTTTCATTCCTTAAAACTTTGGAGGGAAATATTTCTTTCGCACTCATATGCAATCATTCTTATAACAACTTTGCTATGCTGAAACATTGTTTGAGGGTAAGCTAGAGTTATGTATTCAAATACTGCATAAGAGAAACGCTCTGTAAAAACCAGCCCAGCTATAGTGCGGTTCTTTAGTTTCGAACCACTCTCGATCAACAATGCTTCTTCGAGTAACAGCCTTTGTCGCATCTGCAGTTGTAAAATGGTTGACCGTAAAAACCGTAACAGTCATTAGATTAACATAAAGTTTTAGAAAGAAATTGACTTTGCTCTCTTTGGACGCAAATTATTGACAAGATTTCAGCTGCAGCTTTTGTTTTCATGATTGTAACGAATGTTTCTCTAATTCTATATCTGGATGAACTGCTTATTGCAGATGGGTGCTTGACGTATTCGGAGGAGCCATCGGCTGTGCCGTGCACCAGAATCTAGGGTCCTTGGTTCAGTTCCCTCCTTCAGGGTCAAATAAGAATTCCATCCGTCCAAGGATTAGGAATTGGAACCAGACTTGTCTGTAAAGGATAGAATGCAGGCTGTCGGTTTGCCATCGGAATTGTATAGGTCAAATGAGCGTTCAAATTGCCTCCACGACATCCTTTAGAAGATGAAAATGATGAGGATTCAGATAAAAATGTATCACACCTTAATTAGGGTCAGAGACGAGCTCTCAGACGCATATGGAATTCAAGCTTTTTTGGGCCAGAGACCTGACCATTAGGCCCTCCTTAAAGGGTAAACGATAAAGGACGGCGTTTCTCAATTCGTTTTGGGATGCGCCACGCATTCTACTTCTACGGGATGTCGTGGAGGTGATTTGAATGCGTATTTGGCCATACATTGACTTGCGGTGGCCAGCCGATGAACAAGTCAGAGCATTATTTTTTCCAGACAAGTCTGGTACCAATAGACCGGCCCGGAGGGATGGACGGCTTGGTTGTCCTAGGCGGGAAATCCAAATCAGGGATCTGGTATCGGTTGCACGCGACAACCACACCTCCTCCTGCTGCGCTTTATGCACTGGGCCTCCCTTACTTAGGCCTAATGAGCATTCAAGATGTCTCTAAGACATCCTGCAAAGATATAATGCATGGCACCTCTCACGAAGGGAGTGATTAACTCCGCTCTTTATCGTTTTGTATGTATATCCTTTTGTGCTTTATAGGCAGTGAATTCAGTTTAGCTTCTTGAGAAATTCACAGGACCCCTCTAGGGAAGCGGGTCCGTTTTGCGCCTTTTCTCCAACAACTTCCGGGGAAATGTTGCTGTTCGAGCAAAACCGACTGCCACAGAGACTCGCAACATCGTCTCCTTGCTGGCGCCACCTTGTCGTCGCGTGTCGGCGGCGATTCGAGAAGAACGTTGACGTGAACGGATCGCCTTCGATGCTGCCCTGGACGTCGGCAGGTGAAGATGCGCTGCTGTCACATCGTCGCGCGTCGAGGATTCGTCTTCGTCGCCTCGGAGACGCTGCGACGACGCGCGCGACGTCCGTGGCGGCTCCGCTCGTCCTCGATGTGTCCGCTGCGATTACTTCTGTCATGTCGCCTATGATGCATTGCTTGTTGCATTCGTTTTGTTTTATCATTACTCACTTCGCCGCAAACGCGACGTCGCCCGCCGCTCGCAGCCCGCAGTCGCTGCCCACCTTTACCGCCTCGGTAGACGACGCCTTTGGATGCGACACTGTGGCCGCCTTGTTCGCTATCTAGCCGGTTCCATTCATTTCAGAAGCGAATGTTTGCCTTACAGCTAGATGCTTTTGATCCAGATTCTTTGGACTGGGCCAGATTCATCAATCGCTACCGCCCTTTAACGATGAAAATTTCCGCCATACCTGATGCTGAATGAATGCCATATCAGGGGGTTTGTCGGTATTTTCACCGTCAGAGGGGGGTAAGCGGTTGATGAATCCGGCTCCTTGTCTTCGCTCTCAGTTTCCTAGTGTTGGTTTACTCACCTTCTGTCTCCCTATATCCTACCGTCTATGTGGGGTTCTCTTCATAGAGAGTGAAAGGATAGAGCTCGATGTTGCAAACAGCGCCGGTGGTGAGAAGGCATAGGGCATTCTCTTCTATTCAGCACGAGGTACGGATTTGAGTCTCGCTTGGAGCTAAAGCTTGGATCGCAACAAAGGATTGTTGTAATAGAGCTCAGGTTAGTCAGACCCTTTCGGGTGCGCCACGCATCCTCTTAAGGAGGCATAAGGATATCGTGGAGGCAGTTTGAACGTGCTTGGTCTATACAATGACCTGCGGTGGCCAGCCGATGAAAACTCTTGCACCAATTCACCGACCCCGGAGGGAATGAAGGCTTGATTGCGGGAGATCTGAAATAACAAGTAGAGCCTCCAAAGTGGCGGTGAGCTTTTGCGATGCAATTTTTACAGGATGTAGGGTCTCGTGTGGGGAGTCAAAACCATAGTTTTTTCGGAATGCTTTTCTGCGGTCGAAGAAAAGAAGACGTGAGCGCGAAGTTCACCACGTCCTGCTGCTCCGCACCGGATGTGGTCGGTTGGCGTAGTGGACACTGTTGTGCCTCATGGGTACGTGGTTGTGGGTTCGATTCTCCCATATGTTGGTGTTTTTGCATTTTGCGATTTATCTTCAGTGAGACCATTTATCCCCATTTCCAACACATTTTTGAACAAAAACGCGGCAACAAATGTTTGTTCGTTTACCTTCATAGAGCTCTTTGAAAGTGGAACGGTGAGAATTTTTGACTTCCAGGTTAAGCAAGGGAAAAGCTGATGCCAGATTCGTGATCAGCACCCCTAATAACCCGAACGCACAAAGTTTGGGCGAAATTGGTGCATCTGACCTCACCACCCTCAGTACTCGCACATTCTCTAACCTATCATGAGAAAACGGGAAATCCAAAAGCCGATGTCAGATTCATGATCAGCACTCCAAGTAACACTCGTAACCGAAGTATGAATAACTTTTTTTTCGATCTCGCTAGTATGGGCCCCTTTTGATTTTCGAACAGTCAAGCTGTTGCAAGATGAGGTGTTGTAGATAGCAAATTCTAGTATACTCTTTGGATGGAGTCAAAAACGTAGTAACCAACTGGTAAGAATAGCTAGTGATGTACCAACTTTCTTCAATAAAGGTGGAAGACTGAAAAAGGATGCAAGCGAAATGCACTGCTCACCAACTGAACATCTACGCTTCTCTCTACAACCCTTCCAAAAAGGACGTAATAGCACCGATATTTTCCTTCTGTGTAGCCCTCCACCGCTGAACGTATTCAACTGGTTTCCGCCTCAAATGGCTTCATATGTACCTCAATGATCGCCCTTATTTGACCATGAAGATCTAGGTGCAAAGCCCGCTCTAGGCTCAGGCTCGATTGAAGATCGTGAGATTAGAAGCACTAATTTCGCTTAAACTTTGTGCGTGGGGTTGTTTGGGGTGTTGGTCACGAATCTGGCATCAGTTTTTAACCTGCTTTACCTAAGAGTCAAAAGCTCTCACCTTTCCACTTTCAAAGAGCTCGATGAACGTAAACGACATTTGTTGCCGTGTTTTTGTTCAAAAATGTGTTGGAAATGGGATAACGGGTCTCACGGACGATAAATTGCAAAAGCCAAAAACAGCAGCATATGGGGGATCTAACCCACAACCACGTTCCCGTGAGGCACAACACTATCCGCCAACCAACCACATCCGGTGCGGAGCGGCAGTGCGTGGTGAACTTCGCGCTCACGTCTTCTTTTCTTCGACCACGGAACAGCATTCCGAAAAAAACTAACTATGGCTTTGGACTCCCTACACGGGTCCCTACATCCTGTAAAAATTGCATCGCAAAAGCTCACCACCACCTTGGAGGCTCTACCTGTAAGAACATTAAGTTGAAGGGCATGCGATAGCCGGCGCCTCCTCCGGCTGTGCTATCACTCGCTCCCATTCTGTTCATGCATGGCGTTTCCTCGGTCACAATGCCCATCTGTAGTATTTGATGAACCCGAACGAGAAGAAGAATAGAAGCTATGCGTGTTTAGAACTGTTCGAACTGTCACTTTCTGTGCTGGAGGTACGTGTAACGCAGCCAGCAGGAAGTGCTCCTCACGCTTATATCTCTCCGGGCTAGAAATCTGTCTGTGAAATGCTATGCTTGTATGTGGAGGATGGGGCGCTGATTTGCCTATCAGATAAGACTTGTCTCCTTCTCCTGGGCCTTTACTCTGTCAGATGTTGTCGAATTGCTTATCGTGGTGTTGAACTCGAACCGAGATGGTACACGCTTTATTGACGACTAACGTTTCGGCGATTTCGCCTTCTTCAGAGTCTGAAAAAGTCCAGACATATGTTGAAGCTACTAGGTCAAACATCGCCACAGACCTTGCGAAATTCGAAGACCCGATGAACAACAACCCTTCCAGCCGAGAGAGACAACAACAGCCCGACACTTAGGACACCCGAGGAGACCCTTCGAGGCGAAACTAGCTAAAAGGCGAGACTGATGTATGGGGTGAGCTCTCGGGTTATATAGACGCATTCCCCCCGCCGGTCTGTCAGATGTTCTTCCGTCTCCAGCTCATCATGTCACAGACGTCCTTTGCCGTTGCGGATAGCCGCGCTCGCAGCGGGCTATTGTACTAGGTTATAGGGAAAGTTCCCTTCGTTTTAGTGCCTTAAAAATTCTCGCCATTGGCTCAGGTTTCTGCTCCACACTCCCTCACAGGGGTTATGACACCTTAAGTACAGAAAAATGTGGTTCTAAATACATACGAAATATGTAAGATGACAGCTGAAAACTGTAGAATATGGGCCACATTCCGTGACAGTAGAGTAGCCAAATTTCCGTGTCATGAAGATTTGCGGCTTGAATCTCGGAAACGCGAGATCGGAATCAAGTCGACATTCGAGTGCTATTTATTTATTCACTCTGTACATGGATAATTGTGCAATAGAAGAGCAACGCAGAGGAACATAAGTTAAAGTCATTCCAGGCACGAATAAACGAAACAGACACAAGAATCAACTTAGTAAAGAGGAAAACTACTAAGCTGCGTCGTAAAGAAACCGCTCAAGAAGTTTTGTATTGCTTATAGAGTTTGGTAAGATGTGTTCTTGCTTTGGGAAACAAACTACCTATTTCTAAAAAGAATCATAGCGGTCGATGAAAACTGTATTGTTTTTGATGATGTAGTCCGAAAGCGATCATGGACCAAGTAGAATAAACCCCCACAATCGATATCCAAAGCCAACATTCATCAAAAGCGGATCACGCTTTCTGCGTGGTGGGACCGCAAGAGTATCACTTTCTTTGAGCTGCCTCCAAGAAACCAAATTATTGATTCGAATGTCTACTATCGTCAAAAACCGAAATTGAACGAATAAGTCAAGAGAGGACGCCCTGAACTGGGTGATCGAAAGGCGTGATGTTCCGTCATGATAACGCCAGATCCCACACCTCTTTGATAACCCTTCAAAAATTAACAGAGCTCAGTTGGGAACTGGTTTCACCTCCACCCTATAGCACTGACTTATCAGCACCAGATTACTTTTTGTTTTGCTCCCTTCAAAATTGAACGGTGGAAATTCTGATCCCGATCAATCTACTAGAAAGGAATTGCGCCAGTTCTTCGCTCCCAAAAATTTTTCGCGGCTGCGAGCAACGATGCTCACTCGCAGCCACGCGTGCGGTCGCGGTGCGGCGCTGCAGCAAGGGGTACTTCTAGCTATCGAGGGCCCGCACACTTCTGCGGCGTTGCCGCTGTCCTATCCTTAACCATATGGCAGGGACGCAGAGCTTGCCGCCGGCGGGACCGGCGGCACCGATGAGCGGCGCCGCCGAGCAGCGCCGCTCAGCGGCTTGACTCATCATCAGTGGGAGCGGTGACGGCGAGGTACTGTACTGTTTCTAGTGGGGACCGACTGGTGCTTAACAATAACGCGCCCCGATGACGATCGCGCGCCCGCATCGACCGTCTCCGCTCTGGATCCCGCCGCGAAAGGGCAGAGCGCAGACAGACAGACGCTGGAGCGGCACCGCCGGGTGGAATGATTCAAGTCATTTCCGCCAGCGACGCCGCCGGTGCCGCTGGGCGGCGCCGCTGGAGGCGAGCTCTGCGTCTCTGCCCTATGGTTAAGCATAGGGCAGCGGCGCCGCTCAGCAGCGCCGCAAAAGTCTGTGGCGGCCTTTAACCATAGCGGCGAGCGGCGTTGCCGCAGAAGTGTGTGTAGGGCCTTTACATGGATGCGTACGAGTTTCACGACGCGCCCAGCGTGCTGCAGCGCGAAGACAAGTCCCGAACTAGTACTGAATCGTCTCGCCTAGGCAATAGAAGGAAAGTAATAGAGTACGACACGGTTGTGGTGGAATGGGGTATGTCTTCTTATGGTAAGAAGTAAGAGCTTCCTGAATGCTCAGGAGCGGTATGAGTCCTGAAATACATGTGAGACCTAAATAGGTGAAAAGTCGTTTCAGAGGGAATCGTTTGTCCATAGAGAGTCCAATTTTTGTGCGAAAAGTTTTTAAAAGCTACCTGCTCCACTACATTGTCTACATATTCGATCGCCATCAGATTCATTTTATTTGTTTACTATACGAATAAGCTTTCATGAGCTTTTGATGTTTCCAAAACTCCAAAATCTTTCACAGATTGTATTTAGTTTGCTGTTTGGACCTGCAAGTTTAATCCTTTCATTTATCATCACAAATCACTGAATCGTGAAACAGTTGTCAGGCTTACAGCTACTGATTAATAGTTTTGTATGAATATGTCATGCACTTTAAAACGTTGAACCAGTGAGAAGAGAGAGGTGCCAATAAGTTATCATGAATTAAGAAAAGTTTTGAAGCTTCCACAAAAAAGATCATCATATTCAATTTTTATAGGCTCGTTAATTTTTATGCACTCGGCCTCTGAATACGCAATATGCCTGCTAAATGTGAATGTGTATCTGCTGCAGGAATCACTCAAAATGTACTGTATCTACTCTTCAAATGAATAATCTAATTGAACATTTTACAATTTTTAACATACAACTTTGAACTTAAAAACAAAGTTTTGTCCCTCTAGAACCTTTTATCATTTTCCTATTATCAGACTTCGTGTTTGGATGTTCCTCTTCGTTTAACTTTCACCAAGTTCCCCTCCTCCACTTATATCACGTGGACTAATGTCACTCGATTAATGAACACTATTATGGTCCCACATTATGCCACTATATTTAGTCGTTCTACCGTTTTTATCCATGTTTTGACCATCAGTGCATCTGTCTGCACACATACTAGCGCTTCAGCTAGCCCAGCTTCAGAACGGCAGCGTAAAACTCGTCCTATAAGTAGGCGGAGCAGCGAGGACTCCGCCCGGCCGACGCACGGGTCAAAATGAGTATCGCTGCCGCCCCCCCCCCCCTCCTTTTCGCTTTTCTTTTACGATCATGGAGTTTTTCAATTTACCGAAACATGGCAAAAGGTCATGCAGCGAAATGGCCAATGTATCATGGATTAATGTTTCTCGTTAATATAAATAAATCCACTTTGAAAAATATTTTCAAAAAATCAAAAAATAATATTAGTAATTGAACATCCCAATATTATGCCCTCAAGGCAAGTAAGCAACAGCGTCTTGTAATACCGCACCATAAGTGAACGAAGGCTATAAATAAAGTGGCTGGAACGGGAAAAAATGTGAAACTGCCCGCACTACATACTCTACCAGAAATAAGAGGTAGTGGAGAGCCTCCTCCCTGTGTCGTTCAGCTGGAGTAGGTCAATCTGTTCATTTCTCGAATAAACGCACCATCTTGTCACTCATTCGTTCTAGCTCTCCCTTATTCGTCATTCCTAGGAGGCGCAAGCTTACTATTTATGGACTTTTTCCCTGCAACGTGAATTTTCCAAAAAACCATGTCAACCCTGTTAAATGCCGCCATTTCGATGGAATTCGTACATATTTCCAGCAAATTTTATTTTGTTGCTCTGTTTAGCGCTTATTCAACGCCCAACACTCGAAACATCTCCACGACGGGAGATTGCCTTTGTCATCGCTGTCATCGCCAAATTCTGTAACTTTCGCCTTTCTCATATAATAACTAGCCGCACTGTAACGGTTGAGCGGTGGGTAGCACCTAGCAGTTCGCTTCTTTCCATTGTTCGTAGGGGAACGATGGAGCTTGTCGAGAGCAGGCAGCGAGAATTGGTTTCTTTAGGTTGAAAGTGAGTCCAAAGTGCTCCTCTGCAAGTCGCATCCGCTTCGGTTGGTGTGCTCCTCCGTGTCGGTACTCAACCATTTCAAGTGCACGTCTTCCAGTTCTCGGCCCTTCTATAATCACTCCAGTAATTCGTGAACAGAAGTGGTGACTTCCCCCAACGGAAATTAGGCGCTTACCTTTCTCGTGCGTCTCTTCGCCTGGCACCAGGAAATTGGAGAATAGTCCTTTCAACTCCGGCACGATGTACACAGCACATATGAGCCGATCGTTTGGCCGGGGTACGCTTTCTAACAACCGACATCCACCATCGTTGTGGATCCTGGGTCCGTGCTTTACATCCTCTCCTTGCTTGCGCCAATCTGCTTGGCCGTCACCTCCGTTTTTCATTATCAAAGCGATAGTGATTAAATTCTTTGCACCCGGCTGTAACGACCATGCGAATAACCCCTTCTCTTGCTACCCGTGAATGAACTTTCGGGTGCAACCTTGAACCACTCATTCTCGAATTGGGTTACATCCCTCCCAAATAAGCATTCTTCCAAACACCTTGGGTTCTCGTTCCATAAAAAGGGGTGCGAAGACGAACTTGGTAACGCCCTCCTACATCCGAGGATGCAAAACCCGTCCACCGGTGGCAGTGGAATAAACAGACGTCCCGCCTGTTTATACAATTTTCACGCCAAACTGGATGCTCCACGAATCAAACTGGACATTGTTTTAACCTAGCCTGACGTTTTGAATCAAGCTGAACATCGTCCGAATCAGAACGAGCGTCTTCTGGAATAAACTAGACACTCTCCAAGAAGGTCATAACGATCTTTGGTTCAAGGAAAATTTTGTATGATTTTCTTAGAAATGTGTTATATCGCCTGTCCCAATAAGTGAACCGGTTGTTTGAAATTTTAAAAAATGTTTTCAGATAAAACCAATGTTTTAAAACATATTTCGAAGCGAAGGAAGGAGGCAATTTCAATGCTAAAGGGAGCACTCAGAGGGGACGTCGTGCTTCCACGTTCTTGATCAAAATGTTTTCTAATTGTCTCTGATACCCTTGTTTTATTGTGGAAAAGCTTGTTTTTGTTTGCAAGTCGTAGAGTTTGATTTCTAAAGCGTCAAGAGTACTTAGGACAGTGTTCATTTTGATTTAAAAACTGTCGAGTTTGATTTGAAAAATATCCAGTTTCACATAAAAATGATATATATTTTTCACTGAGCATGATTTCTACGAAAAAACACTTTCGAAGATATTTTTTCGGAAGAAATAGTTAGAATGCTACTGCTTGTATTTAGCTACAAGATCAAGACCAGACCATATGACCAAAGGGAGGATGTCTAGTAGAATTTGAAAGAACGTACTTGATGCGAGAAAATATGGTATGAAATTAAGGTTTGGAATATTAAATGAAGAATAAAAAATACAAAATTAAGCTGCCAAAACTGACGATTTTTGACAGGACTGTAAACGTAGTCTTTGGTAGATATTGCATGTCTAGATCCGTGTCGTCGACTTTGAACAGTTTATATAAGGACGTTTTTCTCGAAATTCCGCTTCTACCCTGGGTGACTAGTTGTGGCTGCATCGATGCTTCCGGCATAGCTGTCCCAGCGTTGTCTTCGATAACTCCAAAGCAAGTTGGTTCTCTAGGAAAACGGGCCAAACAAAAACAAGACGATAAGCTGAATAAGCGAGCAGATAAGGCTCGAAAGGCAGAATCGGTCGCGGTCGAACTGAGCAGCAGCCTGCTGTAGTTCGGAAATCGACCTCACTCTCTCTTATCGCACGTCACCACCGACACACACACGCATACACTCCAGTGTTTATCTTCTGATACACGTCTATCGATCGTGGTTTCCGATTGGCTTCCTTATTCTCACTTCCACTGCCGTTCCTCCTCCTTCATGTGAGGATATACTCCGTGGAAGCTCCGTACTGTGTCAGCACTAAATACTTGAAGATGACGACTTAACAGTGGGGAGTCGCCCCCAGCTTCTCTGAATGAAGGCCTAAGAAAGTCGGTGTAGGTTTTGGAGAGCTTCTTGAGATTCAAGATTAACTAGCTCCTAGCATACCTCCAGTTGCGTCGCATGGTCGGAGTAGGTATTTGTACTGGAGCGCAGTTGGGAGAGAGCTTGCGTGCACCCGATTCCTGGTTCCTGGTACGAATTTCCGCGCAGGCCGATCAAGCCTTCCATCCCTCCGGGGTCGGTGAATTGGTGCCAGACTCGTATGTGAAGAATAAAACACCGGCTTGTCCATCGGATGGCCATCGCAAGTTATTGTGTAGACCAAATACGCATTCAAAATTGCCCAGTGACATCCCGTAGAAGCAGTAAATGCAAAAAGGAATTGGATAACGCCGTCGATTATCCTGTATCCTCCTCGTCTCTATATATTTACGATTAGATAAAACAATGGTATACGTCTGGGTTGTTAGAACACGGATAGCTCATGTTTCATCACTTGCAGATGTCTGAACGAGATGAATTCGTTACTAGCCAAAAATGACAATACTCTTAGTTTCTCGAAGCCCATTTCTGCGTTCGTTAGAAGAAATGTCAGCTATGGTCCGCCTTGATCGTGTCGGTCCTTTTTCAAGTTTTATTACGTTCCTGATATGTACAGTGTATAATGTATTGTTGCGTGTATGCCTTGAATAATTAAATAAATATATAAATAAATATCGGCACTTGCGGTGTTTCGACATCGACTGACCACATCCACTAGAAGTCCAATGCGTGGCGCATTCTAAAAGGGATTGACAACACAGCTGTATGTATAATATTTAAGGTTGACGTGTAACGACTGTAATTTCTTCTGGATCCTCAATTTTAGATGCCATTCGATGTCTTCTGCTATGTACAGATTGAAAATTAATGAGATTAGTCATATTGAACTCGCAAGGTCATGTTTAAATATTTATTTGGCTTAAACCTTATTGTTTATTTAACTCACTTGTTTCCTACTTCTCATTTATCTTCACTTTTGCACTCTATTTTCCTAAATTGTATCTATTTCTCTATCTTTTCATATTCATTCTATCTCATCTTCATATGTTCTCTCCTCCATTTTCGCATCTTCGTTTTCCTATCTCTCTTCGCGTATGGACAGATTTTAAAGGAATCTTAAAATATGCTCCTCTTTTTCACTGAAGAACTACAGGAGCGGCATAACACAAGGGTTCGCCTGATGGCAGTGGCGGAACGAAACTTTTTATATCTTTTGTATTGTGTAACATTATTTTAGCTATCTATAATTTGAAAATTCTAACATTTCACACTTTATTTATTTCTTTGATTTCTACCTTTTCTAATGTTTTATACTGGTACTGGATCGCTGAGGAATACGGGCATTTGGCTGCTGCTCTTTTCTTCCTTGATTTCGTATACCGTTAAAGTCTTTCTTTAAAGTATGGGCAAACTTCATGTCCAGCAAGAATGTGCGTGACCTAATTGCCCACATTTGGCTCTGCTCTTCGCCAATGAGTCACTGCTGCTGCATAGAAGGCCCCATGACTCTCTTGCCTCCCGCCATTCTTCACTTTGTTTCTCAGTAGATAGTTGCTTGAATGACTGACTGACTGAATCACTATATGCGTGTCAGTACCGCTCTCGAAACGCCTTTCTGTCTGAACTAGAACTTGAGGCCTGAAATGGCACAATTCTAGACATCGTACCGTTCAAAGGTCAGTAGATCGCTACGCTTCTTTCACTGTTAGCATAAGCGTTGTTTACGCGGAATTGAGCAATTTATGTGCTCTGCTTCGCCGTGCCAATTTCCTCCGAACCTCTACGACTTCGTAGGACAACTTTGTTGTCTCTTTTACTACTATAACCGCCTTATATTATCCGCTGTGAATAGGCCGGACCGAATGTCTCCGCCATGTTTGTTTTATTTGTTCCCTTTTTTGGATATGTCATGTGAATGTGCCTAGCTTTTTTAGTCCACGGGATGCTAGTAGGGTCTGATATCATTACGGTGAGACGTAGTTTCCTATCATATTTATTTATTTATTTATTTATTTATTTATTTATTTATTTATTTTGTACGTGAACAGTCACGAAGGGCTAAAACAAAAACAAACTAGAGCATTTTGTGAATAGGATAATACAAATAGTGATGATATAGGAGGTCTCTTTGAAAAATGAAGTCTATCCCACTTTGACGACAATCAAAAAGCCCGATTTTGGTGTAGTTTAGCCCTATGATTCTGCTTACTCTCAGGCGCAATACAGATGCCAGAACTGGATCTAACGATAAATTCAAGGCTACTTTGGAAGGTGATAATGCAAAAAATTCAGCACTGATTTATTATCGTGGAGCACGTCCATAGGGGAGGTAGAAAACCTTAATAAGGTGGAAAAACCTTGCACAGAACAATCTAGAGAGCGAGGCTCAAGTGTTACTCCCATAGTTTATCCCAAGATTTACAGGTTTGGAATCAACAATGAATAATTATGACTTTTTTAGTTATGACCTTATTGTTATTGTTATTGTTACACTATATTTATTGCAAGGGATAGACCATGTCCAACTAAGCACAATCCGAGGTTTGGGAGCATTAAATCAGCTCTTATAACTTGTAACTATTTGCAAAGCGCGATAGCAGAGAACGTTCATGGATAAATTAGGGAAGGCATAAAATGAAATAAGAAAGTGCAATAAAATGATGAATAAAAAGGGTGGCAAACGAGAAACCACGCAACTTCTCTTCGATGCCATGCAATCTAATCCTTACAGTTCTCAAAATCATCACTGGCCCGACAGATTATCAAATACCTTCTTGAACGCATTGAGAGTTGCGGGCATCGCTTTTGTTACTCACCAAGTATAACCCTGTCTAAGCCGTTTTAATAGTAGCAACAGCTCAGTTCTTCGAAAGCTTCTTCCTGTCCTTTGGATGATGGACTTCGTCTCCTGTTCTTTTCCTTCCAGTACGTGCTGTGCTACATCCTCGTATTTCAGATGATAAGCTCAGAGGCCTCATTGGGTGCCTCTGCCCCACCCTATTTTAGCCAACCTCAGACGGAGCAGGAATATATGGTGAGCCTTAAAACTCTTACTTTGTTATTCACAGCGCTGTCCGACGAATGCCTCTAGGGTTAGAAATAAGTTGTGCACTTTGGTCCTTCTTACAGTCGGCCACAACTTACACGCTGAAAGTCTTCCCGGGCTCGAGTTTATGCGCTGAGCCTTAAGTCCGAAACGGACTTAATGCTCAGCGCATAAAAGTCGTTATTTTACAGGAAATCTCGGTTTTCCTCTGATTATGTGTTGCAGAATCCCGGCGCCTTCGCCCCGTCGACGTATTCCTACCAGCAAGGTATGATGTGCTCAATGCAGACGCAGGCTCACTGCTTTGGGAACTTCCCATTCGGCCTGCCGCCTCAAATGCCTCAATATCAACAGGTAACGATTCCGTTTCAGGATGATCAACAAAGTGTAGCGTCGTCGGGTCGCCAATTGTTCCCAGACAAACTTCTAATGAATGGTAAAGTGCTCAAAAGAAGAATAGGGGTCAACCTGTTCAAAAGACGTCGGTCACTCCTCGCCAGCGAGCTATAAATCGGCGCACCAACTAAACCTTGAAATTCAGGCCATATGTTTAAATATTGGAATTAATTAATTTATTTGTTTATTTATTTACTCACTTGTTTGTTTAGTTGGGTGTGTAGCGCAGTCCCACCGACCCGACGGGTGCCTGAATCAGGTTCTTGCTCCGGGTTTTGCAGGGGGCAAACGAAGCCTTCCATCCCTCCAAGGCGGCTCAATAGTAGCAGACTTGTCTGGAAAGGATAAAACACTGGTTTGTTCATCAGTTGGCCACCGCAGGCCGCTCACTAGGCCAAATTCGCATTTAAAATGCCTCTACCATATCCCGTAGAGGTGGAATACGCGGTGTTATCCTAGAAGAGATTGAGTATCACCGACCTTTGTCTTTTATTTATTTATTTATTTATTTATTCATTTTTTAATTATCTATTTAATTATGTATTTAAGAATAATGAATTGTTCAAGGAAAATTTGGCATAACGTTCTTAGAAATTTTTCAGTTTACTTGCTCTACGTGTGATAATTTTTTTAAGCTTGTATTTTTAGAAAAAAATGATAAATTAGAATTTGTCTTAAAGCGCAGGGAAGCAAGCATATAGCGCATTAAAAGATCAGACTGCGCGATGCGTTCAAAAAAAAATTATTTGGTTGACGGTGTAAATGTTACAGTTACATGAATCATCAAAGTGAGGACAGCGTGTTCTTTACAGTTGTTTTTGTTTTATCGTTAACAGTTGTCAGACCCCGTGCAAACAGAAATTAGCCACCAATCAAATAAAAATCGCGACGTCTTCGAAGATGACCTGGCGCAATCTTTTTTCGCACTAAAAAATGGCCGCCTTCCTGTCCTTTAAAGCAAGTTTTTGGTGTAGAACAAACTCATCTCAGTTTGGAAGAGTTCGCTCTGATTTCAAAAGTCTTAGGCTGCCTTAGAAGAGTGTCCAATTCGACGTGAAAACAGTACATAATGAGCACTATCATAGCACACTACAGGAGAACTATGCATTATTTGTTCACATTCTATCACATACATACGTGAAGTGACTAAACCATAATGCGAAAAGATAAATTTTGACCTTATTATGCTATACAAGACAAAATTTTGTCTTGTCGATCAGGTCTGAAGCCATATATGATGCTCCAACTGATAACATCAATCACAAGGGGTGGGTCTTGTAAACTGCATATTAGAAGAACAAAGCGAACCATCAGGCAGAGCTTTTTTGTTAACAGAGCTGGGATCGAGCTTGAGAACCGAGAAGGGCACACAATATACCTTTAGATTTGAAGATCGCAAAATTCAAAGCTCTCATAAATAGGTATCGGACATCTGTATAAACTCATGTTTTCGTTTCCCAAAGTGCAACACGTTTATTTGTGAGCCTCGTTCTGGTTTGTTGTTGTTTTTCTCGCTCTTGATACCATTGTTATCACACAGGTTTGCCTGTCTAATAAATAATAATATTAAAATTTAAACAGAGAATCAGATGAAAGCAATTTAAAAGCCGGATGGGTATATGCTGAGAAACGAGGGTTGGTGTCGGAACAGTGTGATAATCAGATTGAATTCTTTTTTCTTTTCTTGAAGCAATGTACTACTGAATAGTTTAAGGCCACGAAGTTTTCAAGAGTGTTTGAATCAATAATCGAATTCCTTGAGTCTTAGGTCTGGCTAGAACACCAGTTCTAGGTCAGAATTCTATAAGCACTCTTAGTTTGTTAACAATGCTTTCCATAGGAGACATTGGAGCCATCATAGTCGGAGAGGGACATGCTGTGTCTTGCCTCTTCATCCCTCCTTTGAGGTTGTCCCAAAGCCTCAGTTACCGCCAAGTGATACTATGGTGCCCATGCGAATTTTGAGAGTGCGTTGGGTCGTGAAATGCTGAACGCAACTGTAACCTTGGCCCTGTCCCTCCCAATTAGGATAGATCTGGGACATTCAATCAGACCGGTAAAGTGTTATGAGTGGCGAAATCTCCGGCAACTTACTCGTCCGCTGGGTTCTTTGTGTTTAAAATACTTTCTTCCTATTTACAGAAAGATTTTGCACCCACTTCGATTTGTTACACTTGTAATGTTTGAAAATGCATCTTAGTAAGAATACGAATAGAAGGATTTTTTATTGTTACATGTGCTGGAAAGGAGTCGCATGCTGCCTTGCTCGCTTCCTAAATTCGTTAGTGGCAACTTTCTTTTAACTACCATTATGAATATATATTTTTAAAAAATATATAAAGATGAGATTTATAAAAAAAAATTTGAAAGTTTAAATGAAGTAACGAGTTTTGAGTCATTTCCGTTTCCGCATTTCGTATTCCGGTTTCCGCCCGTTTTTGAGCACTTCCTTTCTGTGTTCCGTGTTCCGCTTTTCCTGAAAAAAAATTCCGCACATCCCTGACTATTAGCAGGGAAGTTCGCTCTACAACTAACCACAAGTCTGACTCTTTGTACCATGAGCTTAGATGTTGCGCCTCTGGTGCGAGATGATATGTGTAGTTGTCCATACCATATAAGGTGAATAAGTGGTACGATGCTTGGCAAAAGAAGGCAGTGGCAGTTGCAAGTCCCAGCGCCGAGAACTCCGAATACCATCGCATAGGTTCGCTTCCCTCGGCAAATCGTTCCGCGACAAACGCAGTAGGTAAAGTACTATATGGATGCACCAATTACGACAGGATTAGGACAGGGAGAAGAACAGATCCAGAGAAGTGCTATTCAAGTGGTGAAGTAAAGTAAGCAGTAGTGTAGCTATTAAGAAGCACAGTGGATACGACAGCACTATGTATGCTGCGTTTCACCGAATAGTCGGAGGTCTCAGTTTAGTTTGTCTCGTTCCAGTCGCAAGTGCCGCCTCAGGTGATGCCGGTTCCGTTCGACGACCGCCGCCTGGTCGCTCCTCCGTCCATCAGCCAAAGCCTGCCGATGCAGTCGCCGATGATGCAGAACTTCGCGCTGCCGGCCTCCGCGCCGTCTGTACCGCCGCCGCAGCCGTTCGCCTTCCCCTCGTCCGGAATCGGTGTGGGCGGCGCCGGTCCGGGCAGTAGCAATGGCGCCACCGGAGGCCAGGGATTCGGCGCGTCGGCCGTCGACTCCTGCCAGCAGATCTCGCACGTCCTCCAGTGCTACCAGCAGGTTTGATCTCTTCCATCGGCGCTTCTCCATCTGATTGTTTAGTAATGGATCAAGCCTGCTTCTTTAGGGGGGCGAAGACGCGGAGTTTGTCCGTAAGGCCATTGAAAGCCTTGTGAAGAAGCTGAAGGAGAAGCGAGTCGAACTGGACGCTTTGATCACTGCGATAACATCAGCTGGAAAGCAGCCCACCACATGCGTCACCATACAGGTACACAGCTCCAGAATGCTTCAACCTTCCTAACTAAGCATTGCAAGCTAAAGCTGCCAAAGCTGCAAGCCTTGGGCAAATGAGCACACGCTTTCTAACTATGGCGCCCTTGTTCGCCTTGACATCGGTACTTGCAGTCTTTTTCTACACTTTCTTGATGCGACTATAAATACTCGCTCGCTTATAGAGATCTACCAGACTAACAGAGCTCCCATTAAGACAGGTCATAAACGGAGCGTGAATGTTGCTATGCAAGATTCTGGAACATTGCACGGCCCTAGTGACCCTTTGCGTCAAGCAGAATACAAGCGAAGGAACACCCATTAGGAGCGTTAAGCTGCTCTGAACAAATTGCCAACAAATCTTGGTCAGTGCAGTGATTGCTTGCCGTCTATGAAATTACGCCATTTTCCTCTTCGCTTCTGCAGTTACAAGTTCTTTAAAACACTTTTTGCTAGCCTTGGCTTTCTCTGATTCAAGGCAGTTTTTGACACAGAGGGACAGCTCGAGCTTTTAGCGTACTACCTTAGACGATTAGTGGTTGTCGTTTGTCCTTGTTGGTTAGATAATAGCGTCTATGACGACAAGAGTCGTCGAGCAGACAGTCTGGATGGAGGAGAAATATAAGAATTTGTATTATGAATTTGTAAAATCGTAAAAAATTAAATAAATCGTAAAGCCGTTAAGCCAAAAATACTATTAGGGGAGCCAAAAGTAATGAGACTCTCGGTGCCGTGCACATATATGGTATATCGTGACTGGAGTCCGGTTTCGTGCTTCTCGCATTTGTATGTTTGTATGCTACTTACTGAAGGCCACCCGGGAAGTGACCACTTTCGCCCTTTCCAAAAGCATGCCAAAACCAGTCTGTCTCATTCCGAAACCCCAGTCTGACGAGTCGACCTGTGTCGCGCAAATCTCGCCGAATTCCCAAACCCCGAGCAGCCTGGACTCAATATTCACGCAAGATGAGAAGTACGTCTTCTACCTTAACCCTGCCAAGCAGCGAGTCTGGGTGAGGCCTGGTGATCTGTTACCGTCCTTCGTTTGGCGGGATGTTCACGGCGAGAAGCACCTTCTTGAGCTTTTGAGTCTACGTCCATGGTCCGGTATACTGGAAGCTGTTTTCCAAAAGCACGACGGTGGACTCCAAGGCCACGGTGAACGAAATAGAAGAGATGCATCAGCGACTCGCACTTATTCGGTGTCAGCGCTTCAAGAAGGTCCTCCTCTTCGACAGCGCCGCACCCCGTCGGGCAAAAGTGACCATGGATAAGCTTGGCCAGCTCGGCTACGTTCACATGCCTCACCCACCGTATTCGCCGGACATCTCTCCATGCGGCTACTACTACTTCTTGAGCCTATAGGACTTCTTGGTCGGAAGGGACACAATGACCCAAGCAGATCTCGACAACCATAGCGAGCAGTGGATCAGCACCAGGCCCAAGCAGTTCTGGAAGAATGGGACCAGGAAGTTGGCTGATCGACGACAGCAAGGTCATTGACCTCAGTGGCGAATACATTCCTCAGCACCGTTGAGCTGTAATTGAGTTATAAAGAGACAAAGAAATTTGTTGAATTTGTCTCATTACGTTTGGCCCACCCTAATAGTTTGGTATATTTCCTATTCACTTAATTATATACACGTGTTATATATTTGTATGTTATATTATATTATATGTATACTATGTATAATGGTATATTTCTTATTTATGATATTATACCATATATCATATATATTATATATTATATATCAAATACCATATTATACCATATATATTTATATTTATTTATCTATTTATTTATTAGGTTGAGTCATAAATTTTGCAACAAAATTTTTCTTCCAGCAAAAATAAGGCTGTACCACAAAAGAAGAACAGTTAAACGAAGTAATTGCCGTTATTTTCCATGAGATTCTTCCGCTTTTCATGAACTGAGTGGATTACGTCTCTGTAGAATTCGGTCGGTTTCGACCTGAAGAAGTCGTGTATCATCGTCGTGACCTCATCGACTTCGGCGAAGCGCCTACTTTAGAAGAAGTGATTCATCGACCCAAGCAGATGACAATCAGACGGCGCAATGTTCCGGATGTATGGTGGTTGCTTGATTTTGGTGCAGCCTAATTCCTAGATTTTTGCCAGCGTCTGAAGTGCCGTAAGCGGTCGGCCGTTGTGCTTGTGGTAGAAATATTGGCTCGTATCGACTTCTTTCTCCAATAATTTTTGCTGGATCTAGTAGAGTTGTTGGCAGAAGCAAGCGTCGAGGATGTTTGATTGCGTGGAGCAGCTCCTGGTGCACTGGACCACTACATATCCACCAAACGCACAGCAGCACCTTCTTTCGTTGGAGCTCCGCTTTTGACGTCAGTACCCCCAGCTCGTTGAGTTTCAGCTATTGCTTTCAGGCTTTACAGATGTAGTGAAGCATTCGCTTCTCAACACTGGTAAGGATTCGATCGAGGCTCCCTCGCTTGAGCCGGTGCAGCTCTCGGCTGTCGGAAGCACGAAGCAGCGATTTACCAGAGTTTCCGGGACACTGACGACGGCGATTTTGGCGACCTTCCAATCTACTGCAGCCGACGAGCGGTGGCTCGCTGGGAGGTGTAAAGATCATCTGTCAGTCCTGGTGTGGTTTCAGAAGGATTCGACCCGATGGATTTGCGTAGTGGTCCTTTGTTTACAGCAATTGATTTTCCCGGGAGTGGTTTATCTTTGTTGCTCTTCTGGGTGGAGACGAATCTCTGGTACCGCCTCCAATAATTTATTCGGCTAGGTATAAACTTGCCGGTGACTTCCTCAGTGATTGTGATTGGCCCCGTCGCTGGGTTGCTGCCGAGCTTGAACTAATATGTACACACTTTTTCACTTTGATTGATAATCGTTCTAGTGAATAAAACTTTTCAAAAACGCAAGGAAAATTAATGATTCATAACTCAAAATGACCACTAGGAAACGCACTTTCAATTACAATATAATTCTGTAGCGGATTTACTTTGAGTTCCAGAAAAAACAAAAATGTTGCAAAATTTATGACTCAACCTAGTATTGATCGTTCAGAAGCAGTCACATAATATTTATTTTATTTATTTCATTTTTCCTGCACCAGAAGTGCGCCTAATACAACAAATAGATTACGATTAGCATTAGGTAAGGAACTGGTGGATGAAGAGTATGAAAAACAGGAGCAGATGAGCGACATATTGTGAGCTGATTCTCCAGTTATAAGGAGAAGCGGATTGAAGAGCAAGACCTTTATGCAATAAGCACGTAGGAAACGAAGGATGAAATGATATGGGATGACGATAGGGAACGCCACTCATTGCCAACGACAACCCCTAAGAATGCAGCCTTCAACGCATCACACTGAAATAGTTATCTAAGTTAGTATTCCAAATAGAGATGTACTTCTTAGCGAAGAAACTATTCGGCTCTTATAGAATGGAGTATTGAGAAGTCAACCCCTTCTTGAGGCAAACATAACCACAAAATAGAAATTGAGGAAACCGGTCAGCATGGAAACAATCAGATGTTAATCAGGAGAACAAGTATCAATCAAAGACAAAGTAATAGTGAGCGAGAAATGGAGCATAACCAAAAAAGCACATGGCTGGATTTAGTTCCAATGGCTGAAAATCGAACTGGAAATCAATTCAAACTGGTTCTGGTATGAAACATACGGAGAACGAAAGTTTTATTTCTTGAAGTGCCAGAGAGTGCCTGCTCATAAACAAAACCAATAGCTTTGATCATCAGTTTCCTGGCAAAACTTTGTTAAATCTTTCTGAAGGTCGTCCTACCTACTGCTTATAAGCACAAGTTAGGGCCGCAAACTTATCAAAGCTGAGGCATTTGGTTACCGTAGATACTAGGCCCTGACCTCTCCGACACTATTGATAAAACTTCCATCAACGAGTGCAAATAATTAGACTTACTGACGCCAAATAAGGCACTCTCATTTTTTCCGGAGGCCTAAATGTGGCTCAAGGGTTTGGATAATGCTATCTACTGAGCAAACGCTTCGCCGATTCTAGCCGTTCTCGTATCGTCCTGAGGCTTGACAGAAAAGCTGAACCCATGAGCGATAATTTTTCCTTAGTTTTTTGAGCGGCTACTTTACATGAGGCAAACGCGAAAATTTTCACTTAGATTGCAACTTGCCCAATTTGACGTTTCTAATTGTATTGTAAATGTAATTGTAATTGTATTGTATAGGACAACATGATTTACTCCATTTTTTCATGCACAAAAGCTCACTGGAGAGAAATCCCTCCTCCTGAAATTCTTTTTAGCTATTATTTGGCATGATTCTTCTATTAATAGTGTATTGCGTTTAGCGCTCACTGGACGGTCGACTACAGGTGGCTGGTAGAAAGGGTGTGCCGCATGTCGTCTACGCACGAATATGGCGCTGGCCTAACGTCAACAAAAATGAACTCGTGGTACGTGATTTCTCACGGCTCAACATTGAGTTATTATTGGAATTGCTTGTTACGTTTAGAAACATATATTTTAATTGAAACCAAATAAAACGCCTTGAATCCGTTACGTAATCGATTTTCCCGGTCTTACCTATTCATGGCAAACTGTATGGCTAGAGCGCATTCAGGGGAAGCGGTGACTATCGAACACAGCTCGAATAGAAGTCCTCGGTTCGGGTACTGCCCATGCAAATTAAGCCTTCTATCCCATTGAGGTTGCTGAATTGGTACCAGAATTGTCTGGTAAAGATATGACACTGAATAGTCCATCAGCTGAGCACAGCATGCCTTTGTGTAGGGCAAAAGCGCGTTCAAATTACCTCCCATGTATCAAATAGAAATTGAATGCGAGGCGCATCCTTGGATGGGTACTGGACAACGCCATCCTCTTTTATTTATCCTTTACTGTGTAGTTTACCTTAAAGTATTTAGCTGTAGAGCTCTACGTTGCGCTACTTACGACATGGTTATTTTTACCTAATTTTTTCATTTATTCCGCAGTGTATTACATGCTTTAGAAAAATTATTTTCGTGATGTGTGACGTGGTGCACTCCGGCTCGTGAGTAGGGGGTGCAGCTTCGAATTCCACTCGGCGCTGAAGTTTTTGATCGTTATAACAGCCTACGGGCGCATGTAGTGCAGTCGAAGGAGGCGCCAACTGTCGCGTGTACCCGATACCAGGTTATCCCTGATTCGGATTTCTCGTCCACGCCAACCAAGCCAAGATCGGCGAATTAGTACCAGACGTGTCTGGGAAGGATAAAGCGCTGACTTGTTCATCGCCTGGCCACCGCAAGTCAATGACTGTATTGTATGGCCAAATACGCATTCATATCGCCTCCACGACATCTCGTAGAAGTAGAATGCGCTGGCGCATCCCAAAAGGGATTGAGTAACGCCATCCTTTACCCTCATAACTGCCCACAGCCTCAGTAACAGCCACACATGCAACTTAACGAAAATGACGTGAATTATTTCTAAGATTTTTGGGTATTTTTGATAGGGTTGATAGAATGCATAAACAAGGATGATGAATCCCTTGCCCAGTTTTGCCTGCGTGGGCCTTGAATTTCCTACTGCATCTAATGTTTCGTGGCAATTAACGGGACATATAATATTCGTCCGTGCCTATAGTAATCCTATTCACTGCCCGAACAAAACTGGACCTTTCAAACAACACATAATTTTAACGTTCATATGTTCAATACGCCGGATATTTTTGCTCATTTTTAAAGAATAGTGCTCGTCACTTGCACTGCTTGAATGTCGCTTCTAGTCACAGGTCTGATCTCCATCTCGTTTAGAAGCTATCCATGTGCACGATACCAGCCGAGCATCAGGACTTCATCTGCATCAATCCGTATCACTATGAGCGTGTAGTATCTAATGGCTTGGCACCTCCGGGTAAGTTTACCTCTAAAATGATTACCTAAACATCTGACTGTTATCAGAGGCCTTATAGCTAATTTTTTGAAGCCGCTTTTATGACCTTCATTAACCATAAGTTTTTTCGTAGTATAATTGTTGTGGCATTAGGTTTTGAACCGTTAATGAACTGTAAGACTTTGAATAGTTTCATGTATAGATTTGCAACTGATTCTATATTTACAGCCACTTAAGTGCTAGTTACACATAACTTGATGATCACTAGTGCTGAAGGGGTTCAAAAAAGGATAATGTTAGGGATCTTTAAAATGTAATTTCCTCCAAACGAATTCTGGTCGTACTATCATAAGCTGCGGGTATTGTTTTCATGACGTTTAAATTTTTAATTATTGAGACTTGTTATTGATCAGCTTACGTTTTCTATTTATCATGTATTAAGGTGGGCGCGTGGAGCGCAGTCGGAGGAGGTGCCGGCTGTCGCCTGCACCCGATACCAGGATCCTGGTGCGGATTTCCCCCCCCCCCCCAGGCCAACCAAGCCTTCCATCCCTCCGGGGTCGGTGAATTGGTACCAGACTTGTTTGGGAAGGATAAAGCACTGACTTGTACATCGGCTGACCGCCGCAGTTCATTGTATGGCCAAATACGCATTCAACAGGCCTCCGCGACATCCCGTAGAAGTAGAATGCGTGGCGCATCCCAAAGAGGATTGAATAACGCCGTCCTCTATCCTTTATCCTTTATTTATTAAGGTACTTTTATCCTCACTCGCATATAGATGTATTCTAGAAATGTTTTCAAGAACCCCTTGAAACACAGCATTTGAATCCTGCAGATTTTCTGAGAAAGATGCTGTCGAACATCCAAGCATAGTGCCACCTCGCTCTTCTGTTCTTCGGGCTTACACTATTACGGGTTTTCGATGGCTTCTATGTTTTTATTCCAATTTTTCTGAGGAAAAAGCCATCCGTTATTCGTTTTTCCTCGACTTTCCGATCTAGTTTCATACTTATTATATGACTACTCGTAGTCGTCAAGAACAAATGAAATTTGGATGAACATTTCGGCATATTTTGCTCCAATATCCCTTCGTTAGAGCGCATGTGACGCAGTCAGTGGAAGTGCCGGCTGTCGAGTGCACCCGATGCCGCGTTCCAGGTTCCGATTCCCCGCCCAGTCCCTCGAAGCGTTTCATCCACCGGTGAATTGGTGCTCAAGTTGTCTGGGAAAGATAAAGCACTGTCTTATTCATTGGCCGGCTGCCGCAAGTCATTGTATGGCCAAAAAGGCATTCAAATCGCGTCCACGACATCAGGTAGAACTAGAACGCATGGATACTAAAACTAAAAAGGATTGAGTAAGGCCTTCCAAAGGATACGGCCTAGGAAGGCGCTGGCTCTTGCATGCACCCAACTTATCGGACTTGTTTGAGAAGCAATAAAATGAATCTTACTATCCAGACAGGTCTAGTACCAATTCATTGGCCTGGGCAGGAAGTCCGAACCACCTGGTATCGGGTGCAAGCGACAGCGGGCGCCTCCTCCGACTGCGTTAGCACCCGCCATACTCCTGTAGAAACAAGATGTATGGCGCATTCTTAAACTATGTGTTCAATGCTTTATCCTTTACATGTGCCACGTGCTATCACTAGGCAACCGAATGACAGCGGGTTTCTCCATGATAAGCATAGGCCATAGACTTTGATGAAGGCACAACACCTACAAAAAGAAAATAGAAAAAATAAAAAAATAAATAGAAGAGAAAATAGTCACTTCTTGCAAACTAACTGCCGCTCGTTGGAGTGCGGGCATTATGAGTTGAAGGCCAACGTCGGGTTTAGTCAACCTATGCTTTGGATGCGCCACGCGTTCTATTTCTTCTACGGGTATCGTGGAGGCTATTTAATCCGTAGTTGGCCTATGCAAGGGCTAATGGGCAAATCAGTGTTTTATCCCTCCCAAACCTGGAGACCCTCGGATGGAGAACAACTGGGTGAACGAGCTCTCCCTTGGGTCAGCCCCTCAGCGGCCCTCCGGCTGGCGTCCTACACCACTGTTCAACGACATGCCAAGATTCAACGACAGTGGAACATGGAACATCTTAAGATGTTTTCTATATTTTCTTCCCCTTGCATTTTTTAATACCAGACTTGTCAGGATAAAAAAGGGATAAAGAACGGCGTTATTCAACCCCTTTTGGGATGCGCCACACATTCTACTTCTGCGGGATATCGTGGAGGCGATTTGAATGAGTATTTGGCCATACAATGACTTGCGGTGGCCAGCCGATGAACAAATCAGCGCTCTGTCCTTTCTAGATAAGTCTGGTACCAATTCACCGACCCCGGAGGGATGGAAGGCTTGATCGGCCTGGGCGGGAAATCCGAACCAGGAACCTGATATCAGGTGCACGCGACAGTCGGCCCCTCCTCCGACTGCGCTACACGTGCCCAGACTTGTCAGAGAAAGATAAAATACTTATGTGTCCTTTGTATTGCCACACCGCTAGTCTTTGTATAGAGCAAATACGCATCCAAATTACTCCACGACGTCCCATAGAAGTAGAATGCATGGCGCATCCTAAAAGGAACGGAGTAACGCCGTCCTTCAAATTTTACCCTTTGCAATCCTCATGCAATTAATGATCCTATCAATACTTTTGCATATTTCAGTTATTATTTTGGCGAGAGTAAAATTAAACTCTACGATCGAGTGTCTTAAGATATGAGGCTTTCGCGGATCAATCCTAATCGGAGAGGGGCGCTGTTTGAAAAGCGAAGCAAACGCGAACAGTGAGGCCTGTACAGGCTTGGAAAGTACAAGGAAAGGTCCCCTTATGAGCCAGTTCACGATGTTGTCTTTGCGGTACTAATTGGCTTTCAGTTTGCTGTCAATAAGTCAGAGTGGAGTGCCCGGGGCAGGGTCAAGCGTGGGATTTGATTTTTCGAAAATTTGCGACCACCCCTCCCCGCTCCCAGAGTGGATCTAGTACGACCCCCCTGTGTAGACTACCGTTTTATTTCCTATCCGCATTGAATTTTTAAATTTTTTATTCGATTTTGGTACCCTTTAATAGGTCGTTCTTTCCAAGTGCAGCATTGACTGTGTCAGATTAGTTTAAGAAAGAGTGCTACTGAGTAACTGTTTGATCTAGTAATTTGTTAGAGAAAAAAAACGCTGATAAAAGTTTTGTGCATGTGATCTTTTGAAGTGATATTTTGTTGTTTGCAGTTGAAAATAAAGCAATTTTGAGAGCAGTTGTCGAATAAATCACAACGAGTTCCGGAAGAGTACGACCCCTCTCCATACCACAGTACGACCGCCCTCCGTTCACGAACCTCAAGCTTGACCAGGGCACGGAGGGGGCCTTTCCTTGTACTTGCCAAGCTCGCACAGATCTCACTTCGCGCGTTCGTTTCGCTTTTCTAACAGTGCCCCCCTTGGTCTAGGATTGATCCGCAAAGTCTGGGATATATCCGCCCCTTCTGCTCTGGAAATGGCTCAGGATTTCAGACCTGAAGTCACTGCGAGTGGATCCGCCACCGGCTTCGATGATCAACAAGGCGGACTTCCCCATGCAGGACTACGAGATGAGCGAGCCCGTCCCAAACTCGAATATGCGTGAGTCTCCGCTCCGTTGATTAAAGGCAACACTGATCTAACAGGGCCAGCTCTTTCAGCCTTCATCGAATGGGCGCCTTCATGTGCTCTCTCGCAACAAGACTCCTTCTCAGGTACTGGAACAGCAACGCTTCTGCCGTGGTTGGGCTTCAAGTTTTTATATGGATGTGCTCAAATAGCGCTTTTCAGGGAACCACTCATCCGTTCAAGGCAGCCCAGCAGCGATTCAAAATTGTAATTTGCTTTTTGTGCTATTTTTCACATTCACATTCTTTCTGAATCTTATTTTAAACCCATTTTTGCGCTTAGATTTTCGCATTCCGTTTTTTCCTTTTTTTTTCTTATTACATGAACCATTATCTACTTTTCCTACTTATGCGCTAAACCATCCATAGGGGATTGTCTATATCAATCTCTTTTTTGCAGATGACTTGAACCAAGTCCAACTTCCTTCGATATCGCGTGAGTTTTTGGAGTTGACCAACAATTTTTCTATAAAATGTGAAGTGCGGGGTTCGATACTTCCTGTTCGAGATGAGCCACACATTCTTCTTCTACGGGATGTCGTAGAGACAATTTATATGAGCATTCGGGCTACACAGCGGCTTGTCGCGGCAAGAATGAAGACACATCGCTGGCTTTCCAGACAGGATTGGACCAATTACTTACCTGGAGGGACGGTTCGGTTCGGTTGGGCGCAAATCGAAATTGACTTGAAGTGCAGGCAAAGACTGGCGGCTTTTGCTGACTAGCCCACCTGAAGACTTTGCGGCACTCTATAGCCATCATAAACCCTTCAATGGCTCTTCTTGGTTGAGATGCGCGTTTAATGAAGACTAGAATGTGATTCCAGAAGCTATTTGTTCCTCTCTAACATCCCTACAGAGTGCATCAGCTTCTGCTAAAATTATGTGAGGAGCTCAATTCTCGGTGTGGAGCATCGTATATTCCAAAAGCATGCCTTTCTACTACACGATCTCTCATCTGTAGATGTCAAGATGTAGATAATAATAATTTGAGCTCAATTGTAAAATTATGTCGTTTTAGACAACATTCCAAACGACAATAATAAAAACTAACTCGTCAGGCTCTACGAAGAGCGGGGCTTATTAGAATGTTGTGGTACATGTCCATACGGAAAGATCGAAGGTTGCTCTTATGAGAAAGCAGTCTGTCAGGTTCAGTAGCATACATGTAACTCCACATATATAGCCACTCGAATTGGAGACCACGTAGCTAGTAAACTGTTGTATCCCTGAGGATACGCTTACTAGGCAGCTGAGGTCTCCTCTTATTGCTCTCTATGCTAACACAGAGCCCCACGTCCGCGTGCGCAGAGGCAGCAGAATAGGTACAGCTTTATTAGTAGAGTAAGTTGACAGCGAAACGACGACGGCTGGAGGTGCCGGGAGTTGGCTGGCGGCGGGTTGAACTCCGGATCTCGGCGACCTCGGCGACCCTCGCTGACGACCTTTCGGCTACGACAACCCTGAGGGTCTCGGCAGCGGCCTTATATGCGCCCCGTTTCCGGCCGGTCGCGCTACCGAGTAGCATGACGGTAACGTCTTCGAGATTAAATCCAAGGTGTTGGCGGTAGAAACAGAAATATCGGGAAGGAATGCATTGGAAGCATTCTGGATTATTGCAAGAAATCCTGTCATGAACGACCGTCAGGAGCAATTACGAATGATTTTCTGCCATCTGTTCCAAAATCCCAGCAATAAAAGGGGAAAAGCGCATGTGCAGGTCGTTATCCCTTCGCTTATACCATCCGGCACAACATAGTAAGCCTCATTTGCTCGGTCGTACAGCCAGAGTGTTGCGGAAGCGCTCCTTACCAGGATGATACCAGACTATTAAACAAACCCATTCAAAGAGGGATAAACTCGTGTTTGATCAACTCTCTGCCTCCCTGGTTTTCAATTGATTTCTCTATGAAGCGGAAACGCTAAGGGTGGTGATGGCTTTTTTTTGTGTGTGGGGGGGGGGTAAATCGCAGGTCTAATACTTGCCCCACGTTTTCTAGCCTCTGAGGAAGACGGGACCGTCGAAATGTTAGCCTAGTGAATAACGATCCACCATGACAACCTCGAACGGCATACAGCAAAAATACTAGCAACATCCTCCTGTATATTTCAGCTGGGGAACCTCTACCTATTCTGCAACGAATGCTCTGTGATGAGTAGCTGAGCAAGCTGAAATTAAATCAATTTGGGCCTGGAAAGCATCAGGCAATTTTTCAGTTCTTCGGTATTTTTTTAAATTTGAACTAGATTTCCGTAACTAAGCTTTAATGAACTGATCCTCACTAGACGTTACTCTATGCGTCGAGAGATCCTTTCAGCCTTGTGAATCAAGAGGCTTAGCAACACTTCGGATACTTCTTTGATGCACGTGGCGCCGTCGGGAGGAGCTGTAGTGAACATCCCAACTAACCTCCCTCGCCACAGGGTCGCTGAGTGGATGATACGCTTGTCTGGAAGCGGCTGATTTTCAGGCGGTCACCGCAAGTCGTTCTACGAGCGAAACCTGTATTCGGATTGCATCTTCAATGCCACATAAAAGTAGAGTTCATGGTTCATCTCGACAGGGGTCTCTAGCGCCAAGCTTTATCCATCGTCCTTCATCTATCGTCATTCCGTTTTATTTTCCTATCACCAATCGAAAAGGCCTATTCTAGTACCGGAAGATTGGTGCTCAGTGATGTACTACGAATTGGATACGCAGATTGGTGAAACATTTAAGGTAGGTAAGCCTTCTAATGAATTCTATAGTTCTTTCAAATGTTCCCACTAATGGTTCTTTGCTGTTGAGGACATTCCGACATTGTTTATTTCGAATTCAGATAAAGAACGACGAGCTTCGCGTGGACGGCGGTATGGACCCGCTGGCACTGCACAAAGGACGTCTCTGCCTTGGTGCTCTGCCGAATGTTCATCGTGGAGAAGTCAGCGAACGGACGAGGTCGTTCGCTGGCATCCCCTTTATCTGCCAGTCATGCTGCTTCAATCTAACGCCACCTTCAGAATTCACATTGGAGACGGTGTGGAGCTGCGAGCGCTGCCCTCTGGCGACGTGATGATGCTCTGCCGATCACACAAGCCTATCTTCATACGATCCGGTTTCTTGGACTACTGTAACAAGATGCCCTACGGTAACAAACCACATCGATTCACTCAAGAGAGCGACGTGACAAAGGTGCTTTTTGGAGGTGCTTTTTGGCGACGACAATTTTTATGAAGATCACACCGTTGCAGTCCTTTTTATAGCTAGTTTCGAGGTATTTGGTTGTTAGGAAAGTATCCCGCCATTTCTGCAATTTTTGCCAAATTTTTTCTCTCGTTCCATACATGCAAAAACTTGCGAACCTATGCATCATTATTATCTATAACATGCTGTCATTTGTCGGGTAATTTGAGGGTCCCGCTTCTATAGAATTCCTGGGGTTTTCACGAAAAAAAAAACTCAGCGAGTCACTTTTCGAGTTGCTCCCTGTCGTCGAATTGTTTCTCCTGCAGATGGTCCAACAACGAAAGAAGCAGATGGTGGTCCGTTGGAGCAAGGTCCGATGAATACGTTAGGGGGGCCAGGGCATGCCATCCGAAACGCTGTAGTTTTTTCTGAGTCTCTCTTGCGATGTGTGAACGCGCATTGTCGTGAAGGAAGAAGGTCTTGTCTTGTTTCTCTCTTCAGACCAACTGTCTGCAGTAGACATTGCTAGTTACAGTAGCGATTGCAAGTAGTAGCTCCCAGTGAATGACTCCTTTGCAACTTCACCAGACACTGACCATTACCTTTTTGGGTGGAGTTCCGGTCTTGGCATGAAAATTCCTGCTTCGCCGCAACTGAGCCGTTGACGCTTCGTGTGTGGTCAACGTGGACTACCCACTTACACGCACCTGTAGCTGAAGACACGCGGTATCCATGCGCCATATCTACATGTCTTCCCAAGGCCACGGCAGGTGTTGAGCTACGGTGGTTTAACTGCACTCGAGTTCATCTGCCGGTTCACATGTTCAAAGCCAGGCATCCTCCTGAACCAGCTCCAGAAGAAGCTCCTGATTCACTGTAACTGACCTTCCAGACCATGGTGGTCCTCCAAGCAAAAGTCTCCGTTTTTGAACTTCAAGAACTACACTTTCGCTGTGTTATTTGAGACAGTGGTAGGACCCATCGTTTCAAACAGGTTATCCACTGCCACACTTGCACTGCTTTGGTTTTCGAACTCGTGGAGCAGAAGCAGTCGAACTTGCAGCAGTCGAGAACGATTTTCTCTGTCATAGTTGTAACGGAATATGACGACAATAGTGGTAAATGTAGGTCTTAGATCAGCCTATACATGCGTTATTGCGAGAATGTTCCAGAACACTTCAAAAATGTGGCGGAACGCCAAAACGAGTGGCGGGAAACTTTCCTTACAACCTAATGTTTTAAGGTCATCAAATTTGAGCTGTTGTTACTATTTTCTAACAAAGGAGGAATTCTGAACAGGTGTTTGACCTGAGGTGGGCCTACCACGAGATGATGTGCAGGACTCGATCGGCCAGCGAAGCAGTGATGGCACAAGCAGCAGCAGTGGCCGGCTACGCTCCGGGAGTTGAGGTGAAATCTTTGAAATGTTCGTCTTGTGTTTTCGAACGACTGCCTTGTGCAATCATTAAAAAAAAACTTGAAATCTTCGAAATTTTCGTCTCATGTTTTCGAGCGATTGCCTTATGACGAAAAAACATAAAAGTGAACATGAGCATACTAGGGTATTAAATATGCGCCTACAGAGAGGATTTTTAACGTTAAAAAGAGCGAGTCTTTCTCTATAAATAGAAATTGTTCCAGCTTCAGAGGAATTACATATGCATCTATAAGTTGCTGTTTATGAAATTCGTTGCCTTCTTTTTTAGTTTTGCATTTACATCGTGATCGTGTTGATTAGGACCTAAATGGATCCAATATTTCAGAGGCTAAAAAAGTAGCCTTAAAAAAGCTAAGGAAATTTGAGCATCTATCATATCTTTGGGAATTCTTTTATGCCATTCCTTCATACATGTAAGGTTGTCGTAGCAGCTCTTCTTTCTCTTCAGAATTTCCCCGAAATGATGGCTGACTCGGGAGTGGACGGTATGCGAAGTGCGTTCTGCACATTGGCAATCAGCTTCGTCAAAGGATGGGGACCAGGTTATCCGAGCAGAAACTCGATCAAGGTACCTCCTCCGGCCACTTCTACCACCTGCTGCCCACCGAAAAAGTCGCGTATTACAGGACACTCCTTGCTGGATAGAGATTCAGCTGCACAGACCGCTGCAGCTGCTCGACTACCTGCTCAAGCACGCACCATTGAGTAACTGAAGAGTCACTACAGAGGTGCAGCACTCGTACCCGTACACAGTGGTTGGATTGACCTAGTCGCAAACTCTCGTCTTGTCAGCATTTCGCTCATTTCTATTTCTTTTGTGGGTTTTTCTTCAGTATTTACTTGCTGAGGGGAGGATGTAGATCGTAGATTCCTTCGTAGAAGGACTGTATTCTGAGTACAGCTTCCCAAGACAGTAGATGGTGGGAGATATTGGTCAGACGTTCCTCTACTGGCGGTTTGCTATCCCATCACGAAGAAAGTCATGGACTCTACTAGACCTCTATGTTTAGTCACGGTCTACACCACTTCTCATTTCATGTACATAGCACTGGTACAGTTCGATTAGCGCGTTCTGCAGGTATTTCCAGAACCTCCTGGCGACTTTTTCCTTCACTTCTCTTCCGCATTTCCGCTGTCCAATACACTACGGGGTCTCTCATAGCTCGGTTCCTTTGAGGCCATCGCAGAGCTTGCCTACGCCTCTTCACGGAGACCCCTTGCAAATCTTGCGCTTTTGAGGCAGCACCAGCAACTAACTGCGCTATGGTTTTTTTCGCTTTCACGAACTGGTTCACTGACAGACAAACGGGTTTTCGGATTTGTTGGTCGGATTCTGGGCAAGCGGAATCATGGGCCGAATCGGTCATGGTCCCTTACTGGTGCTGCTTTCAAAGTCTGAAAGAGTATGTGCCTTCCAGGAGCTGTTGCAGTTCAAGCAACGTCACCCTTCTTTCCTAGTCGGGGGCTAGAGTCGCCTTATAGCTCTTCGGACGGGGTTCACCTTCTAAAACAAAAATAAGAAAACGTCCAATAATCACGGAAAGGGCAGCGACAAAGGTGTGCAGACGTGCACTTTACAAATGGCAATTCTGGCTTTGACAACATTTTGCGCCGAAAAGTCTGTGCCCCACACCACTCCTCCTTGCTTTGCTTAGGGATCCTCAGGCTGCCCATTATTTTTCACCTCAAAAACCGCAACAAAGCCGTAGAACAATTTCCCGTCTAGGAAATGGTAAAATGGTGTGCTCAGGGGCCAGATTCATCAACCGCTTACCGCACTCTAATGGTGAAAATACCATCAAACCCCCTGATGTGACATTTGTCAGCATCGATATTTGGCGTTATTTTCACCGTTAGAGGGCGATAAGCGGTTGAGAGTTATAAGGTGACCCTGCGACTAGGAAAACTCTGGCGGCGCAGTTCGTACTGCAAAGCTCTTCTCTTCAAATAAGGAATGCGCCCAATCATACCATGTCATCTGTCGAACCAGTCTCACGCTCATCCATGTTGCCATACATAATTGTATTCTTGTTCGCTTCACCATAATAACACATCTTACGAATATTGGACGAAATTTGTAAATATTGAGCAGTCGCTTTTATTTATTGCAGCATTCTGCACCGTCTAGTCCAATCGTGGTCTTTTTCAACGCAAAAATAACCTGAACATGACAGTTCATCGTGACAAAATGTGTTGCTCAGCCTGTTCTGTTCGCCATTGTCAATAAAGCGTCGATGAGTTCCGGCTATGCTCTTTCATCGAACGACTCCACGGTTATGCTCTCCGAGTTGTACTAACTGAAAACAAAGGAAAGGAAAGGAATATAACCAAAGAGAAGAGAGGAGAATAGAGGTGAGAGGAGAAGGTCAAAGAAGCAGGGAACGGTTCTTTTGGCCACTTTCTTCAGACGAACCTTTGTTTTGTGCTCCTCCCATGGCTTTTCCAGTGAAGAAGAGGAGCGTTGAATAAGGCTTTGTTTAACTCTGTCAAGAATTTTAATTTATTATAACTTGTACTTTGTTTTATTTTAGATAATTACATTCTAAGTTTCAATTTTATTAGTAAATTTTTGTTTTATTTATTTATTAAATTAAGTTAAAATCTGAACAAATAAAAAATAAGTAAACAAATCAGATCCATATATGGTGGACAGTTTTTTCAAGCCTATCTAAACACTGACGATCTATATAAAAGCCCTGTAAGCCGCTATCCGAAACAAATTTCCAATCTTATATCACAAAAATCACGTCTGTTTAGCTCTCTGAAGGATCCTCTTCTACACCCACAATATAAGACGGCGAAAGTACCGCCTAACCACCTGATATGACATTCGTCAGCATCAGGTTTGGCGCTATTGTCACCGTTAGGAGGCGGTAAGCGGTTGATGAATCTGGCCCCTGGAATCCAGGATTTTACCCTCAGTACCGGAACGCACTTTGTGGTCGACACAATAATTCTTCTGTAATGCAAGGCTCTCAACTGTTGAGAAATAAAAAAGCGATCTCATTTACAATTTCACCTTGAATTCAGACCATAATGGTCTCTAGGCGCATATATTTTTATCTTCATGCGATGGGATATAATATGGAGATGAATACCATTTAACGTGTACCCTTCTTCTTCCGCTCCAAGTTTCGAAAGAACAATCCGCAGGTTCTTACATGGAACTGGGATCTATTCTTATCATTTTTGGGTTAACCAATGGGACACAATATCTGGAGGCCGCATTAGAGGACCTAAATACTAAAGCTGCACCCTTGAGGACACGAGATTTCCTACGCTTAATTACGAATGACGACCTACTTTTCAACTTATAAAATTAATAAATGATGGATAGATAAACTTTTTCAACTGAATAGCACGTTGTTCGTAGCTGAAATGTATATAAACATCAGAAAGTACAATACTCTGTGCATGAAAACGTTTACAGCTATGTAAATGAGTGAGCTTCTGGAAGAAATGCATGTTTGGGCACAATAAACAACTGAATGACAACTTCGAAATTTCCTGTTTTCTGGCGTTTTTAGCTTTTCTGTTTTCTGTTAGGGCGATTATCCGTTTTCGGGGAACTTTTTCAAAATTTCCATCCATCTCTCATCTGTGGTTTAAAGTAGCGGCAAGGTGTGTTCCATTTTGCAACGTCATTGATCCAACAGAGTTAGGCTCCACGACATTTTTCTATGAAATCGCATTGTCGCGCAAGGCAGCACCTTCCACTCATCGAATTTGCGAAAAATACGCAAAAATGCGGCAAGTGCGACAGTGCAAATACAGGGTGCGTAAAAAGTATTGACGCACTAAATGACGGATGTGGAAATAGTATTGCGCAGTAAGTTTTAAAGTATTCACTTGAGAAATATGGAAAATGATCTTGCAAACACGATAGAATAACTCGTAATTGACATTGGCTCCTTTACTGTGAATACAGGAACGAAAACGACGAAAAAATTCATGAGCACGCGCCGCAAGTACTCGCTTGGATTTCGTCCCGTGCTTTGAACAGGGCAGCCTTCTGCAAGTGGTCACTTCTGTTGAAAGTAGCCCAGACCTCATTCTCTAAAATCGCCTAAAAAGAGTAATCCAGCGGATTCATGTTCAAGCTGTGCTCCTCTGAGAAGCTGTCCATACCTGCGCGCGTTATCTGTTTGCCGTTATCGGACAGAGGTTGATAATTTCGGATTTGAACGTGAACGTGGGTGAACCTCTTGTAATCATCATCTGTTATGACAGAACCGCGGCTGACGTTTGGGTTGCTGACCTCCTTCCTCACTAACCGTTTCGAACAGCGCCTAATTCGCTTGTTAAGGAACTACTAAGCTCTTTGGGAAACAGACAAAAAAGGGCCACCGTAACGACGACGATCATGTTTCTTCAGTTTTTTCCTGAGTGTTTTTTGAGCACAATACAGACAACAAAAATAACACACAAAAACCTACAGGGGTACAAAGGGAAGCTGGAGCTGAATCAAAAAGTAGGTGCGTTAATACTTTTTACGCACCCTGTAGATAACTTTGTACCCGTCCTGGCAGGTTCGGGTTTCCGAAAGTGGAACGAAATTTGCTATTACTTGAAGCGTGGAGATGGTCGTAGTGCTAACTATTTTCTCTTTCCAGAGGCCGGATTCGCTATTGGTAAGGCAATGGGTTAATGGTGATGGATAAGCTTATCGGTAGACGGCAGTGGGCAGAGGGCAAGTTTGGTGTTCATGATATGACACACTTCGACGAATGATGTAATAGTTCTATCCCACTGTTCACCCAACTCCACGCTCTTCCTAATTCCAGGTAGTGCTTCAATTTATACTCTCTACCCAAATAACCCATTCATGAGTCCAGACTCCAGATATGTGTACTCCTGAGATTCTTCCCTGGTAAACAATGAAGGAACTAGATGGTTCATGTCATAACTGCACTAACTCGATCTCGCAAGAACAAAATGATATATTCGACTGGCCGGCAGTTCTGGCGGTTTTGACTGGTCCTCTTCAAACGATCAGAACTTTCTTCATAGTCACCGGATTTAATCGAACAAAGCACTACTCGAATCAGCGCACTTTGCGCAAACCGACAACCAGTATCGCCTCGGAAAAGTCTGATGACCAGGAATGTGCGGAATTTCCATTTCCGTGTTCCGAATTCCGGTTTCCGGCCACCTTGAGCTCTTCCGTTCCCTTCTGTGTCCACCTGTGTTTGGACCGGAAGGCGGAAACGGAGATGGGCACCGTTCAACACTAGCTTTCTGTTGAACACAATCAGCTTATCAAGTAAAAAGAGTTCTTCTTCATACAATTGTGAGAGAAATACTGTTTGACATAGTATTAATATTCTTAATATTGTTTAGACTACCAAAAGAACGTACTCAAAAATGGCAATTTCTGGGTGTCTGCTCCAAGATTATATCAGTGCTCCTGATCGAAAGTGTAAATTTAAATTTTTAATTTCATTAGGAGGGCGCGTGTAGCGCAGTCGGAGGAGGCGCGACTGTCGCGTGCACCCGATACCAGGTTCCTGGTTCGGATTTCCCGCCTGGGCCAACCAAGCCTTCCATCCCTCCGGGGTCGGTGAATTGGTACCAGACTTGTCTGGGAAGGATAAAGCGCTGACTTGTTCATCGGCTGGCCACCGCAAGTCATTGTATGGACATCCCGTAGAAGTAGAATGCGCTGGCGCATCCCAGAAGGGATTGAGTAACGCCGTCCTTTATCCTTTTTTATCCTTTAGTTTCATTAGGAGTGATATTCATCCATATAGAGTTGTGCAATTCACTTTTTAATGAAGCATCACGAATATCTACCATGAGCTGTTATTTTGATTGACTAGGGTGACTTGTTGAACTCTGAAACAAATCTATTACATCGAGGACCACCTAGGAACTGTCCAGCTGTGTCACCTTCATATCAGTGAGCTTCTAGGCTGGCACAGACTGAATATTGCTATGAAAATGTGGACATACCATGACTAATCAGTCATCCAATTATCATCTTATCGTTAGATCCCAGAATGAATTCTGAGTACTATTATAGTTTTGGTGATTAGAATGTAACGACTAATCTCGAATATGCATCTGTGCAGTCATCACGTCGTCCATGATGCCACAGGCTTCTCTGTTGAGAGGAATGTCTTTCCTGGTCAGGGAGTGATCTAGATGACTGCTCCAGTTTTAGACTACACCCGAGTGAGGTTTTGAATGCCGGTCTATAAATAACCTAAAGTGGTTAAGCTGATTAAGCCTAGTGTTCAAAAAATTACAGCAAAAAAAGTCAGCGAAAATCCGTCGTAGGAACTAGATATGGAAACAGCGGAGAGACTGCATGCTGAAGTAGTGAGAAACAGTGAGATAAGGCTCTGAATTTGTTTTCGCTTTTTGCTCTAGCCATTCCTGAAAGGATATCACAACAATAGAGTTCGTGCTTCGTTATTTTACGTTTTGATGAGTATGAGCATTAATCTGTGCAAGATGCTGCTGCTCGCGAAGTTCCGAGCAAGAAGAAGTGCAATAGAAGCCGCCTCTGACGCGGTTGAGGATGCTGTTTTGAACAAATGGCGTTTATCTGTCATTTCCGTTTCCGCGTTTCGCTTTCCGGTCATTTTGAGCGTTTCCGTTCCGCCTTTCGTCTTCCGCTTTTTCCAGAAAAATTTCCGCACATCCCTGCTGATGACTATGGCGGGTGAGGCAGGACTTCAACTCCTAGTTCGTTTAATTTTCGCAGGGTGATTTGCGAAACGCGGGGGGGGGGCTATCGTGTAGAAGAAACCTCTTCTGTGGCCCAGTGCCGGCTGCAGCTCACGCAATTTTCGGTATATCTCAATAGGAAAAAGGTTTCGGGAGGTGGCCGGAGCTTCGTCGACAAGCCACTGTCCCGACTGCCTCCAGCTTCCGTACAGAACCCACTTCTCATGACGACTCGAGCCAAGAACTGGGCGTTGATCCCGGAGAAGCAAGGCAGAACAGATTTCGAGACGCGGCAATCTCACTTTCCAGTCGCTCAAACCGCGGAGCATCCACTTCTCGAGCATCTTCACCCTTTCCCAGGCGTTTCAGCCTCTAAAATTCACCAACTTGCCGACCCCCTCTTCCGCCCACAACAATTCCACTTCATCAGTGTTTCTGGGAAAGAGCCGTATGCATTCGCTGCGATGTTCCCGCCACCAAATGCAACGAAGGATCGATGAGAAATCGTTGCTCGGTGAAACGACGCTGGCTGAAAAACCGTACGAGACCATCTCATCAGAACTGCACCCTTTCGTACATTCTCCGCCGGAGAAGGCAACATTAGCATAATCAACCATCGCCTTCTGAACAGCCACTGCTCGCCAACACAGCTATTAAACCGATTTATACACGAGGTCATACTTTCATTACAAGCACGTAACGACGACAATAGTCGAAAATATGGATGAGTGTTCTAATATTAAAAACGACACTACCGCTACGAATCAGGAGAATGTAAATCCGGGGTTTCGAACCATAAAATTTCGTGAATAAGACGAGACGTATGAAGAAAATATCATTTACTTCTGAGAACAGGAGTCACGCAGTACTTAACGCCGCATAACAAGTTGGGAAATTGCAAAGCCCAGTCACGGGAACGGGAAATTCGGGGATCATCGGAGGGCAGGGGATGATAGAGAGACAGAGCGGACCTATGTAGAAACTCTTCATCTTTAGGTGCACCACACACTCACATTCACGCTTAACACCTATGTACATGAATCATTTTTTGCCCTTCTTTGGCTGCGCCGCTGGCGTATTTCTCGGAGGCGTCACCGGTCGATTCGTGCCCACGCCTCCGTACGGGAACTTCTTCTTTTCCGCTGGCTTCAGAATCTGAAAACATTCCATTAGAGTGCAAAATCAATGAAAGCACCGCTCGAAAACCGAAATTCGCCTGTGGAGATGTGTTTAGTTTTGAGTTTTCTTCCTCGGAGAAATCTTCTCTCATAAAAGTATGCACTATGTGAAAGGCTATAGCAGCAATTCAGTATGCACTATTTGGTATAGCAGCAGCTTCGTCGCTCGTGGAGGAGTTGAGTCACAAACGAAAGCGCAGGAAATTTCCCAGGAGAGCCTGGAAACAGCTTGCACACGGCTCTTGCACCCCGCAGTGCAAACTTCAGCAGGTACGTCGATGGAGTCTCCCATCTCCGTCAAAGTACATCACGCGTCTGCGCTCTCCTATCTAGCCTCCACCGCCGCCATTGATTTCGAGACATTCAGCATTCCCTTGGACGTTTCCTTATGCTGATGACGTAATGTAGAGACGAGGATGAACTCCAACGTTACGCGCAAGCTCGGGAACTCTAATACAAAAATACCGAGTACTCGATGAATGATGAAGGTGAGCCCAGCTCCATTAAGGCGAACGGCATTTAGCTACCACGTACTTCAGTTTTCAAACGCTTGAGATCAGCTATCGCGTTCGATGGTAGTGTACTCGTTGAAGCGAACTCACGCGCGAATGCAGTTTGGTCCAAATGGTGCCTTCTGAAGGGGGTTCTCTGCGACAAGAAAATACCGGAGCGCCCCAAGTAAAAAGATCTACAGAACAGTCGTCCCACCCGTATTGATGCTGAGTGCTAGTCCATAATCACATAAGTTGAGAGGTGCCTCAGCGGACTGAAAACCAAGATGCCGCTGCGAACGGCCACAGTTGGCGTCTAGACAGAACATATAACGATTCCATTCAAAAAAGCTCTGTATCGCTCCATCACTTTGGAAAGGCTCGTCTGCGATAGAATAGCCACGTCCTTCGTACAAAAGATCGCACCGTTCGAAACCCTGATATTACCCTCGAGTGTGCGCAAAGCAGCCTCGAGAGCGAACAAACTAGCGATGCCTTGTTACGCTGCTTTTCGACTTGCAGCTAGTTAAGTTGCGTTCCGAAAAACAATTCGATCGTTGCGAAAAGTGGTGGAAGATAAAAAGGATGCCATCAAGCGGAACTAACGCCGAAGAAAAAAAAAGACAAGAAAACGGAAATCTATAACAGCTTAAGGTCAAAAAGTGTGCCTGTTTCATCCCAAAATTTCACATTTTTACCTTCTACTTTCTACTTTTATTGTGATGGCTGACAATTCCGCCGAAAACTGGCCACATCACTATTCACCCAACACTCTCTTAAGCAGAGAACTAGACAGTATACTACAACTACTAGTTGCAGAGTTTCTGATAAATTTATTACCAAGCGTTAGAAATTGGATGAAAAGCAAAAATCGTTATGCATTACAGGATGTCCTTCATTACAGGATGGATTCTAATCACTCAAAAACTCAGATTGCAGGCGTGATTATGTCGGTGCATGCATACGCATGTTTCTATTTTACACTCAGCTTCCTAGATGTCGTTTTCCGTATTAACCTCATGTAGAAGGCACATATCAATCAACGTTTTTAACAGCAAAATAGGTCTAGACCGACGAGTTGTCCAAATCATAATCAGTCAAGTTATGCTTCACCCTCTCGTTTACAACGATAATTGAACTCGGACTGACCCATACTTCAGCTAAAACTTCTTCCTCTTCAGCGTTTATTCCGCGTTCCTGATGCTGCGTATCAAGGCACCGCTGCTTTGGTCTCACTCGGCCGCTTTCCTGGCACTTCGAGGTTAAGGCCAGCCTTTCGAACAGTTTCACCTTTTGCGCGAAGAAGTGGCCGTATCATCTCAGACGAGCTTCGCGCAGCTTCTCAACTATCGGGTGACGCCAAAACCATGCTGTATGGAGTCGTTGTGTATTCGACCCAAACGCGTTACTCCGGCCGTCCACCGCAGCATCTTCGTTCCATTGCGCTGAGGCACCTTTTAACTTCTTTAGTCACCGGCCAGCACTCAATCCCATAGCATCCGCTGCTCGGACGACTATCCTGTAGATCATCGAGTTGAGGTGCACTGGTATCTTCTTGTCACAAAGCAGCCGTCAGAGAGCGCTATTTGAGCCAAGCTTCATTCACGCGAGTGTTCACTACGACGAGTGTACTTCCAATCAAAACAAACTTCGCCTACAACCACCCAGATGTGTTGGCAGCTCAGTTCAAGGATGGAGTTCGCAACAAACATAAAAGCCCATGAACGTTGATGTACGTTCTGTGACATTTAGATAGAGAAACAATGCCATTGTGAGATCGAGACATGAATGGAAGCATAATATAATCAATTATCACGACTATAAGTCTAAATTTTAAGGATGTGAGCAGCACAAGGTTTACCCCCAGGATTAGCGTACAAGATAGTTGCTTCATGTATGGTTGTTTGTGGCTTCTGCAGCAGCAAATCTATACCCCTTCGATTAGCGCTTACACCCATGTATGTTTGCTTTGCTCAAAATTGCAGTGTTCCTCTGTTTCCGACTTTGACAGGAGCACAATACAGTGAAATCTTGTTTTCTGCAAATCATGCACAGAATCAATCTAACGAGGGAGGTCACTGAACTCGGTCTGGAGATTTTGAGCGAGACCTGCACAGTCTTGAGGGCATCGGGTGAGGATCACAGAACCACGTTTCTTTTTTGCTAAATGCCCCTGGTTGGTCCAAAAGTGGCGAAAAATCGTATCGTTACAGGGCGGGCTGATAATACAAAAGTGACACCCGAAATAGCCCTGTCGTGCTCAGAACTTGACCTACAAAAGGTATGGAGCTCAAATTAAAGTTAGATTATAGTAATATGATGATTTCTTACGCGTCCTAGACGAAGCTGCAGTATACATTCAAGTAATTCATTCGCAACGGTGTCGGCAGCAACTGGATGGCCGACTGGATAAGGAGGTGGACTTATGGCAGGTGGTCGGGGAATTTGATTCCGGGGTGTCCGTGCGATTTGCTCTGTGGAGTGTTCCCGTTTTTTGCAAATAAAGGGCACATTCTGGTTACAGTAGGTTACCTATTATTGGCTACTTGAATGTACACTGCAGCTTCGTCTAGAAAACGTGGGAAATTAACATATCACTGTAAACAAACTTTAATTTGAGTTCCAAACCTTTGTAGGTTAAGTTCCGAACACAAGAGGGCCATTCCAGGTGTCACTTTTGCCTTATCAGCCCGCTCTGTAACGATACCATTTTTGCCATTTTTGGACCACCCAGGGGCATTTAGCAAAAACGAAACATAGTTCTGTGATCCTTGTCCGATGCCTTACAAGACAGTTCAGGTCTTGTTCAGAATCTGCGGACCGAGTTCACTGACCTCCTTCGTAAGTCTAAAATGAGAGGTTTTGCGCGAACAAGTGGCGCAGTGTTGCGCGTTCATACGTCGCGAAGGTTCCACCTGCCTGCGCTTTAACATGTATTCTAAGCTTCTCCTTCAGGTACACTGCCAGCGACTTGGCTTCTCAAACATATCTTTCCTAATTGAATACTCCGTTCAAAATTTCCAAATGCCATGTGCTTTCAAATCATGGTCCTATAAACCAGCACCTTAAACTAACCCCAGCTACATGCCAGATAAGGATAAATCTGCAGTGGGCTTAATAAGCTACTGAACAATTTAAACAAACCTTCACTGTAGTGTTTACTCTATTACAGACTGGAAACTTGCGAATCAAAAACGTTAGGAAAACATACTAACCTGGAAGGAACACATCAACGTCTCATCGACAGTCATCATGGATCCAGCGTTGTCGAACTCTCCGCAGTAGTTAGGCGCTGAGAACAACGTGACTAGTTGCCGCTTTGCAAAGAACTCATACCCGTCCTCCACAACCTGGAAAAACACTCCGTTCAGACAGAAAGCAGAGGACGCAGGCTCGCATTCCGCCTAGCACAAATTCTTTGATCATAATAAAACCATTCCGGTAACATTATATAACATCTATACCGCTCGTTTTAGGCTTGGATTAAAAAATACTCCAAAAAAACTCATTAACCGTACAATAATGAAAAACAATGCCAGGTGTGGATCCATAATTTATCGCCAAATTACACAAAACCAATCCTAGACTAAAGCTTGAGAATAGAAAAAGGCATACCTGGTGAGCTCGACAAATGAGATCAAGGTCGTGTTTGTGGAGGAATTTCGCCACCACCTCTGGACCAAATGTGAACGACACTCCACGATCGTTTTCACCCCAGCCGGTGACGTCCTGAAGAAAGAGACAGTATTACGCTACTTAGTAGTCTCTGTGGCAGAATAAAATCACAACAAAGTGTTCCATGACCTCGGACAAATGCCTCATTTCACCCTGATTTTTTCGAAGCCACTGCGAAGAACTCGCATACAGGCAACGATGACTCGTCTGATACCGTGTTTCTTCATCGGTCATCTAACGGTAAGAAATGACCTTAGCATCTTCATATATAAACACGCACCTTATCCGGATCTGACCAGAGCAAATCGCATAGAAGGCCTTGGTCAGGGACATCAGTAGGGCGCATAATACGACGGATCTGCTCCATTGACTGCAAGTCCGGCGATAACCCTCCATGACAGCAGAAAATCTTCTCGTCTATTATAGCCGCCACAGGAAGGCAGTTAAAACATTCCGTGAACGTCTTCCACAATTTTATGTTATACCGGCGTTTGCCTGGAAATTCATAGATTAACGATCAGGTATCGAAAGGAGGCGCCTGACTACTACACTTACACTCATCATAGAAACCATATATCCTATTGATAGAGGCACACTCGTGATTTCCTCGTAATAGGAAAAAGTTCTCCGGATACTTGATCTTATACGCCAGCAGTAAACATATCGTTTCAAGAGACTGCTTCCCTGAAACACTGCTGTAAACCCCGCGTAGGAGAGTGAAAAGCAGAAGTAATAGGAACAATTATAACCTCTATCAACGTAGTCTCCCAAGAACAGATAGTTGGACTCCGGTGGAAAGCCGCCATACTCGAACAACCTCAGAAGATCGTAGTACTGCCCGTGAACATCACCTATAAATAACAACAATGGCTCCTAGTTGATTTGTTTGCGGTAAAGCGATCGATGCACTAAAATTAAGACGTTTGCCCACAGCATTTACCTACTACGTTCTAAAATAGGAAGGATCAGTCCTACTCGGATACCAAAAATAAAAAGGAATTCTCTCCATCAGAACCCACCACAAATCTTCAGCGGCGCTTCCAGCTCGAGCAGTATCGGCTGGCTGAGGAAGATCTCACGAGACTTTATACAGAGCCCTTTGATCTCATTCTCTGTTAGCTGCACATTTTTGCCGGGCTTGGATCCACGCACTGAAAACAACAGCATTGGCCATTCACCACCAGAGTTCAACATTCAACATGTTTAAATTTCCTTCAAATTCTAATACTAACCATAAGTTAATGCCTTCATGATAATCAGGGATGTGCGGAAATTTTTTCGAGAAAAGGGGAACACGGAACGGAGAGCTCAAAAATGGGCGGAAACCGGAATACGAAAACATGATTCAAAACTCACTTAATTTTTCATAAATATATATCCATTACGCTAGTAATAACTATGTTGCCATCAACGAATTTAGGAAACGGGCCAAGGCAGCATGCGACTTTTCTAGCAACATATAAGAATAAAAAAAAAGTCCTTGTATTCGTATCAGTTTGCCTCTTTCTTCAATCTTTCGTTTACGTTCAGGAGGTGAATGGTCAGTATAGAACAAGGTGTGTTATACCTTCTCAGACTGTAGATGACGAAAACAAAAAACGAGTAAGAAACTAAAACAGTTTGAAGAGTCCTGCGCTTCACTACAAAAACAGGCAAGGATACTATGACGACCATCATCGTTTCTAACGTCATAACATCAAGAACAACAAAAAACATAGGCGGTTAGACGATTCAGACAGAGAGTGGTGTGAAGATCTGAGTGAAACCGAGTGATCGAGGGAGAGCTATGGAAAGTGCGACAACAACTCGCCAGCGTTCATTGATCTATTGTGTTGTGGTTCGCCAATGTTGGTCGATAGATGCTAATTGCCATCGGAAAAATCAAAGCACTGCCGAATAGGGTTTTGCTCCCGTTCAACCACCGTCAGGAACAGAAAGAACAACACCTTAAATAGAGAAGAAAACTTGAAGAAGAACGTTGCACCTTCAGGATGTGCTGTATATTTTCGCTCCATAGTACATCGTGAAGACACCTCGAATAATAGTTCGGTCTTTTCATAGGTTATGGTCGCCAAATAACCACGCTTTCAGCATTCCGAGGCAAGTCAAAAACAACAGCTTGGAAGGGGGGGGGGGGGGGGGAACTCGATCACCATGCACTCCCTCGAGCTTAGAACCAATTCAGATGTGATGAACGAAGCCTGCTTTTCACAGGCAGATGTATACTCGGAGCCTGAGAGATGGAAGGCTTGGTTGGTCTGCACGGAAGAACCTGGTGTTGGTTGTACGCGCCAACTGGCACCTCTCCGACTGCGCTTTATGCGCCCAGTCTTCCATTTTATTGTCAAGAATAGTGTCCATTAAAAGAGGTATTGTTGACACCTGAAAAAGGCCTTCATATATCCCTCATGCTGTGGTTTCACAGCTTGGGATTCTCTATGTAGAAGAAAGGTCAAAAACCGTTCACACATACTATCCCGTCACTCAAATTCACTAAAATCGTGTACCATTTCCACGTTAAATTGGAGACCATTCTCGTCAAATTGGAAGCTCGGGCAGGTGAAATGAAAATTGAATGAATTTAAACAAAAACTTCCTTGAACAAGAATTATCCTAATCGTCTACGTGGTTCTGGGGTCCACGATGATATGTGAAAATTTTGTTTTAATTTGGAATATGTTCACTTTGACTTCAGAAACCTCAAACTGGTTTGAGAGAGTGTCCAATTCGACATCAAAAGTCTCCAATTTGACGTGGAACCGTTATATAACTCACACCACGCTCCGACATAGCTATAGTGACATTGTCTTCTCGACTTCAATTGAACAAAGGCATCCGTCTCATAATAAATAACCGTCGGTGTTAGCGAATACTTGGTAACATTCGCTACATATTCCACTTCTACGTGAAGGCATTTTGACTGAGTATTTGGCTTACACAACGATATATGGTGGTCACCCGAAGGGCAAGTATGTTTCATCCCTCTCAAACAAGCCTAGTGCCAATTCGCCGACCCTCAGCGAGGATTTAAGGTCAACTTGGGAAAGAAAACCCTAACCAAGAACCACGGACTACATGCATAGCGACTGCCGCTAACCAGGTCTGAATAGTGCTTTCGACATTAAGATGATATCATCACATTTTCTCGAAAAAGTATCAAGAACCAATGAAAATGAAACCGATGGTCTGGTTAATGCAGGCGAAATATAAATTAAAAACATTATGGAGGGCACACACATTTCCCACGACAGCCTGACACGGTACTACAACTTGAAACATGAAGAGCAACAAATCGAAATCCAATCGAATATGAGCTCACTGGTTCAGACTTCACATAGTGATATAAAAATGAACTGAAATCTTGTCTCAATCCCGGCCGGTAGGGACATTCATCTTATGAGCATTGAGAGCCTCCTCCCATACCATATCAGCCATGCTCGAGAGCACCCTCACCACAGAGAAAACAAGCTCTCGAAGAAGATTGGGAAGGAGATGGTGATGCTCAATATGCGAAGCATTTCTCGACCAGGAATGGGCCGTAATTCGTTAGGGGGAATAGAAAATCCGACCGACGCCGATTGGGTAATTCTGATCCGAAATTTTTCAAACGGATAAATGGTACATGCGGATAATGCCAATTTTGAACGTGGATTCGCATGAGCATGGTCACCACCAGACCGTACCTTCGAACAATTCAAATAATTCACTTTGATCAAAAAGCTGATATCCTACCCTAATCGTAAATCCTGTAGCCGAACCGAAGAGAAATTAGAGAGAAATTAGTTATTTAAATCATCCGAAAGTCCGTCTTACCGAAAATCACCCTTAGGCCTATGGTATACTCCCGACGGCTGCAGCGATGCGGGAGTGCACAGCGACGCGACGGCTCGCGACGCGCATCGCGAGCCGTCGCCATCGCTGAGGCTGGCATAGTTCACGCAGTTCTGCAGACGGAGACTTTTGCAGAATTTTAGCGAATCAGCTGATCCAGTGCAGTGACGAAATCGTGCTTTGTCCATCACAACCACCGTGAGTCCTGTCGTAAATTCGCTCAAGAGCCCATTACTAACTGAAAGCATCGTGCTGCAGGAATGATCAGGCAAATGTAGCGGGGGAGCGAGAGGTATTGGAAAAAGAATCGAACGCCTTAATCGCAGTCGGACTCCTAATCTACGAGTCTTTCCTTTCTCAAAACGAGTTTACCCAGAATTTTCATGCAACAGAACAAGATTATTTGACCTCACAGAGAGCGCATGAGTTTTTGCGAGACAACCCGTATTAGAGCACAGGAAGCAAAAGCGGTGGCAGAGTCGCAAAACCCTAACCCCGCATGAGATGCAATACTGCTAGGGTCGCACGGTTCAAAAAAGTGTTGCGATGGACTAATCCGTCGCAAAACGTCGCATGCTCATAACTCCTCTAATTTAGATAGCTACATATTTTGAGAAACTCACTCACTAGCTCACTTAGTTGATTTCGTCGATTCTATGCGCATTGTGTATGGCTCACTCGAGTTGCATGCCTGACACTACTGGGCACTAGCACAGTGCGCTAAGCTTAAGGAAATGTGTTTTCGAAAACAATTAGCTACAATCGCAAAAAAGCCCGCGCCAGCAATTTTTTAGCAATCTCCTAGCCGTCCAATTGGCACATTTCTGTGCCGGACATGTCAATAGAACCTCCATGTGACTTGCCCGACACAGAAATGTAGAATTCGGTGCCGGCGAGGAAGTTCAGAGGCGAAAAAATGCGAGGATCGGCAGAAAAGTAAGAAAAACGGCCTAGAAAAATATCTCCTCAAAAAAAATAGCCGTTCAAGCCGTGGAAAAAACCCAAAATGAGTCTAGCCACGACGAAAACCCTACGAGGAGAACAACAGAGACATCGCATGACCACCCAACATCACCAGACGTGTGTTGAAATTGCTGTGATATAGTCACGAACCAAGGAAGTGCCGAAATAAGTGAGCGGAAGTGCGTAGAATAGGGCACGACAAGCGCTCACCCCTCCGCGACCATCGCTGCCCATCGCTAGTCGCAGTGCACTGCGCTGCGACAGCCATCGCACGGAAGTATGTTTCACTCCCGCGACGCGGAGGTATAACACCCCTCTGCGACGCCGCGGGAGCGATAACGCGTCAACTGACAACCGCGCCCCACTGCGCCGTCCGCCACTGCAGCGAAGGCGCGCCGTTGACAGTTGCCCCGCGCCCGTCGCTGGAGCGACGCGGGAGTATACCATAGGCCTTACCTGAATCATACCGAGATCCAGGCTTTCCGAAAATGCCCTTATTCGTATGATCCATTCATCGGGGGTAAAAAACCGCTTCTAATTATTCAACTCGGCGTGGAATCCAATGCGTAATGGCTGCGCTACTTTTTACTGCGCTAAGGAACGAGGAACCAGAATAAAACCTGGTGCACGTGTGATCACAGTTTTCTGCTGTAGCTAGTGGTTTCAAGCCAAAGCCTAAGAACATAAAACACCGTTAATGGAGCTTTAAGCTTCGCGCATTCTCTTCAGTCCTTCCCTAACCCTCGTGCGTACCCGTTTTCGCAGCGAATCGGCAGCACCGCGAAGACACGTCCACTCCAAGAAACTGTGACGGTCAATACAGATGAGGAGCCAATAATCTTTCACCGATCCATCTCTAACAAGCTTCTATGACGTAAGTGAAGTATCTCTCTTGGGAAAAAAGGTGCGAACCAACAAGAGCGAGAGATTAAAAGAAATCATCTTATTGACACCGCCAGGCACTAGTTAAAAGTTCCGACTCCACCGACAATACCTCGGTCGAAAAATTTTTCGCTGAAACTTTGTCTAGGGGGTTTATTTGGGGTGCTGATCACGAATCTGATATCCGTTTTTGAAATTGCGGCCGATTACGGTAGGTTACGTAGCTAAAGGTAACTAAGGCTGCCGAGGTCATAATCATCGACTTTGCCAAAACTTCGCCTGGGGGGATTTTTGGGGTGCTGATCACTAATCTGGCATCGGTTTTTCGTTTCACGCCGAAATTTGGGCGAGATCGGTGACCGTTACCTTAGTCACCCGTAGTTTCCGTGACCTAGACGAAGTTTCAGCGAAATCGGTGACCCTGCCTGGACCACCCATGTTAGCGGTATGGGTGGTCTCCTACCGAACCGTGAAAAACGGATAACAGATTCGTAATCAGCGCCCCAAATAACCCCCTAGACAAAGTTTCAGCGAAAAAATTTTTCCGACCGAAGTATCGTCGGTGGAGTCGGAACTAGTGCCCGCCGCTATAAATGGAGAAGAACGATCAAAAGCCGGACCAATTTCTGGGATAATAAACTTTACAAGGATGAAAAACAACACCTGGACGCCTTCAGAATGTAAATGAAAGACTAGTACGCAAACACGAATACCTTCCAGTAACCGTGCGATGATGTTGTCCAAGTTTAGTTTATCGGTATCGGCCATGACAGCTAGTCTCCGCGCTGTTTAACACGGTCGATAACCGATGCTTGTGGTCGGGCAACCTGAAAACCTTGAATCAGCGGCGAACTGAACATTAACAACATGGTGCGAGGCAATCTCTGAGCTCGAGGAAGTCAAGGAAACCTTCTGAACCAGAACACCGATGACCCCGCATTTTCTCTGCGGTTTTTTCACAAGGTTTAGACTACGTACGCATCCCCTTCCGCTGAGATAACGGAATAGCTGGCTGCGCGGAGGTGACAGAAGATTCCGAAGCTATCGAAAGCTACCAGAAGACCAGGAAAAGACTAAAAACACACCGACACCCGCTCCACACTAGGCCGATCGCCCAAGTATTCCGGCGCGTCGGCGCAGATTTATCAACCGCGGCGCGCTGCCGCAGCGCTGCGACATCCATTCCAAAGGCGCGTCCCGCAACGAACGGGTAATTTGAGCGGTACGGTAGAATCAGCTGATGCCTCGGCCGTTCCATGCTCGGAACGCGGAATGCACTCCATTGATTGCCCTCGTTGGATTGAGCTGTTCTTCCGATGCCATGTGCCTGAAGACATGCCCGCACTGGAATTCTGAAGACTAGGTATTCCACGCCACAGGGGCTCCGTGGCATCGATTTGGTTGGACACCACGGAACCTGGCAGCTGTTGAGTTTTTTTCTCGCCAAGGACAAACACCATGTGTTCTTTACATCTGTGTTATCACCACATCCGCTCAGTTTTCTGCTCGTTTTCATCATCCATGGTTTTTATGCATGAACGCCGGGTCCGTCGATAAATCGATAAAAGCGTCTAGCAGGTGTCTGGAACCATTTTCTCTAGCAATAGCAGGTCTGTGAGAGCTTTCCAGGCCCAAAGATGCTTTAGTATTGTCGCATGTCGTCGTTTTATACTTCATAGTGCGTGGAGGGCTCACCTAACACTTCAGTTGATTTTCTCCGATTTACCCCTAAGAAAACTATCTGCAGTATTTTTTATGGAACTTAAAGAGGGTTGCGCTTTCATGGGAAGTTCTCTGTTCTATCAATGTACGCTCCCTAACGATAGGTGCTATCCTAGTTGATGGTACCAGCGCGTAAACGACTTACCAACATAACGAAGCACAATAAAAGGCAACAACATCAATTATATAAATATGGGAATAAGTAAAGTATATCAACCTGTTGTTACAGGATGTTTTGTTGCGATCAAAACTCTTACGCCAGGCGGGACTCGAACCTGCATCTTCTGCTTTCCGGGCAGCGATGTTCGCCCTACACCTCCGACGCTGTTTGACCGCACGTAACATCCGCGATATCCTCGAGGTCTGTCAGCACCACCCGTGATACGGGGTAGGGCCGGGCGCTGATATCAGCATGGAACCGGTTAAGCTGAAGACCTTACTAGACAATGTTTGTGTTACGTGCGGTCAATCAGCGCCGGTGGTGTAAGGCGAACATTGCTGCCCGGAAGCAGAAGATGCGAGTTCGAGCCTGGCGCAAGAGTTTTGATCGCAACAAAACGTTCTGTAACAACATATAGCCTCTCTACCAACCGCTCCAGGCTCAAGCAAATGTGTTAAAATATATCAGCCTGATTGCCCATATATTTTCTAGTTCTTATTCGGGAGGGGAAAACTTAAAAAGCATCGCTCTTGGTGCAAATCTAGTAATGGGGAAGCCTCAATCTAGACGTGCACGATTTGCACCGAAAACAGGTAATTCTCATGCTCTCTGTGTTATTTATTTTGACTTCGTTGGTGCAGTTGTTTTCCATGGAAGTGAGTTTAACACATTTCAATAATGAGCGCATTCATTTCTTCTGAAATCAATAAGAGCGGCCACCACCAAGTAGGACTGCACCTAGTTTTGTTGCGATCAAAACTCTAGCGCTGATGATGCGAAGAGGGCTGATGCCCGCTTCGCACCAACAAGGTTAGATGAGTCAGACCCCGGAGTTCCTTCCCTTGTCGGGTTCTGTGAGTATTCTACGAGAATGTGTGCCCCTTTTAACTGCATAACTTGCATATATCCAAGTCTGCTCGGTTATGGTCCTCGTCTTTGACCATGGAAGCGTCTCAGGCGTTTGTCTTAACGACGAAAAGGAAGGCAAAATTGAAATGACCCATTGACAAAGTGAAGTGAGAGAGACTTCTCTGCCGGCGCTGCGCCCGTTAAATGTGCTGCAGTTTCCTGCACAGAGACGACGGATGCGTTCAATGATTCTCCGGACTGCTATTGAGCATTACTTACGAAGAAGGGTCCCAGGCGTTCGTCTTAACCACGAAATTGGAAAATCTCAATCCATCCTTGCTTTGCAGGATTTTTGTGTTTTTCTGCGTACTCGCTGTCTGGAGTGTATCACCTTGTGCGGTTACGCACATCCATAACGAATTTCTTAGAGTTTCTCACTCGATAGTCCGAAGAACTTTGCAAAAATGGAACCTACTTTTCTACTGTGGAAGATGCAGATTCTCGCAGTGGTATCCATTTTTGACGTTCTGAGGCAATAAATCTTTTCATCTTTTCGTCTATTTCTGGAAACTTCTATGGTTACAGGTCTGCTCCGGTGAAAAATAATTCACATTTCAAAGAAATCAGGGCGTAGAGAATTTTGTAAATTCTCTATTCATAGGCTTCTTCGTTGCAGTCCAAGATTGGGAAAACAAAATGTTGTGCCCCTCCACTCGCCGGGGTTTTCTCGGAAGCCCCCGGGGCTGCTCATGAGGGAGGTTGAGCAAGTTTAAGGACTTGAAGGGGTGCTGGTGCATAAGGGAGACAAGAAGTCTTTCCATTTGATGTTTATCCCACTCGAGCCTTCACCCTACCGACCAGTATTGCACAGGTTCTCTTTCTCGAATGTTGAATTCTGTGGAGGGTCCTTGACACTGATACGCTTCGACCTCTACATAATGAAGACGGGTTATTAAAATGTATCACCTACCTTGTGAAAGAATTGCGATTTTTGTTAGTTTCAAGGAAACGCAGAGCAACTTTATCGATGCTTCTAAAGTGAGCTGGATGACGCAGGAATTTGAAAATAAATCTTTTGAATCAGAAAAAGGAGCACGTATGGTCAGTAAAATGGCTTCGGTATGCTTGATTCTCCTTAAAGCTGTCGAAAATTTGTTTGTTGGTTTATTATGCTTGCCAAAACAGCACTCAGCTAAGGCCTATGTCATACTTCGCCGACAACAGCGTCGGAAAACGTAGGCCTAAGTGGGAACAGAATACGCGTAAGATTGGCTATATAACAAAAAAAAGGCACAAATAGAGTCCGGGGGGGGGGGTCACCACAGCATGACGCGGCGGGCCGTCGTGGCGAGTAGCTACATAATAATGTAAATGCAGTCTTACCTCTTCGTTTCGATTATAGATCCGCGTCTTATGTGCTTCCTAATTGGACAAAGGAGGAAGCTCCAGGATGTAGGCAATTTTAACACGGATGCGTCACTTGAGTCACACCCTGGAGTCCCTTTCCTTACCTAAATCTGTGCTCTCCTCCGTGTCAGCGGAGGAGAGCACCGAACACAGCAACAGCATTATTTGTTTGTTTTCTTTACTATCAGTGTGCCTTGTCTCGTTTTCTTGGTGTTGGTGACACTTTTTATAAGGTGACCCCCCCCCCCCCGGACCCTATTTGCGCCCAAAAATGAAATAGCTAATAAAAACCATTAAGAAAAGAAAACAGGAAACGAATGGCACAGTGCTTTCTCGGATGGGAAGGACCACCATCTAGGAAGAAATTCCAAGTCAATAAGAGGAATAAGAGATAGAAAAAATAGGTTGAGAATAAATAATTTGTGCTGAGAAGAAATTTGGTTACAATGTCGTGGTGATGCCTCTTCCTGGCACGTCACTGGAGTTCATGCCGAAGTTCGTTCTTAACGGTTTTGCTGCTCACCATTGTCCCAGATTTTTGACCTCCTCTTATTTTTCCTCAATGAAATACCTTTTTTGTTGCGCGTCTTCGTGAAAACCGAATTCTATTTCGTACCAGCGAAGTCGCTAGAAACGCTAACCGACTGTGTGTTGAATTATCATTCTGCCCATGTTGACTTTTCTTTCCAAAGGGAGCATCTCTCCCAAACCTTACCTTTTCTTAGTTTCGCTAAAGTGTATCCAATCTTCGCTAAAGCATTCTGATGTCTTGCAGATCACCTCTGCTTGTTCCACCCTTTATTCCCTCGGAAGGTGCAATAATTCGTTTAAAACTGCACATCAGGGCCGAAAGGGCGTCCTACAGATTGATTGACACTGGGGGTTGCTCGCCATGCAGTGGACGGTTACACCATCCATCCATTCTGGTGTGTGTTAGCTTAGCTTAATACGTTGAAGGTCCTTTGTGCTCCACTGTGATAGGGTGGTCCTTTTTTGCTGAATAAACAGTGTTAAGTAAACGGTGTTTGTTGACGCGCCAGCTCATGCGTCTGAATAAATAAACATCTGCAAAGCATGGCTAAATGCCATGTTTGCTGGGTTTTCATGTATTTGCTGACATAAGACCGAATAAGTCACACCTGAAGCTCTGGGTTGAGAGGATGGACGAAGACAAAATAAACAATCACAACGCAGGGCGGCCTTGGCGTTTGTTGCTGATTTTCTAAGAATAGAACCAGTAATGGATGTCAAGGTACGCTCCTGTCACAGTTATTAACATTGTCTTTTTGTCGTCTCTTATCCACCTGGCTCCAGCCGTGCTGTTTATGGGCCGAAACGCCTAAAAAATACCCAGTTAAAACAAACTAGGACTCTATTATCTTTCACCTTACTTTTTCAACGCACTACTGCTAATTTACTAGCTACTCTAACTCTTTGGTTCCTAATACGTTCCTCTCCAGCGAGAAGAGAAGCTTGTTTGTTTAATGGGTCTGTAGACGAAGTATCGTGGAGAAGTGTGAGGTTTCTCGGGCAAGCTCATGGTTAGGAAGACGGGCCAAAAGATTCTTATAAGCTGAAGAAGGTTGGGTAGGACGTAGCACTCGCTTCGGCCGAAATGACGTCACGAGCGACTTTTCTGTCACAGTCCAAGGTGTCCCAATGGCCATAAGTCCTCGCATCTTCGGCTAGAAGTTTCCTAACTTACTTTGAAGACCAGGTCAACTACCAACTTTTTCTTAGTTTGGGTGATAAACAGAGTTGTCTGTATGGAGTGGTGGGCTATAAAAAACTCTGATCTTTCAAGCACAACTTTTAGAATGCATCAGTTCGCTGGATGCGATAAAAAGAGCCCTGGTGAAAGCATGGGACGAAGGGGGAGGGTGATCGACGACATCCTCAAGAATTTTCGGAAGATGTCGGATGATAGTATGGAGCCAAGAGCTGTCATTCTGAATGTTATGTGTGGAATCTTGCGTAGAGTTTTAGTCTCTTTAATGAAAGTAAATATTTCTTATTTGAAATTAACTAAAAATACGCATCAGACCACTATTGCTTGATCACTATTTCTTGTACGAGGCAGTATTCAAATTCTATTTCGCAGTAGAAATGGCCGATCAACGTCTCCCGTCAACACCTCATTTGCCGTCAGCAGGGCAGACCTGCTGTCGCCGCGGGCCTCGGACAGCGCGGCGAAGCTTCAGACATGACTCATGCCTCTCCCGATTATATATAGTAAAGATAAAGATGTTGATCACAAGGCACGTACAGACCAGCGTGAACTCCCTCACCACCCCCCCCCCCCCCACCACTCCCCACTCCGAACTAAGAGAGCACAGTTTCTTTCTCGAAAGGAAAGCACGTCGTACCCTTCGCATCCTTTTATAACAGGATTTGAGGTGATTTTTAAAGCCTGGGAAGCCTGACAGTTTCGTGGTAGGTACCGTCCATTGTTATGCATTGATCAATTATTATAATAGGTAACGTATTCTCTCGGTGGGCGAATGGAGTGCAGTCCGAGGAGGCGCCGACTGTCGCCTGCACCCGATACCAGGTTCCTGGTTCGGATTTCCCGCCCAGGCCATCCAAGCCTTCCATCCCCACGGGGTCGGTGAATTGGTACCAGACTTGTCTGGGAAGGATAAAGCACTGACTTGTACATCGGCTGGCCACCGCAAGTCATTATGGCCAAATACGCATTCAACACGCCTCCACGACATCCCGTAGAAGTAGGATGCGTGGCGCATCACAAAAAGGATTGAATAACGCCGTCATTTATCCTTATTTTCTCGGTCTAGTTTTACCCACAAAGGTATCTACCATTTATAATATCGCGTGCGACCGTGTTAAGAATGTGGATGGAAAGCGCTTATTGCTCACTTTTCGCTTCAACTCGGTTTTGAATAGCATTTAATCAGCGTCGTCTGGTTAAATGTCCACTTTTTCCATCGCAACCTCTGCTATTGCCTTTGGCTACTATAATAAAGGTAAGCATCCTCCGTTGTCTAGAACAGCGTCCTCTATCTTCCGTAGATGACTAGTGATTCTGCAGTTGTGGGTTATATAGGTTTTCTTCATGGTGTTGAAGGTGTTCTCTGAACGTAATGTTTCGGACAACTATTATAGATGGTAGAGGTTCGGTGAATGTCTTTGTTGATCGGTTGTGTATATGAGAGGGGAGGGGGTGGCTGCTTCCGGGCCGTCATCCCGCAGCACGTGAATACCCTTTTACTCCATCTTTATTGTAGTGCGAAAAATTGGCATTCAGATAGTGGAAAACGCCTTGTTTCCCATGCGCTCTTTTTCAGTATCGCCAAATCTAAGTGGGTGTTTTTTAATGAACCTGAACTTCTTTGTCTAGAGTCACGCGGCCCCACCGAAACGCTGGCACGTGGCGGCGCGACGGAACCATTAGCACGTGGCGCAGGCGAAAGTAGGTTTATGTTATCACAGCACGAACCCATTTACTCATGGGGTTAGATTCCTCCCCATATTGACCGTGCATTTCTGGTTCTAGAAGTTGGTGAATTGTCGGAACAACTCTTCGCAAGGGATAAGTTGCTTATAGACAGACGCTACCAATTCTTTGCACATTAAATAACTCCACAAATGTGGCTCATATGCGCCATCGTAGGCAACATGGCGTGCCTAGTTCTACGTGTTAATGTTTTCTTGATATCCTTGGTATTATCCATATTCATTACTTTAATAGGTCAGTTCACAATTTCTCTTGTAGTGCTCGAGAACCGTGTTTATCTGCTCTTGTTCTTTTCTTTTGCGCGTTGGTGCGCACAATCACGTCCTGAAGTTCCTTTCTTTGCTCAGTCTAGCTACCAAAGAATTTTAAATTGCTAAGCTCATTTTTGATGTAGAAGGAGTGAAAACGGTAAGGTGAGAGTAGCCTTGTCTTCATGCTGATCTGCTGCTTTTCCGTTTCATTCCGTTTATGATAGGTAAGTGTTGGGAATGAGGAAACAGCAAGTTGTCCACCGGCTGGACTCTCCTACCAACGCACTAGCCGGCGTGTTTTTTTTGTTGTCGTTGAGATCGCTTGAAATCCAGTCGATTACTGCCTTCGTAAATCGGCTTCAAAGCCCACTGCGAGACCGGCCCACCTGTTTTCGGCGTATTTTCGACGGTAGGGTGTCTGATTTTGAAGCATTTCCTATCCTGAACAACAAATTCATTAGACGAGCGCTGTCACTGTTTAAGACTTTGCAGACGCCAGCCAGCGTGTGTACTCCGAATAGAGGATCTTGGTTCGCGTCCCGCACTAGTGAACCAAGTCTTATCCCTCCGCAGTCGTTGAATTGTTGCCAGATTTGTCCTGGAGGGATGAAGCACGCAGCACGGCCACTTTAAGTCGTTGCATAGGCCATATACGAGCTTTGATTGCCTTGGCGATATCCCGTGAAGGTTGAGTCCATCTCGCGTCCCGAGCAATGACTTAACGACGACCCTTGGCCATTTATCCTTCGCAGTGATTTCTTCTCCAGTAATTTGGAAACTATTGAATTGTCCTGAAACCTTCGCTCGAAATCTATTTGGGTCGTAAATGCGTCGTTTTTTTTACATCTTTTGCATCCTCTGTTCGAAATACGACAAGTTTTTGTTTTCGTGCACGCTTGCTCCTCGGAGTGCCGCCATAGTGAGTCTGACAGCGCCTGAATGTTGATCGTTGAAGAAAAAATGCGCAGTTCAACGTCCTTGAAAAAAGTGCACTGTCAGCAATTTGCCTCGTGTCGAATTGTCGGGTGTAGTTCTACGTACGTACCTGAAGCAACTTGCAGAGTGCAATTTTCGTCATCGCGTTTGCTCGCTTGTTGAAGGTCAGTCCTACTCAGCCTTTTAAAGCATCCTGCTTTCGAGTTCCTATCGAGGTCTGTGACGTATTCGCTGCCGCTTATCTTCAATGCCAAGTTTGAAGGAAAATAGTGCTCTGCTGAATTGGGCATTGTTTGATGCGAATGAGTGGGAGGTGTTGGCTACCATGCAGGGGTAGTGGTCTATCATGTGACATGAATACGTGGCTGCTGATGTTTTATGGTTAAATCTCTCGTACTTCCATGACATTTAGAGCCTTTTTTATTCTCATTTCCATGGGCATTCCGGCCGGTACAACTCTCCATTATTCACAATTCTCCAGTTGTTTGCTTTATGTGTTACCCAGCCTTGTTTCTAGAAACATCTTGTGATCGAATGTCACTAGTGTGTCTGCCTAGAGAAAGTCAGCAAAGTCCATTCGAGATTATCCGCTGCTTTTGTAGGAATAACTTAAGACTTCTGGAGGGAGATTTTATTGTAGCACATATGTTCTTTACTCTGTATGTTTCACTGCCGAGAATGAATTCGTTCTTCTTTTAGCGAGTAGATAGGAATAAACAGTGCATGTAATACTTCCTGCATGCATTGCGCTATAAACAACGTGGGGGGGGAGGGGCGAAAGCCAAAAGCCATCAGGCCAGCCGAATTGGGACTTGGCGTCCACAGCATGGCGTCTGGTATCCAGTGTGCAATTGACTTTATGCCCCTGTTATTCGCTCGGTTGGTGGACGGGGCTATCAGGGGGCTATCAGGCTGGGCTCAACCTAGGTGAATCTACGGTGAGTTACGTTATGCTGCATCAGGCCCTCTAGGGTGGTGCCGTTTTACTTGAGGTATACCATTTTTCCCCATGATAGGTGTTTTGATAGTGCTTTCATCTGGGATGGATGAATCACTGAACTCTCGAGTCCGTACTAGCGGGAAGTGCATTCTGATATGTCCCCTTGACAACAGCGAAGGAATGAAAAGTAAGGTGTTGTGGAGTGACAACACGGCAGGCTGTCTTATGAGAGGCGTTTTAGCTTCCTATATGTATGGGAGAGGATATTCTGTTTGTGTTCGGTTTGCTTCTCTAACGGTATCTTAAGGCCCCCACAGAGTTCTGCGGCAGCGCTGCGGCCCTATGCTTAACCATAGGGCGGAGACGCAGAGCTCGCCGCCGGCGGCGTTCCTGCCCTATCCTTAACCATTGCGGCGTTGCCGCAGAACTCTGTGGGGGCCTTTGCCCGCCGCCCCCCCCCCCCCCCCCCCACTCCGCTTTAACTGCTTGGAGCTAGTTGTCCATGTTCATAGGTTTGTTCTGGAGACGATTTTGATAGCAGTCGTTAATCGGCCCTACGTGGAGAGGCGGAACGCGCCAGCTAACCAGGCCGCGACGAAAGACGTGCCACTCGGACGGGATGCATGTTCGCTGCTTTGATTGGCTGTCGCGTGGTTGCTCTGATTGGTTGTGATTAGCTGCTGCGTTCCCGTCCCTTCATAATGGCTACACTGGTGAACAGCGCCAGCATTTTTTGACACGCAACGTCCCTCGTTTGTCTCTCCAACTACACTGGAGTAGAACTGCGGTGCATATCACAAGGAATTTGGGTAAAGTTAGATGCGTGGTTAGTTGTGCGCTGCGTGGAAAGCACTGATATAGATCTCGCGGTGTGCATAGCCGAGGAGTGGTATTTACACTCGCGGAAAATTAAGTATATGCTCTGCTTACTGCCATCCAAACACTTCTTTATCTAAAACTCTGTGTGGCGTTAATGGCGCAGCTATCTTTTTTCCCGTTGTGGCTGATTGGTTGGAGCTGTGTTAACGATGACAGCGGAACTTCTTTATATCTTTCTCCCGGCTTCTTTGTAGGGATACGGGATTAAGCCCTTTGCGGGATCTACCACACACCCTTTTTCTAAGGTATGCCCTGGAGGCAATTTGAGTGCATATTTGGCCTATTCTGAATTGATCTGCGGTTGCCACGATGAACATGTTAGTGTTTTATCCTTACTCGGAGGGGTGGAAGACAAGGATGGCCTGGACGGACTGAATAAAGAACCCTGAATTGAGGTGCACCCGACAGCCGGCGCTTCTGAGTGTGCTTCCACGCGCCACTTTTTTACTAGTGTTTATTTTTATGGATCTTCCTTTTTTAGTTCAGTGTCTTTTCTCATTAAATTCTTATTTTTGCCCGGTTTCTCTTGCACTCTCGTCTAGGCCAATCAAGCCTTTCATCGCTGTGTGGGCGGTGAATTGGTACCAGACTCAACTTGCAAGTTGTTTTACTGGCCGAATACGCATTCAAATTTTCTTCACTTGGCGATATCCCTAGTACCAGAATGAGTAGTGCATCTGAAACGCAGATTAACGCTGTACTTTGTCAGTTACTACAACGGCTGACCAAAGCGTTTCAGTATCTCATTTGAATGTTATGTCTGCTGAAGCGGTTTTCGTGGTTTTGGCTCGTTTCTCCGGAGCAAATTGAGCAGGTTTTATTCTGGAAATGTATGGCTTTGAGCGAAAGCAATGGGTTTTTGATGACGAAGGATAGATCCATTGTATATGGATAGGACCCTTCGTAAAACGACACTCACTTTTTCATTCATTTTTAAGATTGATGTTTCAAGGGTATTGGACATAGAGATGTTGCGGGCAGCCAAATTTGAGGCAGCGAATCTGAACGAATGAGGTTGTACATCATATTTGATGAAATTTACTGCTCTTAACCTCTGTTTGCGTCTTGTTTTGGACCTCAATTTCTTCAACAAAAGAAAACTTGTCCAATCGAAATTTTGCACGCCTAGTCGAAAAAATGCGCAGGCCCAAATGTCGAATGGTTAAATTTTGTCTAGCGGCTCTGCACCTCGTTCAAACAGGACTTCTACCGTTTGCAGGGCTGCGGGAGTGGGTGGGGACTTGACTTGTCTTAGTACTGTAACCATATCTAGCTCGTTGGGTCAGTAGTCGTCTGTAGCTGCGCTTCCAAAGTGCCTCCATTACAGTTCGTAGAAGAGTTGCTCATAGAGCTGCTAACAGGAGTTTTTAAGTGGATCCCAACAAGTCAACATTGGGTCGTTGACAGTGACATCGGCACATTCTGGGTTCAGCCGACGTTCTTTTGTTTAGAATGTCCTTATTTTCGAGTTTTCGTAGTGTTTCTCTTTCCCTTTTCAATGCTTGTGTCCAGTGTTAGCGGCCGACAAGGTGGCTGTTGCCAACTGCGATCATTCAGCTAAGAAATCACCGCTCAACGGCCTGGTCCTTGGCATGTGGCGATGGCGAAACCTGTTGGTGGGCGCACTGCGGGTGCGTGCGCTACGGGCGGTGCGTTGGCAGTTGTTTGATGACAATAAGGACGAGTGGTGTAGAGGAGATGCTCAACGATACGGGTGACACCACGGCTTCGTTGCCTGTCATCCAGCTGCCATGTCGCCACATTTTGACAGGGCGACTTATCGTCGTGCTCACAATGTCTTTACTCTGGAACGTGACATTCTGTCAGCAGACGTTATGGGGATTAGTAGATGTATTGACGTGTCTTTGGCACCATGGATGGTTGTATTATTGGAAATTACATGAAATATTTTCATTCACTAACCACGTCTTCGCCGATCACTTTGACCCAAGCAAGAAAATCAACGTCCCTTCCTTTCATTCATTCTTCTAAAAAACTTAGGGAAGACTCACCTAGGCACCTGGTGAATACCTTCTGTTTAACGCAATTAATTAATTGATTAAATTCTTAAACCAGTCAAGTTAAATTCTTAATTAATGTTGTCGCTTGTTCCAACATCTTGCCAAGTTCTTCCTGCTTGTTACTTGTTTGTTCTTTCCTTATGTTTCTCTACTGCTTCGGCATCGCTATCTTCTGGTCGACACTTCGACTGGTGGTGTGCGTGTGCATCTTGTTTTATTTTCATTACTCTCACCCACATTGGGACACCTCCTTATGTAATAAATAAAAATGATAGTAAAAATAATTGCAGTAGTAGTGACCTGCTCGGCGTCGTATTGCAGTTGCCTCTCTCAGGCTAGGTGTTTCGACATCATTTAAAAGCCTTTTACATGGCTTTATTTTCTGGACCGATGCAGGACGCGGTCTTCATTCGAGAAGGGCTTGCTGTCTCGTAATTAATAACGGTGTAGAAATGGAATTACCTCCTAAAAACTGAATGTGCTAGAGGTTTTTCTGCCGTTGCTGCGCCCGTTAAATGTGCTGCAATTTCCTGCACGGAGACGGTCGCCGTGAATGTGTTGAATGATTCTCCGGACTGCGACTGGGCATTATTTACCAGGAAGGGGCCTCAGGCGTGTCTGAACGGCGAAAATGAACACCGCTGCGGGAGTCTCCACCCTTCAAATAGTAGAAAAAATGTTCCATTTTTGCAAAGTGCTTGAAGCCCCGATAGTTTTGGGTGAAATCGCATTGCCGTACAAGGCAATAGCTTCCAGACGTCGAATATGCAAAAACGCAGAAATACTGATTGTGATCGATTCCCTTCCTTTCAGCATTTCTACATTTTTCTGCATATTCGCTCTTTGGAGCTATTGCCTTGTGCGACTGTGGAATTCCATAATAAGCCATCGTGATTCTAGCTCATTAGGTTCCAAAGACTTTGCAAAAATGGAACGTATTTTTCTTGAAGAGTGGAGATTCTCGCTCCGCTTTTCACCTTTGCTGTTCAGACATATGCCTGAGATACTTCCCTGGTTAGCATTGTAGCTGTTGCGATGTAATTCTTCTGCTGTTGTGATTGTATTCGGGTTTATGTTCTGTGTGAGGTGCAATCCTTCGTCTTCCTCTGTCGAGAGTGTGAGTCAGAAGCTTGCCTTCCGACGGCGGGCTGTAGATTCCACTTTTGTGCGCGTTGAGGTTCTTCCACCATGATTAACTCTTTAACGTGGTCCTAGAGTGGCATGGTGTCTGATTACGTATGTGCACACTGAGCGAAGACTGAAGGAACAGTGAAGATGAACGTTCTGGCGTTCTGCTTTTTATATTTCAGTGATGGCAGAGGGACTAGCTTGCAGTTCCATTCTTTTTGTACATTCAAACCCTCTATTCGAGAGAGTTTGAATGTACAAAAAGAATGGAACTGCAAGCTAGTCCCTCTGCCATCACTTCATCGGTAAGGGTGTCTTAGCCTTTGTGCCGAAGGCCCCACTGACTGCATAATGTCATTTCACAGCATCCTATATGCAACAGCAGCTAGAGTGGCTAAGTCTGAATTTTTAGGGATCCAATTTTACGGAATTTCGCGCACAGTCCGGCTTGCGCTTACTAGTTAAAAGAAGTGCGAGTGAACCAACGGAAGTCATTTTCTCAATTAAAATGGAAATAGTAGATCGTTGAGGTTGCTTAAGGATAAATCGTCGTTCTGCTTTTTATATTTCAATGGAAAATCAATGGGCATTTTCCGAGTATCTCCAGCCATTGACTCCCCTGTCCTGTCCCAGGGTTTTCCTAGCTGACTAATCCGCTGTTTTCGGTCGCTACTTGGTTGCTATGGAAAGTGGGCTGGAATTCTTTATTTGCCAATGATGCAAGTCTCTTTTGCTCCGTGCCAGCAGAGAGTTTCCAAGCCAGTATCGATCGCCAGCGCGGCCTAATCGATTGAAAGATTTCGTAACGCCCGCCAAGGTGCGACTGAGATATGAACTCCGCCCTATGGCATAATTTGTGCTGTTTACGTGGTTATGAGGATATTTCCGTGCTAGCTGACTTTGTTACATTAAAGTTTTCCATCAGCTTTTTGAGCTTTTTGTTTATGGATAGTATTGTCTTAACTGTGATTGAAACCAGTGATAAGTTGACTAGTGGTATCTTATCAACGATGGTTAAATCGGGTAGTGCAGGCTGCCAGCCTCTATGTGTAGATGAAGCATGAGGTTGTCATGCGTGCTCAATTGCTCAAACTCTCTCCGAAGTCACAGAGCACTGCAGGGTGTGGCAGAATGGAGCGAGATATCGTCTTGTAAGAAAAAGAACGCCTTCGGGCACAGGGCTTTGCCCACGGCCTTTCGAGCGCTTTCTGCGAAGTTGTTGGCGCTGTCGTCAATCATTGTCCATGAGCCCCACATCGCCTTTCGTCTGCAAATGTCAGCGTCCTGCAATTGCCTAGTGAATCAGCTGCCAGCCTTTTCTTCACAGTTCGTGTTCTTCACGTCACAGTGCTGTGTAAGCGTTCCAGCGAGGTCAGATTTGATTGATAGTGTGAACGCTTGGCTTATCACTGTAAAAGTGACTCATTGGTGAGTCTGCGTCATACTGTCGTAGCGGGGTTCACCTAGCTTGAATTGGCGCTGTCTGTAGCAGTGCCTGGCCGCGGCCGGCACTCATGGTTCTAAGTGTGTCTGCTAGCGAAGTATGCAGAGGATCAATTCTTGTCCTTTTAGCATCAATAAATTTCCATAGCACAATTTGAGAAGCGGTAAGAATCTTCTGTGGTTTCAAATGTTGAGGTTGCGCCGTTCACTTGCTCACCTGGAGCTCATTAACAAAGGATTGCATGGAATGTTGCGATCGCGAGATGAGTCGATGCGAGTTTTTTTTTTTTGCGATTTGCAATCGTTGATGCCTCAGTTTTACTTGTCGTTTGACTACCGAGGACTACCAAGAGCGGCTAATCATCACTCAAACGTAGTTCGAGGCTTTCTTTTGTTGTTGCAGCTTGTAGTGTGTTTCTGTTCAGAAACATTCTGGCCAGCCCTGGTTGAACATTTTGTAAGTTGTCTTGTTTAATCAAAATTGCAGCAGATAAAATTAAAGGTTCCACAAAGCCCAACAAGACATTTCTTTCCTTAAAAAAACTCCAGGTAAATGAGAATTGCAATGAGAAAGTGAAAAATTGGACCGCCGATTAAGTGCACGGCGCAATCTAACGTTCACAACCACGGGAGGTTTTTCCGCTCCTCAAAAATTACTATGCAAGTTTGACGTTGCTTAAGGGATAAGAGTTTTGTGATTTATGATTTTATAAAATTTACAACATGGAATATTCACCAGCTGCATCACTTGGGTATATTCACGGTGATCAATTTTATGATCTTTCAAAAGCTATATATTTTGAGACACACTGCATGTTCATGGAACACGTTTAGCGCAGTCGGAGAAAGTGCCGGCTGTAGTGCGCACTCGATTCCAGCTTCTTGGTTCCGATTTCACGACCAGGACAACCATGCCTTCCATCCCTCCGGGGTCGGTGAATTGGTACCAGACTTGTCTGGGAATGATAAAGCGCTCACCTATTCATCGACTGGCCACGACAACTCACTCAGTCATGGCTGAATACGCATTCAAATTGCCTTCACGACATAACGTTGAAGTAGAATGCTTGGCGCATCCCAAAAGTGATAGAATAACGGCTCCTTTATCCTTTGTCCGTACCCTCATTGCATGTTGTTTCGGTTTTTACATTTTCGTTAATCACTGGTTTTAGTGACATAGAAATAGGTCATTAGAGACATTGTATGGTCCAGCAGGCACCCTCATCTTCGATGACCGTGCCGCTGACGTTCCTAGGTTATTAGATTAGCGTAGACAGACATTGGACCTGAAATAAGCTTACGTTCCCTTTAAACAGAGAGCACTTGCAGACTTTCTGTTTCTCTTCAAGATCGAGCCGACCATGTTCTTCACCATTTGGGGTTTCTTCTACATCTATCCTATTGAGCGTTTGCATTTTGCCATTTTGTTTGCTCTGTGAGCCCTCTGCAAACTCTCCCAGAATCTCTGCTCTATAAGCATGAAACAGTGTCAGTACACAGTTGAAGAAACGAGGAAACAGACTGGCTACCCCTCTCCTCCTCTCGCTCTCCCACTCCGAGCGACCGGTGGGTTTCATTGATTTTAGAAGGGGTGGAAGGCGAGGGGGGGGGGGGGGGTAGGGGGTTCGATTCGATTGCTCATGCACTGACGGGGAACACCGTGTCCCGACCCTTCATGTTCACCTATGTTGTTTCATCTACTTCGCTCTGATTTCGTGGTCTCTTCGTTTTTCTGTGTTTTTCCTACTTTCTAGAGGACACTTATCACTGTGATTTCTGAATGAATGCAGTCTCATTGGGTTCGATTGTACTCCATGACCCTCAGAAGACAGTCTTCTTCTAGTTGCTGGTTTGAGGTGCTGCTCACAAACCTACCGTTCGTCTTTAACTATCACTTGTTGTACTTTATTCTTCACCGTAAAGTAGATCTTTGAATAAAAACCTTTGTCAAAGCGGGAAACTGCGGATGACGTCTTAGCGAACTTTTTTTATTTGATACAGTTTATGCAGGTGATAGGAAATTTGTTGACGAACATCATAATCATATCGCGACAGGTAGCTTAGATCGCTTAGATAATATAAGTGAAGCGCCTTTGAGAATCTTACTTCGTAAGGATGCGAAGTGGTTCCCTTCGGAATCTTTTCACCATATTTGATTTAAGAACCTGATTCTGGACTCCATATGACAACCTATCATGGCCTATTTAATTGTATACGAATATGGTTCCCCAATCATGACCGGATGCACATAACGCAACTACATTGTTTGGGTAGATTCTGGAACCATGAAGGTGAATGTAGCCAGTTAAGCATCATTGTCATCTTGAATACGTAAAGAGAATAAAACGCATAATTGTGACCAACGACTGATCAAACGACTGACACGATGCAATTCCAGTTTGGGGGGGGGGGGGATCGACCGCAACTGAGGTAATTACTTCCACCTCATATGCTCCTCCACACTCGCTCCGTCGCCACCTCGCCTCCTTATAATTGCACACCGTGAAGCACCTGCTGGACTCTCTTCTGCAAATTCAAGGTCGGGGGCTGTTCAGCAAAACACGATTTCGTTCCTCAAGACAAAAAACGCGTAATTTTTCACCGTCGTCTTAGAGATTAGTTAAACTACGCTCAGTGCGTGGTAGAGGCGTCGGCTGTCGCGTGGTAATTAATTACTTATTTAGTCCTTGGTTCGGATCTAGCCTAGGCCAACGAGATTTTACATCCCTCGGAGGTCGGTGAATTGGTACCGGCTTGTTTGGCAAGGTAAAGCACTGAGTTGTCCAACGACTAGTCACCTCAAGTCAATTTACAGGTCAAATATGCATTCGTATTGCCTCTACTATATTCCGTTGATGTAGAATCTGCGATAGACCGCAGAGGTTAATTAACACCATCCTTTTTGTCCTATTCTTGTACTTATGCTACTCGCAGCTGTTGTGTAGCTCTATCGCTATGCGCCGCTCCTTGTGATTGAATCATTCGACTAGACCCATTTAATCTAAGATAAATGGCAAAACTTCAAACTATGATCGGCATCGTAGTGTTTCCAAAATTACCCACCACAAATCGCTTTAATTTCATATACGAACCTGAGCTTGGGGTGAGTTTTTTATCTGCGTTTGGAGATCTGGATATTGCTTCGGTTCGGGAAGCGGGCTCGTGTGCACAGAAAGGGTGCTTTTCGTTAGGTGGCTGTGAGCTGTGCTAGCTGAGCAAGGGAAGAAGGTCCAGAATATGGCCAATTTTGACGCAAGTACGGTGGCTGGAAATCCTGAAGTTAGTTGTATACGCTCTGGCCCGCTTCGCTATAGGAATCTCCTGTTCACCTGTGCGTTATTTGTTATGCATACGTTCGTCTACAGTTTTTACGATGTGTTGCCTGGATTGCTCGATGCCTATTTTACTCCCTCACTCGGTGAACGGGAACAGCATACCTCGTCCGAAAAAAATATGGGGAAATCGACTCGCTGGTATGCGCTTTTAATTTATATTGTGGGCGTGCTTTCCCCTGGTACTCGCGAATTGTTCAATTTTTAGATTTCTATGACCTTGAGTTTATCTTTCACGCATGGCGTAGTACCTCTGGTATCTTAACTCCTCATTTTCGTCACATTTTATCGGCGTCCAATAGCGGCGATGAATTCCTAGAAATTGGGTGCAGTTTGCTCACCTATCTGACGAATAGAATGAGTTGTTCGGAGGCGATATAAATCTCAATGTTTCGTCTTAGGTGGCAAGTGGTTGAGCACGGGGTGGAACCATAGTTTGGGGGACCAACTTCAGATGGGGTCCCCTCCCGTTTATCACCCCAGCGTCCTCCCTTGAAGTTGTCCGAATGTTTTCACACCACAAGGCCGTAGCAGGGGAAATTCAAGGGCGGATGCTAGTATTTCAATAATGACTGTCCCCTCCCTTCTCCAAACTAGGACTCTGGTGGCGAAAACATACCTGGGATGTAAAATCGACCCCAATGACTGTTTGTGAGCGCAAGAGCGATGTTCTTGGTCGGCTATGCCAAGCACTGAGTGAGGAAGACAGTACATTGAGCGCTCTCTTCCTCACTCTGTGCCTTGCAGCCAGCCACAAAATGGCCGGCGACCCAACCGGACGGCCAGAAGAGCAGTGAAGAGAGACAAGGAAATGAGACTGCAGAATCGATAACCATGAAAATACCGGCCAATGAGGGGAGTGCAGCGCGAAGATGGCGCTCCTCAAATATCGAATTTCACCACAGTGCGAGGGTTTTTGGTTGGAGCGTTGAGGCAGGAACAGTTACAAGTCAAGCTCTCGCTCCAGTACGACAGAGGTGGTTCCTCCTGGTGTTGTCCTGAGTGTCAGTCGTTTTAATTACCGGATCACATGCTTGCACTTTATCCTGATTTCATTTCACTGCGTGTTTTTGATACCTCTGCGTCGAAAGTTACCACTAAATGTTTTTGTAGAACATCCTACTATATATAGGGTGATGATGAAAATTAATGTTTATTTGTCCCAATATTCGTTTGTCTTTCTTTCCGTCCCGCTCAACAGGCTTCATAGCAAGTAAGCAATATCGATCAGCTGTCATCGTCGGCTTTGTCGTCATTCTGGTGCTGACCTTTTGAGGTGGAAATCGTATGAATATGTTGGCTGCGAATGCTTCGCAACAAGTTGGTCGTATCGACGGCCAAAAATAGTTGCACGTTGCAAGCAAGCATCTGCACCGAAGGCCTATCCAGCAGATGGACCGGCCACTAGGTCGACTGGTATAGGCCGACTTGCGCTGGAGGTTGACATTGTTCAATCTCTTCGAGAGATCCGTCACGCATTCTGCTTCTACGGGATATCGTAGAGGTAATTCATTGCGTATTTGGTCTATATGCAGTACCCAGCCGATGGACAAGTAATGTTTTCCTCCCCAGACATGTCTTTTAGGAATTCACCGACCCCCTAGGGAACGAAGATTATTTCGCTTAGGCGGGACCCAAACCAAGAATTTCGATTCGAGATGCATGCGACAGTCGACGCCTCCTCTGACTGCGCTGCCACCCACCGCTACCTATTGACTGCTGGTTTTCCTATAAATGATCAGCTTTGTGCTTATCTTCATTAGTCTTAATAAACCCCGAGTAATGTCTCAGTATCGGTGTTAATCAGCCTTTTCCCGAATGGCGCTTTGATGTCTGCATGTTCTCTCATCTGGAAACCTCAACATTGTTATCATCTGTGATGTTTCTGTTTTTGCGAGATTGGTAGATAGAAAAGTTTATTCTAGGCGTAAAGTTTTGACCGTTTCATCGTCTTCAGAGGTAGGACCTTCACACAGTGGTGGAAGGTGGTGCCTCTGAAGACGACGAGACGGTCGAAACATCAAGCCTAGAATAAACTTTTTCGCCTATCAACCTCACTGGCACAGAAGCAGAAACATCGCTTCGATGTAGGTTTTTAAGCAACTTAATGAATTTGAACTGGCTGGTTAAACACGCCTGATACCAAGTTACTAACCTTGGACGGCTAAGAGGGACAATTGATCGTGAAGTTGACTCATAATACACAACAGGAGCCTACACCAATTAGCTGCTAGGTAAAGGCAACAAATAGCAGCGAAGATCACCGTGTAAGAGCGACTTTGTGCGAATCAAAGCTTCGTCGCCTATATTATCAATGTTGATCGTTATGCCCTGTGCAAATAGGCACAAGTGGCACAGACGCACAGTTCTTCTGTGCATCTGTAACCTCGACCTCAGGTTCGTAAAAGCCAACCAAGCCCTTCATCGTATCGGCAAGTTCCTAAGAGGCATGGCCCACAAGATCAGCTTAGATTTTAATGTTTGCGAAAGGAACGTTTATGTGAAAGACAGCAATTCATATCAAAAAGTCGTTTAGATCGTTATATAATGAAAGTCCGAATCGGAAATAATGGCTAAAAATTAGAACCACATCCATGTTTTATGAATGAGCGTGGCGCCGTCTTTCTCGTTCAAACGGCTTGCTCTTAGCTCAAAGATGAGAACATTGCTTTCCTTAATTCGGCTGTGTTGAATTCGACTTTCTTAATTAATTATGCTATTGTTATTAATTTATTCAATGCAGGCAATTGTCTGGCAAAAAGAGTTCAAAATACCATTAAAGGAAACAACATAACAATGAAGACGATGCAACAATCAGCCATGTAAACAACAGGCAACATATAGTGCAGTTCCATCCTTCAGAACGGCCTCTCGGCCGCGCTGACGACTTCTTAACGGCTTCGGAGTAGTAATAGCTTTTTATCATAATTTCTAGCTGAATTCTATGTCATGGTTTCCGCAGGAAGAACATCTCAACTACGTCGATTGGGGCAAGTTAGAAATGAATTAAAAATGAACGACATCCACAAAAAATCGATAATTCGATCAGTATCGATCGATACTTTAAAGCGAAATTCGAATTTGTGTTTACCAACCGCGACTACCCCAGGGATGAAGTTGCGGGTTGCCGTCAATCGTTGAGTATTGCCGAGACGCCCTGCCCCCACTCCAGTTGTGACGGACGAACGGAAGGAAGGACGGAAACACACACACACACACACACAACATAGTAACATAGTTGCTTATACATAGTAGGATTGCTTGACATTCAACATCTGATAAAACAGCCACAGATCTGAGCAGAGAGCCTTCTTAGATCTTCATATTTCCAGGATCAGGTTGAATTCCTTGGGAGTGGGATAGGTCGCGAAGTTAGATCTGACTTCGCAACCTATTTATCAACTGTGCTTCGACGTTTCACCTTTCCTCTCAAAGACCTTGGTAATATTGTGAATAAGTAACAGAAAACATAAATTATATCTTATTGCGAAATGTTTTGATTTGAGGAAGGAACCAAAACTATGGTTTGTCCCTTTAAAGAATTTAATCCTCAGAAGAGGACGAACGGGTCGAATCGTTAGGCCGCTTAAGGAATAATGATCCACCTTGCAACCGCTTTCGGCATAGAAATACATTGTTAAAGAATAGTTTAATTTTTTGTGGTTTATTTTTTTTCGTTTTGCTTGAAAGATTTTCTGCTACGCAAATCCTCGCAATAAAAGCTGTGGCTAAAAGTCCAGAGTTTTAGGAAATAGTATTATTGGTTATCACTATAAGTAAGAAGTTTGCTCACGCAGATGGAGATCGTGGTTTTTTTTTTCAAGCCGTTGCTGAGTGAATCCAGACAGTGACCTCAGAAATCAAATACCGGTTGCCAACAGCAGGTTAGTCATCTGAGACACCGAATGTCTGTCAGGCACGCTACACTGAGCTACTTCTTGAACTCCATCAGCTGTTCTTTCGCTGCTGTCATTTTGCATACGCTTTTCCTGTGATACTGCGTGCAATTTTCCACAACTGCGAGGTCCCACTCTGCAAAGCTTCTTTTATAATTCACTCTCTACCTTATTGTCGTTTTAGCATTCTTACACTTAAGAAACAAGTTACTGTCTGAATTATTAGACCTCGCGACAGCTACGGTCAAAGATTCCTGCCCAGACGAGCCTCGATTATCTCTTCCTCTTATGGAGCGGAAATGGCTGCAAACACTGGCAAGAGTGCAGTTATTGGAAATGCATATATGGGAAGAGAACCAATGCGCGCATTCCTTTTTTCGCTGGGGAGAAGCAGCATCCCCGTGGATATTGCGCTTGTCACTTCACTCTCTCTTTCGTGGATTCAGCGTTTCGATTGTTAATGCTTTCCTGCACGATGTTTATCTGCTGTTCTTCGTTAATCGGCGAAAGGCTCACTTCCTTTCTTAGAAGTCTGGGACACCATCGTAGACGTTTAAGTTCTGTTTTTTTCCTTTTTTTTTGTCTGGAACGCTTATTGATAATGACAATTGCTAAGCTATAGGGATTGAATGTCCTTGCGCAGAATAATAAAAGGATAGTGTGAGAATACTTCTCAAACAACTACCAGGGCCAAAATATCATACTGTCAATGTGGGTGCGCTACACATTCTTGGGATATTGTTGTTGTTGTTGTTGTTGTTTTTTTGAGTAGGTATTTTGTCTATGCAACGGCCTGTGATGGTCCGCGGATAAATAGGCCAGTGTTTTTTTTACTTTCAATTATCAAACAAGTCTAGTGTCAATTCGTAAAGCCATGAGAGTTGGAAGGCTTGGATGTCCTGGCTGTGACCCGAGTTAGGAGCATCGATTTGAGTTGCATTTGATATCGATTGCTTTTTTCGTCTGCACTTCCATGCGCCCAGTGAGTGCTGAGCTGCATCGTATAGGTGAAGTAAAGGTAGATCTATCCTAGTCCGGGGGCCACATAACTAAAAGGTAGGTAACAAAACGAATTGAGACTTACCGAGCGGAGCCTAGAGAACGAGTTGGAACTTAAAAGAAACCAAAAACGAACGAACAAACACAAAAAAAATAAAAAATCGCCGCGGTTTACAACCGTCTCGGCGGACAAAGAGCGACGGAATGGAGGCATGCCGCGTGCTGACCGCCGACTGACATGTTATAACAAGGATCTAACATGTGAAGAGGGCGCATGAAACCGCATGCTGCGTGCTGACCGCTGCCTGACATATTATAACCAGGATCTAACATGGTGAGGAGGGCAGACAACTTTGCTGGCTTACAACCGCAACAAATGTAATTTTTCGTCTTTCTCTTTGTGACCTTTTCTTGTTTAGGGTCCTATGTTCTTCTGTAGGAGCCGCTCGGTAGGTCTCATGTGGATTTGTTACATATAATACTTTTTAGTTATGTGGCTTTCCCCCCTCCGGACTAGGATAGATCCGTAAAAGTTTCTGTTAAGAAGTAACTGAAGACGTCTAGACTCTTCATTACCGCTTTTTCCTGAACAAATTAAGACGCGATTTTGAACACATTTTGCACTTTCATTGATAATGACCACTAAAAAGGATCCTTCGAAACACGTTTTTTCCGAAGTAACTTTAGAACATGCTTATCGTTCACTGTGCATAAAAGAGAGCTTTTGTTGGGTTCTGTGCTCTTCTCTGCGGACTGAGCAAGTGAAGGAACTGCTGTATGTACCCAGTTTTGGCCCCCTTATAGTTTTGTGTACACGCTCCATCCCGCTTCACTGTAGGAACATCTGTGAACTTCGGTGTCAAACTATTTCTGATGACATCCGAATCGTGTGTCGAAGCGAGGTGCCCGTGTGAGCTGGCGCCTCATCCGACTGCTCTAATACGCCGAAAGAAATGGCGTTCGACAGACAAAAAACTGGAAAGGGCACCGCTTTTGATGTTGTCGAAACAACCTCTCACTTAATCATTGCTTCGCTAGTATTTTAAAGGCGCCGCAACTAAATTAAAATCCTTTTGCTCTGCCTGCGTACCTCCATCTTTGTTATTCCAGGATTGGATATCATACATTACACCTCCCGAGGGGGTGCATTTTTTCATCCATACCAGGAACTTTTCGTGTAGACTTATCGACGCTACCGTTATCAGTAGGATGGCGCCCGACATCAGCCCATAACCATTCACTTGGAAGCAATTGCCAAAAACGTTCAGGTTTAGCATTTTTATAGGAATGCCTCCATCTGAAATTGTATTGAATTTTATAGATAACGAAGAGGTTTATTCATTCGGTCCACTGAAGGTCATCGTATACAACCGTAGACGAGGAGGACATTTAGTGACGTGATTCTGTCTTAGCGATCCATGTTCCCGTAAGCGAGCGTTCTCGCACACCTCCGTCTTGCCCTTTCGAACCAGCACAAGCGTTCGGCTCGAATTGCAGCTAATAATGTTCGATCGGTGTGCGGAGAAAATGGTAATTGCTGTTTTATAATCCGTCAGCCAACCGGGGCAGAACGGCGCAGGCTCATGTTGTTACTATTGGGGCTGCTATAAAATCTGCTAAAAAGATAAATAGACAGGTAGTAAAAACTCTCCATATCGCAGTGCTTACGTCGGTGTCGATGTCCCGAACTGCTTGCCACGCAGTTTGAGCGAGCCATATGGGCAGTCTTCTCATCTATCAGCTTCTGCGCGCTTTTATGAGCGTGGCGGGCGGCATTCCACCTCACTTCCGAACGGACAACCTCTTTCAGCCAAGGCGGTTATGCCAGAGTTGAAGAAGTGATGGCTCCAACGGCTGACGTGGTTGTTTTCATCCTTTATGGTCTGTGTTCTGCACCTCCACATTGTAGAGGAATCGAACTTATGCCCTTCTGGTTTCCGAACTTTCATTCGATGTTTTCAGACTCATTATTCCAGCTAAGTTTCTTCCCGTCGATATGCTCATGCTTATGCAGCATTTTCCAGCCGAATAACTTTAAATTTTACTGCTCGTGGCTCGTATTCTGGTACTTTGTCTCGTCGATATTCAGTGTTTTCGTCAATGAATTGAAATTGTTTTCATGTCGCTCCGTCGAAACAGTGTCGCATTTCATCAAATCACACACGCACATGTTATGTTCTGCTTTCAGAATCGCACTTCGCGCATGTCTGCGGAGGAGATGCCTCCCAACATGTCGAACATAGGGAAGAAGAAGAAGAGGGAGAAGACGTCACAGCCAGTACAGCCAGTGAGTGCACTACGTTTTGTCCGCTCCTACGTAGCGCCTTTTGTTGCAGGGTTGTTTGCTAAAGTCGCCTGCGTAGAAAGAATTGTAGTCATCTCGGTTATCTTCGCCGGGATCTAAGCGTTAGGCGCGGGCGGCGCGAAAAGCACCAATATCGTTAGACGGCGGAAGTGATGGGGGACGGTCAGGAGGTACACCCACCCCCTTGCTGGGTTGCGTACGATCTTCCTCTCATCCCCCTTGCTCACCCATCCCAACCCCTTAGGCTTCACCAAGAGCCTAACGGCTGCCTTACGAAATGTTTGACACGCAAAACAAAAGTTTCCGACCCGCAGAACAGCGGTGTACCTCCTGAGGCCACGCCCCCAGCAGGGGGCGGGTGTACCTCCCGCCGCGCTACCGAAAGTGATCGATATTGGCAGGTTTCTTCCGCATTCGGGATGGAATGGGGGTCGAACGTTCTAACCCTTCGTCCCCCTGGCCCGTCCACTCCCAACCGCCTGGGCTTGCTCGAGAGTCCAGTAGCTGCCTCACGAGATAGTGGAGATGCACACATTTGCCACGTCTCTGTTTAAAGGACGGTGGGTAGAACGCCACTCCGCCGAATGGAATATATCCAGTGCACTTGTCGGTGTGCGGGTATAGTAGATTTAGTTTAGTACATTTAGTGTTTATACAGAGTAGCAACTATGGTGGGGGGGGGGCTGCTGCTGGTAAAAAAAGACGGAAGAACTAAATATCTGGGTGGAGTGGAGATAAAGAGGAGGTTACGCCAACGATGTTTCTAGAAATTTTGAAGAATGACATTCCGTAGGACAGCTGTGCAACCCCAGCCCTATGATCTGATTATTCGGGGCCGAAGCGCGTCTTTTGCGCCGCTTTGGGTGAGAGCGAGCTGCCTTGCTATAACACGCTTTGAAATGACCTATTCTTTATTGTTAAGCTTAGATTAGACAGATCTTCTATCTGATGATGGGAATCGCCCAAAGCGAACCGTGGAGCTGCCAGTACAAGGCAGGTTTACGATTTTCCGTTGCTCTCCCGGGATGAAAGCCCTGTCCGGATGATCAGGGCAAAATTCGAATCGTGACGATGAACCTTCCCATGCGACGCAAATTCCTAACGGAATAGCCGTTGCTGACTGCTGGTGCGAAGCATACCAGCTCACGCTAAACAGCGCACGCGACACGAACGAGTATGACCTGCAACAGAGTGTTGCGATACGCCTACTTCCCGACAGAAGCGAGGCGTCGATCACATCCTTCAGCGGTGCAGTTCTCCAATGTTTGTGGTTAAAATTAATGGATGAAGTTAATGTAGCCGCAGTTCTTGGCGGCTCCATTAACTTTAACCGTAAACGTTCGAGAAGTGCGGCTGCGTTGCGGGCACCTAGCGGTAGGCACCATCGCGACAACTGTGCTTCGGCGAGGGTCCCACCATGATGAGAACGGATTGCTGCCCGATGAGCAGAGCTATGCTGCGGGCCCATAGCATACCGTCGATGAACTTGCGAAGGCGTCGAACAGTTCATCACAAGCGATACTGCTCCTGATAAGAGTAACACAGCTCATGACAGTGCTTGACCATTTAATCAGCGCTACGTCATCGACAGCACCGCGATGAGATAGAAGACGAGGCCTGGCTACTTCCTGAAGAGTTTTCCTTGTTCGCTTATGAGGAACAATTATTGTGTGTTGAGAAAACCCTGAACATCTGCTCTTTGACAAACGTCCAACTATCGTCCTGAGAATGCTCGTTTTGAGTCAAAAGAGAGAATAAAAGGGTATGACGCGATTTATACATCAGTCGTCAAGCGGCATGGTGTAATATGGTGACTATTAATGGTTACGCAAATGCTAGGCAGTGGATGTTGTCACCTTTCGTAATTCTGCGCCGTGAGGCTGTCACGGTATGGTGGCCACTATGTCACGGTATAGTGGCCACCACCCTGTAAGCCACGCCCCTACTTGGGTTTGGAACGTTGGCAGTCTCCCCGACTGCATACTTTGTATATGGTTGTGTACATAAATATAAATCTATAGAAATGCTTTGTCGAACTCCCATCTCAGCCAGAAGCTTGACAAGGCAGCTGAAGTATAATTCCCTTCTAACGATAAATCGTCGAAAAGTTTCGGGTAGCGCCAGTCGTTTTCGAGTGGAGCAGAGGTAGGGCTAGAAAGGGCCAAGTGAACACTAGAATGTGCTGGTGTGTTCTTGGAAGCTTGAAGCTCCCTACAGTCTACTTCAATTTTTTGCCGTCTCATCTCAAGGCTATAAATGGTGAGAGGGCTACGGAGAGAATTCTGCTCTGAATACAAAGGCGATCATAGGACGTTCTTCTGAGATCATAAAGGATAAAGGAAGGCCCTAATCATTGCTCTTTGGGATGTGCCATGCATTCTACTTCTACGGGATGTCGTGGATGCAATTTGAATGCGCAATTGTCCCGTAGTTTGGCTGGCGGTGGCAAGGCGATGGATAGGTCAACACTCTTGCTGTAAACTAAACGCATATTGAATTCGTTCTGCATTTGTTCTTCCGTTACCGTCCCTAATCGTTGCCTGATTTCCGTTGCTTCGACGGTTCTAGTTGCTCGACGAATAGCGGCCGGTGGGAACCTCAAAGTGTCGGACTCAACCTCTAAATGACGTCTCTCAACAGCACATGGTGAAATCACATGCTATTGTGGTATGAGGCTCTTTGATCGAAATGTAGTGTGTCAGGAGACACAGTGCAGATTCAGGGCAGGCGTGACAGGCGTCATTCGTTCAACACCAGTAGATGTTCCTTATCGCTGCGCAGCTGCACTGGATACGCTTCCGCATCTGCTGTTGTTGATTAGACCAGAAAAGTTCACATCGAAATTCGATTACAATACCACTAAAGTGGTCATCATCAGGTCATTTGGGACATTAGTAGTGCCTTACAATCAAGCCGCTCGTGCTGGAACGAGGCTGTTCTCTGTGTGTTTACGTTTCGCTGGAATTCGAATGTTGTTTCAATTTCCATCGTTCTTCACCTTCGTCACTTTTTTTCGATACTACTTGCTTTGAGCCCTTGCCCGAACTTTTGGAGTGCTACAAGCATTAAGGGGTGTAGCATTGATATGTAAAGGGGCTTTGTTCAGCTCAGCATGGCTTGAAGTATCTTTCAAGAGGAGTGACTTAAAGTGAAAAATTAACACGCTTCGAAGTGCAAACTGTTGAAAGTGTGAAAAGTTTGAGGGCACTGACTCATCTGTTGGTTGACCACTGCAGGTCGTTGTGTTTCAGAAATAAAGTATGATTTAAAAAATCAAGGGTGGTGTCATCAAATGCTTTAAAATCTATAATAATAACTAATATTATTTTTTAACGTGAGGTAGGAATGCCAATGAGGGTAGGAACAGTTATGCAGTGGAAATATTGACGAGGAGGTTAATAAAATAGGATAAAGGACGGCGTTGCTCAATCCCTTTTGGGGTGCGCCACGCATTCTACTTCTACGGGATGTCGTGGAGGAGACTTGAATGCTGTATTTGGCCATTCAGTGACTTGCGGTGGCCGGCCGATGAACAAGTCAGCGCTTTATCCTTCCCAGACAAATCTGGTACCAATTCAGCGACCCTGGAGGGATGGAAGGCTTGGTTGGCCTGAGAGGGAAATCCGAACCAGGAACATGGTATCAGGTGCAGGCGACAGTCGGCGCCTCCTCGGACTGCGCTACACGTGCCCAGGAAATACTGACGAGGAGGTAAATAAAAAAGGATAAAGGACGGCGTTACTGAAATCCTTTTGGGCTGCGCCAGGCGTTCATGACTTGCGGTGGCTAGTCGATGGACAAGTCAGTGCTTTATCCTGACAAGCCCGGTCATCCACCCAAATCCGAACCAGGAACCTGGTATCGGTTGCACGCGACAGCAAGCACCTCCTACGACTGCGCCACACGTGCGCTGGCAGGACAAGAAAGTGGCAACATAGAATTACGTTAAAAAAAGATAAAGAAAGAACAAACAAACTACAAGCAAGAAAGCAGCGCTAGGGGAAATTAAAACACAGAACATGAAACATATTAAATATTATTAATTGAACACAGCACTGCTAAATATTGTAATTGGGCGTCGGCGTTTTACTCCTACTAGATGTCGTGGAGGAAAATCAAAATATGCGTTTTTCCCGCTGGCCTTTCTTTTGTCGCGTGCACTTCGAGCTTAACTGTTTGGTTCCCTCGGTTGGCCTGCGCAGAATCCGAACCAAACAGTTAAGCTCGAAGTGCACGCGACAATCGGCGTACGCCATGATTGTGCCATTCTTCTTTTTTCATGTTCAAGGGAGGTTCAGTTCTCGGAAAACCTATGGTAATGGGGCCATGGTTAACATGGCGCGTTTTCCCCATTTATGGTTTTTTTAGTGGTAGATTAGCGCGCATAAGAACCCCAGAACTAGTTCCCTGTGAACAAGCACTGTTGGTAATGACCGGGACACCATTGTCTTCCTACTGCATCATAGGCAGAAGGCGTGGTAGATTCCTTCTGTTTGTGCACCTTGAACCGTTCTCGGTTGTGCTGGCTGTTGTTCCGTCGTGGAACCGGCTCCAGTTTATCGTCGATGCGTTGTTGTTCTGTTGGCGAAATGCTGTGCTGTTATGAGTGCACAGAACGCCGTCCCTGCTGTTCAATATGCATGGGGTTTATTCACATTAAAATGCATGAATATGGGCTGACCTTTGCTGGTGTTTTCGCGTGTTGTTCGCCGCGGCAGTTTGATGTGCTAGGTGTCTCGTCGGTAATGCGTCACGTGCGTCAGGTGGTGTGGGGCGCATTGATTGCGTGAGATGATTCCAGTCGCATTTTGCAGCCACTAACGCTTGTTGCTCCAGACTGGGACCCAACTTTTCACGAGGGAATCAAGAATAGTGCAGGAAGATGATGGGTGTTTAACGAGAACGCTCGGAGCTTGCCAGGTTTTACGCAACTCTTCGTCGTTCTTCCTGCGCAACTGCATAGCGTTGACCACTTCTTGAGTATTCGTCACCCATTTCACCTTCCTAGCGTTTGAACGGTTATTCTATCGAGACTAGTTCAATGACTGGCGAACCTGGCGACGTACACGTGCCGAATCGATGATATCACTGGAATATTCACGGGTTATCTCTACATTAATGCCGCTCAAGCGTGAATCAGTGCTCTTCTGGTCAACAAGAAGATCCCGAGAAGTAGGGACTGAACCCTAAATGCCAACGCAACAGCGGGGCGCTTCCTTTTTGGTCTGTTACTCGACGCAACATAGGTTGGGGAGTGGCATCTTATGGTGTTTCCCCTTTTTCATCAATAGAGTCCATTGTCCAAGCGCAGTCCTTCTGCGGGTGGGTCAGCGCTAGGAAAGTAAAGGTGGTCGGTGGAGGCTCCTACCGTTGTGTTTGGCGCACGTCGATGTTCCTGATTCGAGTCCCGCTCAGGCCAACCAACCCTTCCATCCCTCCGGTGTAGCTGAACTGGTACCAGCTGTCTAGCAAGGTTACAAAACACTAACTTGTATATCTGTTGGCCATCGCAGGTCATTGTATGGCCAAATACGCCTTAAAATTGCCTCCTCAAAATTGCCGTGGAAGCAGAGTGTGTGGTACATCCTTTAAGACAGTTGGCCATCACCGACTTTTTATCCTGTATTCTTCCTGACACATTTTTAAAGATTTTTAGGTGAATGTGGATTGTTCTGCAGTGTAAGTAAAGAAATTTTCGGTGCTAGAAGTTCTTCTGATGGGGTATGGGGTTAGAGATGGGTATGTCCAGACTGATCACACCTGCTCTGGCCTCATTCCTAGCTCTAAGGGCCTGCTCATACTTTGCGACAGCAGCGACAAGAGCTGCTAGAGCGGCAACGCCGGCGCTAGAGTACGAACACTTTTCGGCGACGCGCGCTCGGTTTTAATCGATATGCGTGTTTTGCATGGAAGCCGCTATTGTCGCGAAGTATGAACAGGCCCTAAGAGGATTTTACTAATGCCAAACTTATCTGTGCCGTCGTAGCGACTGGAACGACGTGTATACACGGTTCAGTGATTCTGCTGGTATCCGTATATATCTGTTCACGGGAATGGTTTCTACATCTAAATAGCATTAAAAGGGGATAGAATTATTAACCAGGAGACTATCTCAACGGCAGGTCGGAACGGCCCAAGCATTGTACATGGGAAGAATGCCCTCTGAGAAACAACCGAATGCAAATATCTCGACCTCAATAAAACTCTGCGCAGAGTTAGGGACGATTGAAGTTGAGCCGTTGGCGGCGTTACACCTCTGCCTGTACGCGGAGGGCGGGCTCAAGTTGGATGGAAACAGCGATGACGAACGAGCGCTAGTGGCGTAGAGGGTAGAGGGCGGCGCAATCCCCATGATCGCTGTTTCCAGCCAACTTGAGCCCGCCCTCCGCGTGCAGGCAGAGGGGTAACGCCGCCAACGGCTCAACTTCAATCGTCCCTAACTCTGCGCAGAGTTTTATTGAGGTCGAGATACTTGCAACGCTTGGGCCGTTCCGACCTACCGTTGAGATAGCCTCCTAATAAGACTGCCATTTTCGCTGTACGAAAGCCGTCGATCCGGTGAGCCTTTGATCCTTAGAAGGGGCTGTAAAGTGAAGATTTTCTGAACTTTTTGGGAAAAGGTCCTAGACATCACAACAGACTCCAATGGGTATGATGATCGGCTCTTACTACTCTACACTCACCATCTTTCTTAGTGATGGACAAATTCCATATTGGAACGGACACTGGAATGAATTTCCCAACAACACTTATTATGGTGAGCAGGTGAAACGCCTGGCTGTTTTGAAGTGGTTAAATTGCTTTGATCTTTTGTTTCCTTTTCTCCAGCTTTTCGCAACCCCATACGATGTTTTTTATCTCAAAAGCGGAAGTGAGATAACGCGGACATTACGAGTGTCTTTTCAAGGACAACGATGACTGTCTAGCGTTATCTCCTCTGTGGATCTCATGTGTTCGGGCAGTGAAAAAGCGATTGTTTCAACGGGAAGAAAAAGTGAAGGCGTTTCTCCATAAGTGAGTGTCAGGCAATACTGAAGCACTTGAATCTATTGGACACGTTCGCGTCGTTATTGTATACGGTGTGTTGCTATGGCACTACGAGGCTTTGGAAGAATATATGGCCTTGAGAGGGACCTTGAGCTTAACTGACGCACCGCCACGACACCTGATGATGACGGCGTGATGAGCCGTGCGTCCATCGGTTGTACGCCGAGTTACATTGCATAGGCTGAACACGTACCGTAGGAGCAGAATGCGGGCGTAGCGCGATAGCGCGACAAAGACACTATAAGATCGAATGGAGGATAGGCAGGAGCCATGTAGCAGAGAAGAAAGCGGGCGTCTTTCGCACACACACTGCGAATAGCCTATGCGTTATTTACTTACGCGTCTTGGCTATACCTTTGATTTCTTGGTTTTGCCACCTCCGTAGGAAGACGACCCTTTTAACACGTTTTGCTGGCCTAATGCACGTTAAAGCTGACACAAATACCATCTAGTAGCGGAGTGCAGTGCGCATCCCGAGAATGATTGACGCCGGTTTTTTTTTTCTTCAGACGCTTATTCGGTGGAACAGATGCCAAATGAGCATGCTGAGGAAAAAGCTTTCGTTTGATTGTTGCGAAACGCTAATCGAGTCGTTGATAGGACCGTATTCGAGGAATGTTTCGCAGAGCAGGGTGAGGTGAAACGAGTTCTCTATTAGTTTGATGGCTCCTACAGAAGCAGAGGATTTTTTGCTTCTGTCGTCGGTCAGGGTCTTCATACTAATCTGGAAATCGCACGCCGAAAACTTAGCCGAATCAAGATCGGTGCCAACCTTTTCGATCAGCTGTAAATCCACCTCATCACGCCATCATTCTAGAAATCGTCCTGCATGAACTGCAGGTGTTTTGCCATAGATAGTGATCTATTTAGATGGTCATACCTTTGTTCCCATTCCCAACATTCTTCCCTGTTTTTGTCTTCTAATGGCTCTGTGGCACTTCCCATCTGTCCCTCTGAACTTCTGAAGGATACCAATGAAGGAATAGTTAGAGATGTTAACCATAGTGCTGATTCCCTGCAGGGCTTTCAGCTTTCGAAATAGGGATGCAACACAAAAAAACGTTATTTCGCTTTTATCACTTGTTTGGTGGAGTTTGTTACTACTGCAGGACCGCGGAGCGAGTTTCTTTTGTCTTTCGGCCAATTTTCGATATTAAATTTCGCCGGTGGTTCCGCATTGATTGCGTGTGTCGAGTTTAGGTGCACCCGCAACCGCACAAATCGCCGTCACCAGAACCTTCGTTGGCGTCGGTGTCGCCGACGTCGGCGATGAAGGGCGAAGCTGGTGCAGCCGCCGCCGCCGCCGCCTGTACCATTCTGTCGATTGAGCCCGAAGGTGCAACGAGAGACATCGAAGACGAGCTGCTGCTCATCGACGTAGCTCCGCTTCTCAGCGTGAATCCTCTGCATATGGAGAAGGCGATGGGTGGGTTTTTACAGTCGCTTTGTGTGGTTCCAATTCAGTTTTTCTTTGTGGATTTCGATGTTTGTGGTAGTGGTGAGATTACTCCATAGTAGCGAGACAGACGATTGAATAGTGTTATTCTATGGCGGTTTTGTTGTCATTTAATGGATGGCGTCTAAGGCAAATGACCTTTTTGTCTCCGCTGAAGTGGAATCTTCAGCATTTCAGGATGATTGTCCATCTCACTACATATGTGGAATGGCTAATCCCTCCCTCAACCATCTATCCCTCCTTGTATCCGCGCAGTGCCCTTATAAAGCGCTTCTCATCTTGGTCGGCAATATGATTGCTGCCCAGTTAACATTTTAAGGAGGAATCTCGTGGTCATGCTGGACGATGGACACTTTACAACAGTGAACAGTATCGATCGGACAGCCATTATCGATCGACCGTATCGATTTTCTGTCATAAATGTTAGGAGTAAGAAGCACGTAAATAAACTATTTTCACGTCAAATTGTTCATTTTTTTAAATGAATTTGGACACCCTTCTAAGCACAATTGACGCTTTTACATCAAACTGACGTCTTCGAAATTGAAAAGAGCGTCTTGCGGTTTAAACGGGAGACTTTTCGATACGGTTCGGTGCTTTTTTCCCAGGAAAAAGTAAATATGACTTTTTGGAAATTTTAATTCAGCTGCCTTAATAGAAGCACTGCTCGAGAGTTTATGAAATTTTTAGTACTCTCCATGTTCTCTCGTCTTGGAACCTCGGCATTGTTATGAAACTCTTTTCAAGCTGTTATGAAATTTTTATTTTTAAAGATAAGTAATAAGAATAAAAAAGTTTTGGTTTAAAGCCTAGTTGGGCTAAACACTAAACGCAAACGCAAAACGGATTAAATTTTTGGAGCTCGACACTAGGATTTGAGCTCGGGATGACTTAGTTTTGCAAGACTATGCGAACAAAGGAGCTCCAGGATGTGGTCTATATAAGCTACTCCTGTCAGAAATTCTGTAGTAGTGTGATCGATCGGTTTGAGTCAATGCCAGATATCACCTGAGGAGGGTAATGTGTAGGTTTTTGGATCTATCATAGTCCGGAGGAGCCACATAACTAAAAGGTATTATATGTAACAAATCTGCTTGAGACTTACCGAGCGGCTCCTACAGAACAACATGAGACTAAACAAGAAAAGTCATGAAGGAAAAAAAAGCGAAAAATTACATTTGTTGCGGTTATAAGCAGGCAAAGTTGTGACCTCCTCAGATCCTGGTTATAACATGTCAGGCGGCGGTCAGCACGTGGCATGCGGCTTCATGCGCCCTGCCCACCATGTTAGATCCTGGGGTACTTATGAAGCAAAGGGCCCGTGGTGCCGTGGGGTTGCCGGCAAACATGTTAACGCGGGTTGCCGCACGGCACCACGGGACCGCTACTTATGAACATGTTAACGCGGGTTCACCCCACGGCACCACGGGACCGCTACTTATGAAGCACCGGTCCCCGGGTGCCGTGGGGTTGCCGCGTTAACGTGTTAACATGCAACCCCACGGCACCACGGGCCCTCTGCTTCATAAGTACCGATCCCGGTTATAACATGTCAGCAGGCGGCCAGAACGCGGCATGCCTCCATTCCGTCGCTCTTTGTCCGCCGAGACGATTGTAAACCGTGGTGTTTTTTCATTTTTTATTTTCGTTTGTTCGCTCGTTTTCGGTTTCTTTTGGGTTCCAGCTCGTTCTCTAGGGGCCGCTCGGTAATTCATTTTGCTGCCTACTTTTTAGTTATGTGCCCCCGACCCGACTAGGATAGATCCAAGTTTTTTTTTTGCAATTCCTTTGTTAACAGATGTGCAACTCCACGTAAATAGACTTTTCCTATCAATCAAAAATCGCGGCATTGTCGAGTAGTGGATGCCGAAAGCTCTTATTTTGGCAGTAAAAAATTTCTGACTTATTGCAATTTAAAACAGTCTTTAAACCATTGTTTTTTAAATAATAAAATGCTGTAAAATTTCAAACAGTGTTCAATTATTAGGGCAGGTAGATTTAAAAATCGAGAAAGTCATACGAAATTTTCCTTGAGCGAATCATGATTCGAACCGTCTCGGAGAGTGGTTAGAAGTTCGTTTTAGTTTGGAAGATCTTCCGTTTAATTTCAAAGGCGTCAAGCTTGTTTAGAACAGTGTTCAATTTGGCTTGGAGGATCCAATTTGACGTGAAAATGAGATATATAGCCCGATAGATGGAATTCACGACAAGAAAACAGCATCGATCCGTCATTCGATGTCGACAGGTTTTGTCGATTTTATGCCAGAGTTGAGCGCTACAGGTGAGATGAGATCGCCCGTATAGGTTGGACAGTGTAGGTTATCAGTTTGGTTTGTCCACAGAGTGGCCCATAAGACCTGCAACAAAAACATAGGCGTATAAAAAGGCTAAGAATACACCAAATTTGGTACACTTTTGAACAATCCTTTCCATGGTTAGTAGATTATGGTGGAGCGATATTATTCACATAATGGACCACTCCCGAATTGACAAGAGCCTTCAGACCATGTGGGTTGCCTTGCAGCTCCCGTCGCAGCACCTCGTACGGAGCTTCATTTCTTATTCGTTCCAAAGAAGATATTGAACAACAGTTTTTCCAGGCTTTATGGAGCAGGACATTCTCTTTAAGGTCTTTGTCATACCATCGCTCACCCCGAGCGACGCCTAATGATATGCACCCATATCGATTCCATCGCGCCGTCCGATCGATATGGGAGCATATCATTAGGCGTCGCTCGGGGTGAGCGATGGTATGACAAAGGCCTAAGGCGGTTGATAAGCAAAGATTGAAAATCTAAAGTTTCAGAAATTTCGCAGGTGCAATATTTTGCGGATGGACTGAGAATCGCTACCACGTCCTTTTAGTTTGCTGTTAGAAGAATCGCTTTACCAGAATGTGCATTTTGCCTTTAAACAACGCGATTGAGTCTCCAATATATGGTGCAATGTTTTTGTTCCCATCAAACGAATATTTTTATTGATTTTCACTCTTTTTACACAAAAACCTAGGGTGTGAAGGGAAACATTTTGGAAAATCGTGTGTGACAAAAACCTGCCATGTGAGGCCATTGTGTTTATATCGTCAGGTTACTGCAAAGGTAGTATTAAACGAACTATTATTTTGACCTTTCTGGGATCTTTCAGAAATTTTTCATCAAATGAGGCAGAGGCTGAATACCCTTTTCGAAGAACGCGCTCCAACTGCGCTTACAAATTTCTCTCTCTACTTTCTTCTCCTCATAGCTGAGTCTTCGCCCCACTTGTGAGCTTGTAGAGCTTTCCTTGTAGTTTTCTAGAAACTACATATTGCTTAGTAATAGCTTACGCACACGGCTGAATATTGCATTTGTTCCAGCTGGCGACAGCATCGTGTATGATTAGAAAATGAATAGCGTTCTTCTATTGTAGTTCAGATCCGTTCATCTAATGTTCACTTCTGAGAAGCCTCTGAACTGTCCTACACAATGCCATCATACCGTATTTATTTATTTATTTGCACATAAATGTGCGCACAATTTTATGATGGAAGGAACTCAAGGACACAGCACGATGAGTAACACAACATGGTTAAAAAGAAAACAAAGAAACCTCGGCAAATCAAAGTACAACAGTGTGACGTACTATAATATCTGCAAGAGAGGGAAAAATTGAATGGGCAAACAAGGACTAAGGTACTGTGGGGCTGATTAGTGGAGCTCTTGATGGAGAAGAACAGTGGCCCGCCAAACACTGCAAGTCGCTATCAAAGCACGACTCCGGATACCAGCTTAGTAGGTCCGTCAACTCCATCACTCCATTAGCACGCGTATTGCTCCTGCCGTAGGAAGAGGAAGAAATCGAAGGCTTGTAGAGCTAGATAGGGTACTAAACATAACTGCCAAGAAGACTAAGGTAAGAGCAGCAATGGTGAGCAAAAACAAAAGGGGATACGTCAAACTCGATGGTTATGAACATAGAACAAATAAGAAATACAATTAAATAGAAGCACGAATTAGGAAACGAGAGCGTAAGAACACAATTACACTTTAACAACATCTACACTTATATGAAACAAGAGGTAAAAGAGAACGGAAGACTAGGATGCTGCCTCTAGGTGATGTCTGCGAGGTACAATGTTGCAATTAGGTCTAATTTCTTTCGTATGTTCAACAACCAATCTTCCGAAATTTATCCATTTCGGAATGGGAGTGCTCCAGGTCGGACCAGAGAAGAATTTTCGGTAGTTTTACGTGAGAGCGCATTGCTTTGTAACAAGAGCAGCTACAACCATGATACTTTCCAGAAGTATAGCACCAAGTATATGCTATATAACCGTTGGCATGCGGTTCTTTGCAATTGGAAAAAGACAAGCAATAAGGTCGCCTAATTTTGTTGCACGACTTATGGGCCACCCTGTAGAATCTTAAGTCCTTTATGTACGAAGATGTCAAATGCCGTAGTTTCACCTACAATCGATGGGGTGGAATTTTCCTTCCCAGCAGCCACCCTTCCCCTTTCTGCGTCACCAATAGCAGCCGTGCTTCCCAGCTTCACCCACTTGAGGGGCTGTTTTCTTCGAAGCGAGTTGCCCCACACGACTGTCTTTCATTGTGGTATGGCATTTTGCTTTCCTTCTTCCGTTTATGTACTATATAGTACAAAATCCGGACGAGCTGACGTCTTTCGACATCGGATTAGGAACAGCGCTCATCTCTAAAGCGAGCGATTAAGTGTTACTAGCTTCAAAAGTAGCGTAAATACGCCTAGGGTCTGCTTTCTAGACAAGTGTGGCACGAAGAGAAGAGAAGCAACTTAAAAGCTCTTTCTTAAGAGGCAGCACTCGTTGAAAGACGTGTGATTCCGAGTTCAACTGTACGATTTCTCGAAAAACGCGTACGCGCAGTCTAATGACAGCAGTGCTGTGAAGGTTAGAGCGCTGAGGCGGCTGTAAATCCGGTAATTGTCGACCAGCTGTGACGACACAATGATTCATTCCTTCGTTTATTTCCCCTTTACTCGCAGAAATGTAAAGCGATGTGTACCAGGTGCTACTCAGTTTAACTGGAGCCAATTTTCATGAACCTGGGTTGGTATAGTAGAAGACGGTCGCATCTTCGTCTTCTCAATGGTGATGCTCGAGTTAATCAAATGTACAATTTTCTTGTCAAATTGGACACCCTTTTAATCAAATTTGACGCTTTTGAAATCAAAGTGGCAATATTCAAAATTGAAACGAGCTTCTTGCATGTTGAACTGCAGACGCTCCAAGATGGTTAGAATAATGTTTTGTTCAAGAAAAATTTGGAACGACATTCTTTGAATTTTTTTTTGGTTCAGCTGCTCAAATGAGTGTAGTAACTCTGCAATTTTTGAGAGATAATAAAAATGTACATTTTATTTTAAAGCGCAACAAGGCAGCAATCATTTAGTACATTAAAAGGGAAGATCGCGACCCTCGACAAGCTCATCGTGATTTTGTATTTGATTGATATTGTAAATGTCGCCTACATGAAGCATCAAAGTGAGAGTATGTATGTTCAACACAGTTGTTATTGTTGCATTGTTTACAGATGTGAAATTCCATTCAAACAGAAATTTTACTGTCAATCGAATAAAAATCGTGACATCTAGCCATGGAGCAATCTCTTCTTTTAGCACTAAAAATGACCGCCTTCTTGCTATTCAGAACACCCTTTAAACCATATTTTTTTCTCAGAAGATAAGAACCTCTAGCAGTGTGATCGCTTATTGGAAAAGTGAATTAAAATTTCAAAGAAAGCCATACTATAATAGTATTTTCCTTTAACAAAAATTCATTCTAACCTTTTTGGAAAGTCCAGTTTAATGTGAGAGAAGCTCGTTTCGATGTTAGAGGTGCTCAGTTTGACTTCAGTACTATTAGGCTTGTTTATAGGAGCGTCCAATTTGACGTGAAAATGGTATATTATTGAAGTATCATGCATCATCCCTTCGTCAGGTCTAAAACAACATTCTGGAGATTTTATTCTATATCTTTTGAGATTATAAACCCCTGCTTATGCGAGGCCGTCTACGTATGAAATCACGTCGATAAATAAATGTGGGAGCCGGTGGATAGGTTTCACAACGTTGTCAATTTGCAAGGATTATTGAAGCGAATCCCAACTAGTAGTCTGTCTGCCCGCTAGGTCTTGCGACTGCTTCTTTACACTATAAATCAAATGTAACATGCGACGTACTTTTACGAGTGCATGGCGCAAACACTTCGTCTAATCCGGCGATTTTTTTCTTAACTTCACGTCCACTCTTAGATGCTTCGGTTGTTAAACAGATATATATATATATATCGTGTGGTCATTCCAAAAGTGTAATCACTTGTAAGAACATCTCCGGTCACTTTTTGAGTCGAAATTTCATTTGGTCGTGTTCGAGGTGCTGCTCCGCCCGTTTACAAGAGATACTTTGATGGGATCCGGCTAGTGAAGGAACTCCAGGATGTGCCCAATTTGGCACGTGCGCTATATGCCAATCTCGCAGTTCCTTATACGCACACGGAGCAACATCCAGCTAATTACTCTTTATCTTGCCACTCTTGAGAATTACGTGCGCTTCGAATTGAAAAGTGTTAATGTTAAACGAAAAACAGAGTGTGTTCCTCAACTGTTATTCCGTACTGTAATGACAGCACGTTTCTCAATACATCTCTCTTCTTCGTTGTGCAATTTAGCCGCGACTGCAGTAAAGTGTGAACTGACCTGGTACCCTTTGAAGTCGTCGAAAACTGGATCTGTCCTGCCACGCCTAATTACACGGGTGCATGTGGCGTAGACGGCGACCTCGCCATAGAGTAACTGCGGAGGGAAAACACATTCAAAGTGCCTGTACGGTATCGTCCAGAAATGGAGTGCACATCGTGTCCAAGGCGTGTGACCAAAGTCTAGTTTGATCGCAGTATTTGTGAAATAAAAAAAGGATAAAAGACGGTGTTACTCAATCCCTTTTGGGATGCGCCACGTATTTTGCTTAACGGAATGTCGTGGAAGGCGATTTGAGTGCGTATTTGGCCATACAATGACTTGCGGTCGCCGGCCGATGAAGAAGTTAGCGCGTTATCCTTCTCAAACAAGTCTGGTACCAATTCATCGACCCCGGAGGGATGAAAGGCTTGGTTGGCCTGGGCGGGAATCCGAACCAGGAACCTAGTATCGGGTGCAGGCGACAGTCAGCGCCTCCTCCGACTGCGCTACACGCGCCCCTATTTGTAAAATACCAAGCTTTAATATTTATTTACTTATTGACGCAGATACAGATGTGATATGAGCATCAACGTAAAACGAGGTATCAAATGAAACTTGAAACAGGTTGCGCATGCAGCTACCAATAACTCTACAGTAATTATCAGTGATATGGACTCAAGTCAAAGTAAGTCGAGTCTAATTAAATGGTTGTAAATTGAAAAGAAACGAACAACACCATTAGAATCTAGAAAAAACACTCACGATATAAAACAACAGAAAAATGCATTGAGTGTGTTAACGTGGGAAACAACTGTCTGGGAGAAGAACCGAGATCGGAGCCTCGTTCTTAACCAGGACGAATATGATCACGCTGCCTATCATAAAGTATAGGGAGTAACTATCCACGCCCATTGATGGTTGCCCTTTCCTCCTCAGGTTAGCTGATGCTCTGTGTCGGGCGAAGCGCTACCTCTATTTCCTTGCAGTGAGTTCTAAAATACTTCTTGCGAAACCTATCTGGAGAATTCCTGCCTGGATTGCTCTTGATTTTGTCAGCGCTTCATCTGAAATCCATATTCCTAGGTTTTCCCTCATTACTGGGAGCTTTAGAGGTGACTCACACTCCCATTAGATTTGGCGGCTGCTTTATCGTCGGATGATTTTTGCTCGGCCAGTGAGGAAATCGTCAGAGATAATGTCATTGGAGTGTGAAAGTTGGTGCAAGAAAACCAGCACTAATTTCGCCATGAAATGGAGATGATGAGTTCAGAGTGGGAAAACAGAGCTACACAGCACTCAGCAAACCACTCCGTTCGTTTCGCTATTGATCAGTGTCGTTTCTGCAGAGAATCCCGCTGCTTCAACACCACGTGCTCCACCGCGACCGTCTCGCGATCGAACTTCGTCGCTGAATTATTCGAAGGGGCAAATCGCTCGTTCGCAACCAGTTCCGTGAGTACTCTTCAATCTCTGTCGCTTTTTTATTTTTTCCTCCTTTTCCTGGTTTTCACAGTAAAAGACGACATCAGGTGGCACGTTGCGCTCTTGGTGCTTCTTGGGTGCGTATAGGCGGGAGACAGAGTATCTAGAGGAGGATTACAGAGGCCCGAAGAACGTAAGGGCGTTGATTATTACCCTCTAATGGTCCTCTTTCGTTGCAGCACGTCGTCGTTCTCGTCGACCGTAGTGGAGTTCGTACATGACGTCACGTTGCAACACCAGTCGCATGCACACATGGTCGAGAAGGTCGAATGGGTTGAGCTGCACACCATCGAGCGGGGTAATTGCTTTACGTAAGACGAGAATTCTGGGAGGAAGGCGAATTCCGATCATTTAAAGAGTTCAAAAGCAGTCAGTTGTGCGTTCAAATTCCAGCGCATCAGCTCCATGTTCTCACGCCCCTCATGAAGGCTGGTGTTGAGAGGTCTAAATCGAGTCGCATAAGCGGAAACAACTTCCTGAATGTAAAATTGAGCTGTTTGTTATACATGCTTCGGAAAAGCCAAATGCTTCGGGTCCTGTTTTGTAAAAGGTGCTTTTGTAAGTTGTCAGTGGATTCCTTTTTCAGCCGGCCATCCCAGTCGACGTATGGATCTCGTGGTCCTAGGACTAGCCAGAGGCTTTCAAGTGTGGACGTTCAATGTGAGTTAGTTGGTATATTGTCTATGTAATTACGGGAAATTTTTTGAGTGTCTGACAGCACGTAGATTATCGTTATAGAGTTCTCCAGGATTTCTGACTTTCAAGGTGCGCAGGACGTTGTATTTGTTTATTAACAAAAAACCAAGCTAACCTGTGATGCAGAGACGTCTATCTATAACAAAAAACTGGGACTAGTTGAAATTTGTAACAGCGGTTATTCCCTGGAGGACATTTCCGAAAATGAAATTAGATCTTTCCGTTTTCAGGAGAGCGGTGACTGTGAAGAGGTGATGTCAGAGCGGCAAGGTCCAATTCGAGCGTTCGTTCCGTTGTCGAGCAATTTTGAGTTGCAAAATGGCGAAGTGGATATGTGAGTGCTATCTCTCTTCAGTAGCCTGTTCAATTGTGCTTTCGCTATGATTACTCATTAGGGTTTGCCTTCAGCGGTAGTGCAATTTATGGACATCACGTTTCATCTACACATATTCTTCAGGTTTGCCGACCAAAGGCCATTTGTGGCGATGGTCGACACGTACACCACTGTGCCAGATAGGCAGTACTGCTCAGTGTCCGTGGTGTCGCTGAGCAATGGCAAAGGAGTGCGGCGGTTCGCGTTCGAAGAGCCCGTTTGCGGCTTGAATAATGCAGCGAGGTGAGTGACATGTTTTCCAGTTGTTCTTTTTCTTCTCCTTTCTACAATTCTTAAGTTGCTCTATTCTCGTTTATTGTCCGTTTGAAATACTTCAGTGCCACGACGTTGCTAGGAACTTTCATTATCAGCCTGACGTTTCGACCGTCTCGTTGTCTTCAGAGCCACAATACTCCACCGTTTCCGCTTAGGGATTCGGTTACCCCTCGTCGTCAGACTAGTAGTGAACGAATTCGCTCATATTATCTGCTTTTTTATATGATCTATTATCGTTTATTCGCTCTATCGAATTCGTTTGCTACTAGTCTTACTAACGACGAGTGGTAGCCGACTCGCTACACTCAAACGGTGGAGCATTGTGCTTCTCAAGACGACGAGACGGTTAAAGCTTCAGGCCAACAATAAGAGTTTCACCTAACAACCTCGTGGTACAGAAGTATTTTAAACGTTGTCAACACTAACGGTAAGGTTTCAAGATGAGAGGACATGAAGTTTATACATTATCTGTCTTTTTATATTATTGTTAATATGTTATTATATGTTTGTTATCTGCTGTTAATATTTAGTCTATTATCGCTATCTATATTCTGTTCTCTTCTGTAGCCCTTGGTTCTTAGAAATACCACTACTCCTTATGGGTGGTTACTTGACTTACTCTGACAGTTTATGACACAAGTGATAGGCTATAGAGATTACAAAGAGCTTTGCGCATTCCTATTCAGCGTTTGTCCGACACCTCCCGATCTTTGTAAACCTGTCTCCGAACAAAGCTGTGAAATAGCGCGATAGGAAAATTCCTCCCCAGAAGTTAGGATTCCCCTTACTTAGACGTCTTCGATGATCAATCATTTTGCAGTGCGCCTTGCAGTCGACCTTTTTTGCTATCGCTTGGTTTGCATTGAAATGAATTGAGGGTCCCGTGATCTTCTGAAGTAATTCTAGCCTGCACTTCTGCGCACAGTCAGAGAACACTGGTCAGAAAACTAGACTGGAATTATCCAATTCTTACTTGCCTCACCGTGCTTCCACGTCTTCTTTCAAAAATGCCGTCTTACTCAGTTGACGAGCGGTCTCCCTAGGATGTTAGTGTTCTAGCTCTCGTACAGAGCCTTCTGGCCGAATGGCGAACGCGCATTTCACTGGTGGGAAGGCTCGGGAGGCATTGGTCTATGCATCAGATTCCGATTACTGTGCGGCGCTAGAGCTCTTTTCGGGCCATATCCCTATATCTTATATAGGCCAAACCGCACTCTAATCACCGTAGAAGTAGAATCCGTGGCTCACTCTAGAAAGAATTGATTATCGCCGTCCCTTGTCCTAATGAAGGTTGTTAACGAATTTGTTTCTGTTTTATTATGTTTTGTTCTATTGCAGCGAATTATTTTTGCTAGATCAGATCTCCGCTTCTTAGGGTTCAAGTTATGTGCCCTGTGGTTTGATTCAAAATGTATACGAGGTACGATAAAAAGCGGCTTCATCGAACTGCAGTGTGTCCGAGGGTGGTCTCTGGTCTTGCTTGTTATGGTTTTCATTTGAGATACCTCATTGTGTCGCTGTCAACGCGGCTCGTCATTCATGACGTGGTGACACTGACGGAGCTGCGCTCAATCCGAGTCGTTCAACCACCGGAGTCGTGCTCACCGGCAATTGCCCTCAACCAGCAGTTCATTGCCTACGCCGATTTCAAGGTTAGTGAAATGGTCACTGGAGAGAGACACTTGCACTAGTGAAGGCTCATTAGTCACTGTCCATCAATAGCTGACTCATTCGCCTGACACAGCAGCAGCAGGAGATAGTTGATGTGCAGCGTTGGTTGGGGTTTATTCCAGTTGCCAAATGCGTTTCGTCGTTGTGAAATCGGCTGGCGATAGGGAGGCTAGAGAGGGCACCCTCTAACACTTTTACCAGGGGAGCTAATGGTGAGCCGATGCTTTTAGTCAGTGGAACTCGCAGCCCTATTGCTGGATACCGATGTAGCTCAGCGAACATCCACGATTTATATCGGCATTCGCCATCTTACAATCCGATGCATTTAGCACCTATCCATCATGACGACTTGAAAAAGAGACTAATAATAGCAACTATTATGCCGCAATTGCAGTTGAACCCGGATGTGCAGAGCTGCGGTGGAATGTGCACGGACATGGACGACGCTCCAGCTACGTATGCGAATCAAGTGTTCAGCGTTGCGAAGGTGAGTGTATGTGTGTGTGTGTGTTTCGTTGCCAGCTTTGACGCTGCTGGTTAATTATTCTTCTTTTTCTTATACTTCCTTTTATATGCTGCTTAAATATCATTTTCATGTCAAATTGATCACTCTTCTAAACAAGTTTGACGCTTTCGAAGTCAAATTGAATATCTTCCAAATCAAAACCGGCCCACGTGATTAAATTAGAGACCCTCCGAGACGGTCGGAGTAATTTTTTGTACAAAGAGATTTAGGTGACCTTTTTTGAAAACTTTTAATTCTGCTGCACCAATAAGTGAACGTACTGTTTGAAGCTTTATAAAATTATTTTTAACGAAAAATCGTTTTTAGAATATATTCTAGATCACAGAAATGTACCAGTTTTTAGCCTGTTGAAAGAAGAGATCGCGCAATGCACTCATCTAGCTTGTAATAATTTTAATTTGATTGACAGTGTAAATGCTGCCTACATGTATGTATGTTTATTAAATAAGTGTAACTTATGCACAAAACAACTCCAAAGTAAAAAACAACCAAACACATCGCAACAACATCGCAAACTAGTACAACAAAGAGAAATCTAAGAATAAACTAAAGACTGGAGAGAGTAAGAAACGCGCACGACCTCACGGAATAAGCTCCTTATAAACCAGTTTTTTGAAGGTAGTAGTGTTTTGTAGCGTAACTCACGTGGTCCCTTTTTAGTAGGGTCTCAAATGGCCCGATTGTTCTGTTAACAAAAAAGTACCGCCTGCAGTTGAGCTTAGCCGTCTTAACCTGGAGCTTGATGGGCTCGCGCCTGGTAACTGAAGTGGCCCCCACCTGTAGCAACCCCGCCGGCTTGATGCCACACTTACCAAACAGAGTTTTGTGAAGTGGCAGCAAGTCATTAGCCTTCCTTCGAGAAGACAATTGTGAAGACCGAAGTTTTGATTCCTTTCAGCACTAGACGGGATCTGATCATAAATAAAGCCAAGCATTCTAATCTTCAACTTCCTAGTAAAACTGTTCTGTACCTGTTCCAGTAGGTCAACACTTTTACGTTTAAAAGGTGAGAACACTTGAGTGCCGTATTCCAATATTGGTCTGACATAGGTCTTGTATGCCCAGAGCAAAACCTTAGGATTACGCGTTGAGAGTGCCCTGAACAGTTTGGAAACCAGTGCCATTCCTTTGTTTACTGTCCTCACAGTGTTTGTCAAAGCTGAGACTCTCGGTAATCACGAAGCCCAAGTCCGTGATTTCGTCCACACTATCAATTGGAGATCCAGCAATGCTATAGGAACGATTAGGGTTACCACTCCCTAGGTGTAGTACCTTCGTTTTCTCCTTGTAAAGAGGCAGTTGCCATTCAAGTGACCATGAGTGCAAGGCATCAATTGAATTTTACAATGCTGCGGAATCATTCACTGAGTCAATGGTCCGATAGACTTTGATATCCTCCACAAACGCACTAAATCCAACTCCGTTGGCACTTAATAACTGAGCAAGCTCGTGAGTGTATATGTTAAACAAGACAGGAGATGCATGAAACAGCGAAGTGGAGAGATGTGTGGTTTTAATAATTGCTTTTGTTATGCAGTTGACAGGTGTGCAACTCAAAGTTTTTGCTTTCAGTCAAATTAAAATCGCCTCGAGTTAAACAAGTGCATCCTTCTTTACAATGCTGAAAAGTTGCGCCCTTTACGTACCGTAGAATAAGCTTTGAGCCATCGCTTTTCTTTTAAAAAAGTGAATTTTTTACAAAATTTCATTTCATTTCATTCTAAACAACGCATTCGCTTAATCGGGAAGTTCTATTAAAAAATGAAAAAATCGTACTGAAGCTTTATTGAGAAAAAATTATTATTTATCAAGGGTGTATGGTCTGAGGAGCAGCTTGTCTTAATTTGGAAGATGTTGAATATGATTTCAAAGGCGTTAGGCTTCTTTATAATGTCCAATTTAAAATAAAATTGTATAATATATTGTGTTTTAGTGGTCATAAAATTCCTACCATTCTAGCTATAGCAAAGCTTCGCAGCTTTTTCTAAAGTCAAAAGAAGCGAAAATCGAACAACAGGGATTGCCTACCATAGTAAATTATTTCATTCCAGGCACTCTCGCGCACGGTAACGTCGTCCGTTACCGGAGGAGCTGGAGGAAAAGCCGGTGAAGTGCCGATGGGAATTGTGACGGTGGTCGACCTCGAACGGGACCCTGAAGATGTGCGGTTGAGCCTAGCGTACTGCCCCTTCGCTGCTTTTTTTTGCAAATTCCACTTTAAGAGCTCCGAAGGCTGTGCCACCATGGCGCATTTCGCCGCCCATAACGAGCCGTTGGCAAGTATGGCGTGGTCACCGGACGGACGTCTTCTCTTGACGACGGACACGTCAGCGTGCGTGTTCAACGTCTTCTCCATACTCACCCACCCCTACACTCCTCTACTGTCCGCCGTGCAACATCTCTATCGACTGCGTCGAGGAACGACGATCGCCAAGGTTTGTCGTTTCAGCTCGAGAGCCAAGTCTTCGATTTTTCCCTTATTTCTGCCAGATCGACCATGATGGATCGAAACCGTCTCTTTGTAGGTGGTGTCGTGCGCGTTCTCTCTGGACTGCCGCTGGCTGTCGATTTGCACGAACCACGGCACGTGTCACGTGTTCGCGATTAGTCCATACGGTGGAAAGCCGTCGAGGAGAACACATGGCGAGCACTTCACGAACAAGTATGCGGGGTTTTTTTTTTTTGAATTTCTGCCGTATTGTTTACACGTACAGTCAACAAAGAGTTCTTCTCTTTTTGGCGACTTCAGATTCCTGGGAGGGGGGGGGGGGGGTGGTTGGCGGGAGACCGAATGATTATTTGCAATGAGCTGCACATAGAAATCCCTTCAAACGAGGTCATTTGGTTCTCTTTCGAGATCGATTTCTTGAATTCGCTGCACTCTGAAACTAAGTGCATCGTATATTTTTAAAAGTTGAAAACAGTTGCGACCGGGTGAATATTCCACGTTCGACCGTTGACGAACTCTCCCCTCTCGTTGAGTGATTGCATCACAAGTTTTGCTGGGCTCACATTTCGTCGTATTAACATTTCCTAATGCCTTTAGGAAGAGAGTAGTTGAAGAAAAAAGTGTCCAGTATGCATTGGATCCGAACCACAATCTTCTGCTAATGGGGTGATTCGGATATGAACTATTTGGCGACCTCCAGATATTTGGATGATTGGAAAACAGCGATTTTGAGACCACCCGACATTTGCATGATTCCAATAAGGGCGGTTCTACAGCACACAGATAATTTGGGTCGTTAGGATTGTGTATGTGCGACCTACCTGAAAAGGATGTTTCAGGATCCAATGCGTAGTGCTCAGGGATAATTTCAAATCATAGAGAGAAAATAGGGATAAAGGACGGCATTACTCAATCTGTTTTGGGATGCACCGCGCATTGTACTTCTACGCGATGTCCTGGAGACGATTTCGATGCGTCTTTGGCCATACAATGACTTGTGGCTTCCTCCGATAAATATCTCAGCGCTTTATCCTTTCCAGGCGGGTGTGGTACTAATTCACCGACCCCGAAGGGATGGAAGGCTCGGTTAGCCTGGGCGGGAGATCCGAACGAAGAACTTGGTTTTGGATGCATACGACAGCCGGCACCTCCTGGGACGGCGCTACATGTGCCCATTTCGAATCATTTCTCAAATCATACCGGTTTCAAAAGTTAACGGGAGAATGAGCAGGGCCGGAATAGTATGATCTACCTAAAACTAGGAAGGAGTGGGTCATTCATACACGTCTATCTCTATCTAAGGTTGATCTATCAGCTTTTCGGTGCTCTGAGGAATGGGGATGCGGCGCATCGTCGGCCGAATAAAGTTCGTGTAACGTGTTTGCTTCCACTACTTGTTCAGAACTGATACCATTGTTCGACGTGATTCCCATCACCTCTCCTGCATAGAATTCTGGCGTAGTGCCAAGAAGTCATCATTCAGGCATAAATGCTTTGGACAACTAGTTATCTTACAATATGAAGATGAATTAGCACTTACTTTATACCCTGGTGAAAGTATGAAGTTGCGGAACGGTTCATACGTGCAGCGTTCGAGTACAGCTTTCGGTCAACGTCGTAGATTGTTCGAAAATAATGAACTCCCTGATCCGACAACTTGTTCAATTTATCTTCAGGGAGTCACGGTTTCTACGATCGGCGGGTCTGGCTGGAGGTGTCGAAACAAAAACGATGCTGCCACCGCGTACAAGGAGCCAGAGCGGTGTCACACCTTTGTCTCGGTAGGTCTCATCTTATGCGCCCTCGTTTCAAGGCTTTGTAATCGAAAACTGCTATAGAACAATAATTGAAAAGGTCTACACATTTTTGTGATTTTTTAACAATCTAGCTTAAATATGGTTGGTTACAAGTACTATGTAGAAATTCGATGATCGCCTGTAGGTTATAATGAAGCGCTTGCAAAGAAAATGCTGTGAGTTACTCGGACCAGAGCCTGCTGCTTTTTAACGAGAACGCTTTTGGTACTGTCTATTAGTATGCGAGTTTTCCGCCTACAGTGATGGTGGCAGCGTTTTATGAAAATAAAGCCAATCCGTTCTTGACATCCTCGTGGAACTATTCGGCGCGTTTATACTCCATTCGTCGATCGCCAGTATTGACTAGGCCGCGTAGCCCAATCAATATTGATGGTTCTCATTACAACGTGCCGCGCAACGAATGATGTACAAACGTGGCGTTAGCCCTAGTTTATACTTGTGCCGCCACGCGGCGCGGCACCACGATCGCCATAAATATCGATTTTTCGCGCCGTCCGGTCGATATTTATCCCGACCTTCGTGCCGAGCCGCCCAGCGGTGCAAGTATAAACTAGGGCTTAGGAGAACTCGAACTTGGAGAATGAAATCACGTTGGTTAGGATGTGACTTCTTGGTTGCAAATGTTCTGCTCCTAGTTGAACTGAATGAATAGGTCTGTTCATGCGTATCTGCTTTATTTCAGCACTAATACTTGACACGATCCTTTCGTTTTTAAGGGAACATCCATGCATATGGAATCGTACGATGGTTCGGTCCACCGCTAACCCACGCATTGGTCCGTATCCTCCTCCGGTGATGCTGGATTCGGTGAAGAAGATAAGGGTGCGTTCAAGTGGATTTATCCACAAGATCTCCGCTGTCCCTCCGTAGGAGTTTGATCCCCTCAACGTTCTGTTTCAGTCCCAGTTCACTGCAACAAACCTGCTCGCACTCGGCAAGGATCTGGCGCCGTTGGCACTGGCGGCAGTTGGCTCCGGTGGTGTCTCGAAACGGCGACCGAGCGTTGATTTGACGCGCGTGTCGCTAGCGTTCTCGAGCCGCTCCATGGCGACTTCACGCTCACCGGCGCTGCTCATCGCGAGCGCCGACGGAGGCATAGTCTGTGAGTACGAGCTCAATCCGCGAACGCAAGGCTCGATGAGCGCCGAAGATCCACCTCAGATCGAAGTGTCGCCCACAGCCATGTGGACTCTGCAAAGGTGAGAATTGTTGACTTAATGGGTGAGGTTGTGGTGGAGATTAAACTGCGGGTCGCATATTCTGCCATGGAAATTTTAAGAAGCGTAACTAGTCTGATTGTGAGTGGTGTCTAGGAACAAGCCCTGACACATGCGTGCTGCTATCGTTCTCACGCCTCTCACTAAGGGAGCGTTTAGTGCGCGACGCGATCTAATGATGCGCTCTCATATTGATCGCGCGACGCGATGAATCGATATGGGAGCTTGTCATTACGTCGCGTCGCGCGTCGCGTGCACGCTAAGTGCTCCCTAAACGATCTGGCCACGCAGTGAGGCCAAATTGATCGATCGCGTCGCACAATCAATATAGCCACTATACGTGGCGTCGCATCGCGCCGCGACGAAGTATAAACGGGGCCTTACGTACAGCGGCGCTTATTGAATTGATGGAAGTGGGTAATTGCCTAATTACGTAGAGTCTTTATTTAGAGCAGCGCATGGTTTTTTGGAGCCTAGCTTTGCTGAGCCTTTATTTTAAGAAGAATTTTGATTGTTTAGACTTATTGTGAAAATCTGAGCCTATAAGATCTGCATATCCACCACTAGTCCTCACCTTTGAACCGAACATGCTGTTATAGAATTAAAGATATGCGGGATAGTGGGTATGAACATGACTGGCTGACCACCACGAAGTCCATGACTACCCCAGAAATTTTAATTTTGAAATTATATGACAATATTGAATCTAACCCACTATAGTTCAGTCGTGAGCACATCCACTAGTAATTATCAGCTTGATACCTATTTATCACGCGCACCAAATAGTTGAAGACTTACCTGATAGTGACTATCTAAGTGATAGACTGATCGCGGCGCAGTACAGGACAACCGCGGAAATTTCTAGATTGTTCGAGACAAGAATCGACAATCAAGTGGCTGCTTAGTTTCTAAGATCGCTTATGAAACTGAGCCGCGACTGAAGGCAGGATTGTCATCTTATTCCTCGATTTTGACTTAAACAGTCTAAAAATGGTTGTGACAAACCCGCGAACAGTCAATCATATGTATGTATATGAATAGCAACCCTCACGCATATCTTCAGTCTCATAATAGCATCTGATAGCATCTTTGGTGTTAGGGTGGTGATTACTGATGAGTATGGAGATGGTTGTACTATCGTAGCCTAACCTATCGGTCAAGGGGAACCTCTTGCTGGGGGGGGGGGGGGGGGGGGGGGGAACGTGCGATCTTCCTCTCATCCCCCTTGCTCACCCACCCCCAACCACCTTGACTTCACCGAGAGTCTGACGGCTGCCTTATGAAACCTTTGACACGCAAAACAAAAGTTCTCGGTCCGCAGAACTTGGTGTACCTCCTGACGCCACGCCCCCAGCAGGGGGCGGGTGTACCTCCTGTCGCGCTGCCATCGGTCAATATCGTTTCAAAATTTTTGCGACTTTGGCACAGAGTTATCTATATAATCCTGGACGACCAAAATCGGTGCTCTAGACGAGCCAAGTTAGGCTCAAAACCTTACATTTTCTATTGAAAGACTCACGTCACGGCAGCTTCGCATCTCGTCGAGATTGAGTTGGCATTGTCATAAAATGGGCTTTGTCATGTGTGAATCTCGACTTCTGATATTTAGAATGAGTTATAGAATTTTGCTGCAACGGAAATGATATGCTAATGTTCATTCAAGCAGTCTACATTTTCTTGTAGAGGATTATATTGCGATTACTGCCCAGCATGATCTTAAACAGTACCAAAAACGAAGACAGGGAACCCCTACGCGTTGGCTGAAGAGTACATGAATCTGGGAAACATTTTATTTTGATAGACATCATGGGTTCGATTTCAGGACCAAGAACAACCCCGATATGCCACCACCGTTGCAGCAAGGCAGCCCACTGCTCACATGGATGGTACCTGACAAGGGACGATCTCGAGTTTCGCGCGAAACGGACACTTGGATACCACAAGTCGAGGTGTGTGGCCAGTTTTGCAGTGCTAAATCTCGTCGCGTTCCCGAAACGATATAGATTTCCGGAGCTTTTCCGTGAAATTATGGGGCTTTGAAACCTGTTTGGACTTGGTTGTATTCATCCCTGGGAACGCAATCGTCCGCTCCAAGCTCTTCCGCAGTCGACTTACAAAGTCGTTTTATGTACCAGTTCCCACATTAAGCAAATTCAAACATACAGCCTCTTTTGAAGGTTGAAGAGGGCGGAGAAAATACATAAATTTGAAATTATAACGGGAGTTGTGTCTTATCAGAGTCCTTCTACAATAATTTATCCACAGATTTGTCTAGAATCATATAAAAATAAAGAAGAAAGGACGGCATTACTCATTCCCTTTCTTTTGGGATACTCCACGCACTCTACGCAAACGGGATTTCGTAGAGGCGATTTAAATGCGTATCTGACCATACATTGACTTGCGGTGGCCGCCGATCAACAGGTCAGCGCTTTATCCTTCCCAGACACGTCTGATACCAATTCAACGATTCTGGAGAGATGAAATGAGTTAGGCTTCTTAGATTTAACCGACCCCCAAGAAAGCAAGGAAACACCTGGGCTCAAACCCAGTGGACGGGCCCAGCGCACCGGTTATAGGAACGCTTTATTAAACTACAAAAAAAGAAACACGACAATAGCAAGAAACAAAAAACCTAACACAACTAAATCAGAGGTTGAAAAAGTTGTTGACGCTGCGGCACGATGTGAGAGGAGACGGCACGCACGCAAGAGAAGATTCCTCTCCATAATCCCCTAAACAAAAGAACCAAATCAAACGGGACCTGCCGTCACAGTATTATATTGCCGCCCACGCCACGTACAGGCTACCGTACGCCAAAATTTACTCTCTCACAACAAAGGCTTGATTGGTCTGGGCGGGAAATCTGAACTAAGGACCTGGTCGGATGCACGTGACACTGTGCTCAGAGACGCTCTCAGTATCAGGCGTATGCGTGATAAAGACGTCGTTCCAAAATGTGTCCACTGAAATACTTGTGCCTTGAACACGTTTGAAGCAGCGAGAAGATTCATCTATATCTGAATGGATAGTATCTCTTTTCCTCGTCTATTCTGCTCCTTTCAACGGTTTGATGATCTTCTTGGTTGCTCTCGGGATTTGTTCTTATCTTTGGTTCGGGGTACTTGTGAAGTACTCGGCAAATTGGGTAACTGACTTTGTCCACATCTTTTCAATGGAGACCTTCTCCTTTTCAGCGGAACTGACTAGTCTTCGAGTGAAGCTACTTGGAACGGATATGTTGGGAGGGCGCAGATGCGCGATAGATGGGGGTTCAGAAGGCCGATGCGCCCGCTATACACGAACTGGACCTTTGTGATGACCTAAGCCTGAACTTTTTTGGGCGATGTATGCACCTAATGCATTGTCCCGCAGCGCCGCCTATGCCTATGAACGAGGCACGAAAGGGTAAGTTTGAGTAGGAACATCAGTCAGCATGTTGCCCCTCTCCATTTTTGGTGGAACCAGAGCCCTGGTCGCGTTAGATCGGAATTCATTTCAGAACGGATGTACCTTTCCGGGTCGCGCTGTTGCGGAAGTAGCGTTACACCCAATGAGTGTTAACTAAAATTCGTTTGTATTGGTATAAGTTGGCTGCTTCTCGAAAAGCTTCTCTCTACGTTAAATTGGGAGCTACGCGCATCCGAAGGAGGTGGAGTGGATTGCATTTAGGCGGAAAAGCCTAAGCGCTTAATGAGGGCTTTTTTTTTGCTATCAGATGTGATCCTGCGGACGCGATAGCCTGTAGTGGTCGTCCTCATGCCTACTACTAGATTTTTGACTAGCGATACGATCTCGGCATCAATTATTTCCCATGCCTTACCGGAAAATTCAGCTGCCGCAGTCCCTGCCGTCAATGACCATGTTATTTCAATTGTTTTCAATGATTTCCATAATTGTTGTGGGTATATGTGTCATTGCCTTGCCTACGAGAAGCAGTGAGTTACAAAAATCGCAGCTTAAGACCCGTGTCCGAATTTCAGTCGGAATTTGACGTTATGGTGAAAACACATGCTGCATCTGATTGTTCCTTATCTGTCTGCATCTTCGCTAACTTCCGTTCTTCAGGTCTGTACCTACTCTGGTCCTCATAGGCGGTTATGGATGGGTCCGCAGTTCAAGTTCTTCGAATACCGTGAAGAGAACACTAGCGCCGAGCTGGTTGGTTGACTATTGTGCAGTTATTTACCTTTAAAAAAAATTCACAGCATAAGCACCGTGTGTAAACATTGTTTTCTAGATGACACCATCAGAATCGAGGCACTCGCTGTCGTCGATAAAGTCTATTCCGGTGGTGATTGGAGGTAAGGACTCGATCTGAAACTCATTTTGGCTTGGTTTTGGCGTCGTAAAGGCGCTGCTTTCCTGTCCCGTTTCCTAGACGGCAGATGTGTTGCAGGTGCTGGCAGCAGTTGTACGAATAGCGAAACGACGCGTATCGAGTGTGGCTCTTGGGCGAGTGAGGTATCGATGGCTTTGGGCGGCGATACAGTGAATGCGAGTGGCAGCGACATCAGCGGACAGATCGCTGACGCGATGCGGGATCTCGAACTGGACGATCAGGTGAGGTGTCCGCCACGATTTAGACCACCTACCACTTCGAACTAGGTGTGTGTCATTTCTGATGGAGTGGATGAGCTTGTTCCTCGTTCCTCGTATTCATGGTACTCGTTCAAATCCCGATGTTTATAACTTCCCGTGACAGTTCGTAGACGAAATTATTTGTAAGGTTGTTCAGGGATGTAGGGTGGCATGCACAATTTGCCGTCCTCTACGTGACAGTGACAGGCTTGTGGTATCTGCTTTATGCTTGTGGGATGAACACTCGATCAACGACAGGCGATGGGGATAGGGGAGACGTTTCCTGGAGTAACACGACTGAAGGAATCCATTCGGTTGTTTTGATTTTTGCCTAAGCCTGGAGCAGCTGTTTAGTTGCGAACAAAACTCTTGCGCCAGGCGGGACTCGCACCCGCAGCCTCTGTTTTCCGGGCAACGATGTTACGCCTTACACCACCGGCGCTGTTTGACCGAACTATTAGATCGTGGATGTTCTGTTCGGTGAAGCAGCGCCGGTGGTTAAGGCGTAGCATCACTGCCCCGCTAAGCAGAAGATGCGGGTTCGAGTGCCGTCTGGCAAAAGACCTTTGGTCGCAACTAAACATCCATCTAACAGAATCCATCCGGGGTTCCCAGCATCGTCGTCACTCGAGATTGCTCCACCTTTTTCCGCGAAAGCCCCCTACCTCATCGAAAATTAGTTGGGCCAGTCACGTCATGGGTTTCGCTGTGTCGCTGTGACCTTTTTGGGTGACAACTGACTAAATGAAGTCGCATGGTGTCAGAAGGGCAGCGGCCGCTTGACTCCGCGTTGTTCCACCGTTTCCACGAAATTCTAGAGCTGATGGTGATCCACCACGCAATGAAAACTCGCTGACCAAAGCGGGAACAGATGGAGAGGTTGTCGGCGGAAATTGAGCGATTCAGTGAGTCAACGGGACGACATGAGAGACGGGGTAAACTAGCTTAGTTAGTCGGTTGTAAACGCCTCTGTCACTTCTCCCGGCATCTAAAGGTGTTCGAGCTGAAGCGTTAGGGGGATTTAGCCACCACTTGTGATCGTCCTACTGTGCAATTGATATTCTAGCTTTCATAATGTCGCGCGGCCAAATAACTGAGCGTAAGTCTCGACGAAGGCGAGTTGAGATGAAAATAATAAACTGTCCTTGAAAGTTGGGAGGCGCGTGTAGCGCAGTCGGAGGAGGCGCTGGCTTTCGCCTGCACCCGATATAGGCCCATGCACACTTCTGCGACACCGCGGCGCGACAAGTGGGGCGACGGCTACCTCCGCGAAATCCGGCGGTCGCGGCGCGGTCGTGTTAGAGCATCGTTATAGGCAACGGGACCGGCGTCCCCGTGCATGTCGCGCCGCCAGGAATGGTTTGAACCATTCCAGCCAGCGGCACTCAGCGCGGCGTCGCCTGCGATAACCGCCGTGACAGCCGCAAGAGTGTGCATGCCCCCTCCTTGCGGCGCATGTCGCAGTGTCGCGCCGCGGTCGTAGCGGGCCTATGCTTCATCATGGCCGCGCCGCGCTGTCGCAGAAGTGTGCATGGGCCTTATCAGGTTCCTTGTTCGGATTTCTCGCCCAGGCCAACGAAGCCTTCCATCCCTCCGGGGTCGGTGAATTGGTACCAGACGTGTCTGGGAAGGATAAAGCGCTGACTTGTTCATCAGCTGGCCACCGTAAGTCATTGTATGGCCAAATACGCATTCATGTCGCATCCACGAATCCACGACATTCCGTAGAAGTAGAATGCGCTGGCGCATCCCAGAAGGGATTGAGTAACGCCTTCCTTTATCCTTAATCCATGAAAGTTGTGAAACACTGTCAATTTACTAAGACTGAGTACCCAAAGTTGTTGTCTGGGCAGCGTTAAATTTGTACATTTGCAGCAGCCGGTCGGAGAAGTGTTCTTCGACACCTCACCTGGCATTAGAAGGAAGACGTCAAAAACGAAGGCCGTGCCAGACGAAGAAGACCTGGACTTCGATGACTTCAGATAGAGCCTCGAAAGTGATGATAAGGACTAGCTTTGTCTTTTTGTCGGAAATTCTCAAGTGGACGACGTGGTGCGTCTACGACTGGTGCCATAAGTGGCAGTGGCAGGCCCGGTGGACGATGCATCGCTGCGATTCCGGACTGAGGTTTTCTTTTTCTTTCTTCGAAACTATCCCGTGTCTTCACGTACTTGTAAATAAGCAGCACTTAGCACTAATTATCCCACGGCATTTCTTCAATTCTCTAGCGACGTCGCTTTTCATGTTGTATATACGTAGAACGTTCGCCGGTCCATTTGCATGTTCTGAAGTCGTGCTCGGTAATGTACATAGTTTGCGTAGTACTGCCGTCTATACATTGTCCTAGGTACTGCTTGCTTCACACGTTATGCTCTTCCACAGAGCCGCCAGTACTTCGGTGTTCTAGGTCGTCTGCAGCAGCAGCATATGCCAGCGTTTCTTTCCTACCCGTGTTCAATTCTTTGCTCTTAGCTCCGGCGCTGTGGTCCTCTAAGGGTGGAGTGGCCGCCTAGTAACTAACTCTTCCCTATTAAGAGAAAAACGGAAAAAAGCGAATATACACACCAGCAAGGACAACACACTGACCTAGTCTATGATGGATATGAGCGGAGTGTGGCACCGTTATAGGCCAGAACACGAGAAAACTAAAGAAACATCACTTCCCCTCTTATGTCTCATTTTGAGCTGTGGCGGTACTACCCTTAAGATAGCCCTCTTAGTTTTCAAGACAGATTGCGCTACGTTTCTTCATGTCTCAGAATTTTGGTGCTCCGTCATCGTCAGGGAGCAAGTTCACCCTTCACCTTAAGGTCTCCGCATACTTTTGCAGTGCGGCAATGGGCGGCGGGAGGCAAAACTGGTGCGGAACAAGTGGCGGCAGGCGGCAAAACTGGTGCGCAACAAGTTGTGGCGTTCCCCAATTTTACCGAGCTGTTCATGCACACTCGATCCCTGTTGAAGCACCGTACTCTTTCCAGTCCGGACCTGCTGTCGCTGCAGGAAATTTGAAAATTTGGTTGAGCTGCGGGTCTCAGCTGATCGCGGAGCTTTAATGCCACGTACCTTCTACTCTAGACCCCTGCCACGATCGGTTAGCGCAGACAAGCTCTGTCGGCGGCAGCGGCAAGAACGGTGTGAATCATTATTGTCGCGGCGGCATTTATGGTGTCGCCGTCGCAGCTGCCGCGCAAATTCGTAAATCAAGGGTGTGCTGGCGCGGCACGACACCGCTGGCGGAGTGGCGTTCTTGCTCCCGCCCTTTAAACAAGGGCGTTGCAAATGTCTGCGTCTCCACTGACTGCCACTGGACTCTCGAGCAAGCCGAGGGGTTGGGGTGGGCGTGGAACGGGGTAGAACGCTCGTCCCCGGTACCGCTCGCTGCCGGATTTGCCGCCGGTTAAAGCTGCACCCCCGCAGCGACGACTTTCGCAGAGCGACACGAGAACGCGAGCGTCCATCACTTTGCAAAGAAATACGACACCATTCCGCTTAGGGCTCACACTAAATAGCGACACGATCGTTGGCGTGGCGAAAAGGTACGCCATGCCAACGATAAACCCCGCGCATGCCGATCGCCTCTGTTGCGGCTTCCCAGGCTCAGCTGCCGTTGATTATTCCGCTGCCTGAGGTTGGTGTGTGTAGGTGAACGTGACGTTGACAATATGCTCCCGGCCATATAACTCCACAAAAAGTACGGAATTCAGAAAACAAATGCATTTTCCGGTTCCACTCGAACGTCGGGGCGCAATGCGCGTTAGAGGGGGCAGCCCATCAGTACTCAAAAAAAAGTACGACGTATCGTGGCGATTTCCCCGTGTAGGCCGAGTCTTTACCCGTTTAGTTCCCGTGGGACATACCGTTTGACCGAACCCCTCTCGTTCCAACTTGCATTAGGCCCCGTTTATACTTCCTCGCGGCGCGACGCGACGCCACGTATAGTGCCCATATTGATTGTGAGACGCGATCGACCAATTTGACCTCATTGTGTGGCCATCGCGCCGCGCCGCTATGAAGTATAAAGGGGGGGGGGGCTTACACGTACGTTCGTGCCAATGTGGGAAATTCCACGCCACCATATCCGACTGCTATGCTCAAGGCGGTCGAAGCCCGCCGCTCCCCCGTCCGCTCATTGAGCCAGCGTAGGTGTCATGACATGGCATTTATCCCATCGCACAAAGCCTAACGCGTACATACACGTCAGGTTTCGAGACTTATGTCAAGCGCTAAGTCGTTGCTTCGTGCATTCCACGTAGGTAGGCGTCAGGTTTTCTACAATGTGAGGAGTGCCAATGTCACACCGCACGTGCGTTTGAGTACTGATGGGCTGTTCTTTCTAACGCGCATTGCTCCGAAGAAGGTGCCGAGCACAATTTTGCGGCGAGCGGCGAATGGCGAAAACGATGAGTCATGCCGCTCAGCGGCGCCCGCAGACTCACATCATTATCGCCGCCGGCCGCCCCAGCAGCGCCGCTGAGCTCGCCGCCGCCGCTCGCCGCTGGCGGCGAGCCCTGCGTCCCTGCCCTATGGTTAAGGATAATGCCGCGGCATTGCCGCAGAAGTGTGCGGGGACCTTAAACCAGGCCGGACACGGCGCGATGTTAACGAACGCCGTGTGGCCTGGAAGCATGTTGAACAAATTGCGGTAATCCTGGAGTTCCGTCCCTTGCCCAGTTCTTACAGAAGCCTAACATAAGGCTTTAATTTTGCAGTCACATCTCGTCATTCCTAACAGCCGATACGAATTTCGCCCAACATCTTTTCACGCGACGGCACGCGTGTTATTAGCGCGCCGCGCCCGGCTCATTGCTCCTCCCCCTGTGTCTTCCCCTGGGGACCGAATTTAACTAAAACGCAATTTACCAAACGAATAATGGAACTGGCCATTAAATGTACTATCGGGGAGGAGGGATGGGGAGGGTCCAACCAATATTCTTATAAAAATTTGTAAATCCTTATCCGCCTTCGCGTCATCGTGTCAGCACCTCCTTGTCACATCACGTCCGTATTCGTCTCCTGCCCAGGGGAGTGCGCCCAAGCGCTTGACTATGGTGATAGGCAAGTTGTCGGATTTGTGGCAGGTTTTGTTCCATTCTGCTGTATCTTTTCAGCATCCCCCCAACTAGGAATGCTGTTTTGGGCATTCGTTGGAGCAGTTATCAGGACTGGATGACATAAGCCTTATATGGTTGTACTTTATGTTGCATGTTTTTATTCCTGCCATGGTCATGAAGACACCCCCCCCCCCCCCCATCCCACAGTGAGATTCTAGGAGATTCTATGCCGATGGTCTATTGTTCGCTGGGTTAGTGTGCTATCGTGCGCGTGTGTATATGCTGGCTTACACTTCTTCATACTTTTTCGACGAACCACTCACTAGGTGTCGCTCACCTTAGCTCCGTAGCGCTCCCTCTCCAGCAGCACTTCTCCTAACCAAACGTGGTAGCCTAGCAGCAGCAGTTAGTGTGTCCGATTTGTGATAACATTCAGGTTTCTCGTCTAGCTCGACTATTTCTACTAATGTTTCGTGTTTTGCCTGTCTTCTCAGCAAAGCTTGATCGATCGACTGATTTGCCTCGTCGTGTGTGCATAGTACGCGCGTGTGTCTGTCACAGCAGTGTGTGTAGATCTAATGGTGTTATTGTGTAAGCGCAACGGTTTAGCCATATAAGTTTTATAGGTGGTCAACACATAACATTATGCCTTACGCGACGTACGTTTGAGGTTATTATGATTATTCAAGGCATCACACATTAGGGTTATGCGATTTAAAATCCAAAAACACGGTGCGTTGATTTCAGCTTTTCTCCTTATATGTACGGTGTTTTATTGTTCGTTTTCATTGCTACTCATCGTCTTCTTCACACGCAGTATGTACGATTTGGTCCGTATGAGACGTTGAGCGTCGCGCAGTGTTGTACTTGTAATGTATTTTCTAAGAGTAATAAAGTTCTCAATGTCCGTTTTTGACTGTCCGGACCTGGGAATGTCTATGGCGTATCTTCTGTGCTTTTTAAGTTTATGGCGTAACGACTTAGTTCCGTCTGAAGCAAGCTTCGACTATATCGTCTTCCTCAGGGATGGAGAGGCCACGCTTGTGGGACCAAGAAACCGTTATCTGCACTTTAATGGATGCAACGTGCTCTCCGTAATGTCGTGCGAGAAAAGCAGGGGCTGGATTCACCATCGTTTATATCCGCCGCAACTATGGGGAGGGGGATATAGGCGTAGAGGTACCCACGATAAGGTATTCATGATAAACCTTACCACTCCCACATCGTGGCCATATCAGTGGGTAGAGAATACTCGACGATCGTCGTGAGTATATCCGCATACCCGCGAAGGTTTCTAGCCCCATTGACAAAATGGCGCTTCATGAGTTGTTCATACTTCACGACAGCAGCAGTAAGAGCGGCGGGAACGTAGCGCGCAGAAGTATAAACAGGCGACAGCAGCGACTGGAGCGACAGCGCCGGCGCTCGAGTATGAACACTTTTCGGCTGCGCGCTCTCGGTCTTAATCGAAATGCATGTTTGCACGGGCGGCGGGAGCGACGAGAGCGCAGCGCGGAAGTATGAACAGGCGACAGAGCGGCGGAGAGTCGTTGGATACGCCGCCCTCAGAAAGGAACGGGGCGAGGGGCGCGCCGAGGAGATGTCCGGGTCCCTGCCTTCACATGGAGGCATCGCATTTCTAATCACTTCCCTTGGCCCTGCAGTTCTATCCTGAACTGATTTCATTCATGAGACTAGAGTCAGAATCTTATTCCCCATATTTGGAGGGAAAGAGTTTTCAGCTGCAGCGTCAAGGCTTTCTTTAGGTCACGCCACATTGCTCAGTACTAAGGCGTCGTCCGCATTTTCCGACAAGTACAGCAACATCTTAGCGCATCAAATATGTCATGACAACGACGCGACCATCGACTAGAAAGTTCCTCAAACAAGGAAAATTGTCTGATCATTGGAAAGAGAGGACGGTGAGCTGGTTTTGCTCACATTTACGGAAAAGCCTTCAATGTAGAACTCCTGACCGGAATCGCCAATAGTTCGGCGGCGCGCGCTCGGTGTTAGTCGATATGCATGTTTTGCACGAGCGACGGGTCGCTCTTGTCGCAAAGTATGAACAGGCCCTCAGTGAGATGAGCTGTTCTCGCGAGAGGCTTGGTTCTACCTTATCCTTGATGCCATTTCCATCTCCACCGATGTCTACTGCTTGATGAATCCGGCACCAGAAGGTGTTCTTTTTAAGGTCAATATTTTCATTACATCAAAAAAAAATGTGGAAAAAACAGTGAGACCCTCTACTGCGGCTCTGCTTATATGACTTCAGAGACTACCCAGAAGGCAAAAAAGAAACACTGATTGCACTACGAGGGAAACAAGGGTTAAAAAAGTAAAATAGTATCGTTGTCACATGGGAGTATGTGTTGTCTTCCGATCACATGGCCAGCAGCCCCATTTGGATGAGGTTGAGTCGAGATGAGAATGTTCAATTTGCAGATTCTGGTCAAGCACAGTTGCTAATGCAGGTTGCTTGAAAGGTCTGATTTGCGGAGCTATATTTTCCTTGATCCTACTTATCCAAACACATGTGGGTCGTCAAGCACCCAGCAGAACAGTGTATCTATGAGTTTAACATTGAAACAGCACTTGCGGATCAACTGCGGCGTATACAGTCAATGGATCTGCATAAGTTGTCATTTGAAGTAGGCTGTCTTCTCGGAAAAGCCGGATTTTCAAGGTCTGGAGCAGATCTCGGGGAAATAGCACTTTGACTTCGAAAGCAGTGAATATCCTATGCTAATCTCCATAGAATTTTGAACCCTATTTCGTTATATTATGTAAAAACCGAGCTTTTTTGCAGCGATCTGCGACATGATTAGGGGTCTGTTTTTTGCATAGATTTTTTTCAATTAGCGACGCGAAATCGAACTTCTATGTGATCGTAACGAGTTCTATGATCAGGAGGAGGAAATGTACAAATCGCCTCCTTCAGATAAAAGGAGATTTCATGTTTATGAAAAAGCGACAACTTTGAATACGCTCCTCCCTAATAGTATCGAAGATTGCCACAGATCGACTTGCTTTTCTGCTGCATAGTAATCAGGGCTCGGATTTTAATGGGTTGCAGTTTCACTTCCTGAAGTTATTTCCTCCTAGTCACGTGTATCACCTGTCGTCCCGTTGCTCGAGCTAGCGCCAGCAGCGTCTCCATTCGTCCCTGTCGCGTGTCAGAGTGCTCCAATGGATCCTTCTCGCTCGAGGCACACGAAGAGCGTCATATCTGTCATTCAGGGCTTTTACGAAGAAGCCCGACCAACGCGTTCATGGGCGTCCTGGTATTCTCCTGGCATCCCGCTGAATCCAGTCGGTAACGGCTCTCATCCAGCGGGTGTCTGCGAAGCGAATTACATAGCCGGCCCACCTAATTTTCGACAACTTGGCCCACTCGACAGCGTCTTTGATCTTCAAACGTCGACGAGGCTCGGAACTCCTGAGGCCTTCTCTCACTTGCGTGAGTCGTGTCACTCCGAGCATCGTCCTCTCGATTCCACGGTGCTCGACGCTAATTGTCTGTTCGTCCTGTTTCGTGTAGCGCAGGTCTCGAAGACGTATGTCATTGTAGGAAGAACAGTGGAGCCGAATAGGTGAGCACAGAGAAAGACATGGTTCTTCGACGCTCTTAAAAGCTCACCAGGCCGCTCATTTCCTCCTGCTCAGCTCCTGCGCTCGCTTGTTGGCCATGTTGACTTCGCGACCCAGATACATATAGCTGGAGCATTCGGAGATGTTCGTTCCGTTGAGCGAGAATGGGGCATCAGAAACCCATCCGTTCCTCATGAACATCGTCTTCGTAAGATTCAGCTGCAGTCCAACCTTCCCACATACACGATCGAAGTCAGCCAGCATTCGCTCCGCCTGACTGATGCTCGGTGTTATGAGCACGATGTCGTCAGCGAAGCGAAGATGATGTAGTTGCCGGCAGTCCACCTTCACTCCCATGTCTTCCCATTCTAGTTCGCGCATGACGTCTTCGAGGGTGGCGCTGAAGAGCTTCGGGGATATGGTATCCCCCTGCCGAACCCCTCTCTTCACTTCGATGACGACGTCGTTGTAGAATGGTGAAACCTTGGTCGTGAATCCACTGTACAGCTCTTGAAGGACACTGATGTACTGAGTAGAAACCTCCTGAGTGAGCAGTGCGTCGATGACCGCTTCAGTTTCGAAGGAGTCGAATGCCTTCTTCAGCTCGATGAACGTAAGGCACAGCGGCAGCTTGTACTCTCGCGACACATCGATGAGCTTCGTAATAGTCCACTTCAATATCCTCCTTCGAGTAGAAAAATTTATTTCCGTGACAAGGAAGTCTTCGGTTACGATTTCGCGATCAGTTCGAAGAGCGTTTCAAAAAGTCTTTGGCTATAAAAAATCTTACACATCTTTCAAAAATCAGTTAATTTACCATTAGCAACTGACATCGACATCATTTTATCGAGTATAGTTTCAGATCAGGGTGACGTTCGTTCGTCCGCATGTCGAGAAAATTTGCCGTATCATGACATTTTGGAAAATCGGTAAAAAATAACCCGTTCCTGATTGGTTCGAAGAACCATCCTAGAAAATCTTTATTTTTTATGTAGAACAATAAGCATTTGAAACCTTATTGGATTCAATTCCATATTCATTGTCGTGCTCAATCAATAAAGCTTCGCTCCATAGCTTCTGTCCATATAGTGAAGCCACGCTTGAAAACATTTTGTTAAGGAACTCTTGAAACCACGTAAAAGCTGAAAAACGATCCTTTGGTGAAACCAATACACAGTACGACTCATTTCCCTCAGAACGATACCGCCGTACGACCCCCATTCGATTTAAGAACCTCAAGCTCGACCCTGTCTAGAGCATCTTTGACGGTAGGCATACGGGAATGCACGGCCTACTGCTGTCACATGGGCTGACGTGCTTGGCAAAACCTCTGCCCCAGCCGATTTTTCATAAGTGATGGGAAGATGAACATAGACGATTTCTTTTCCTCGTAGTTTTTTAGAATACATGTTAATTTTGCTTTTACAGTAACTTTCACCACATCAAAAATTCAGTGTTTTATCGTAAAGCTGCAAAGTTCGTCGTTAATAGATTCCTGTTAGGTATGCCTCAGACAATCTCCTTACAACAATAAGCAGTACTGTGGGAGCTGCTTGAATGCATATCTGGCTATGAAATAACATGCGGTGACGAGATATACTAGTGTACTGCCGTTCCCAGGCTCACAACGATGTTTTATTACGATCAAAACTTTAGCGCCAGGTGGGATTCGAACCCGCACCTCCTGCCGACAGGGCGGGAATGCTCTACGCCATTACATCACCGGTATTGTTTGATCGAACCAACATCCGCACCGCGACCGGCTCATCCCGATATACTAGTGTTGGTGGTCCCACAAGGTGTGGATGTTGCGTTCGATCAAACAGCGCTGGTGGGGTAGTGGCGTAGAGCCTTCCCACCTGGTCAGCAAAGGATGCGGGTGCGAGTCCCGCCTGGCGCTAGAGTTTTGACTCAAAACACTCTTGTGAGAACTAACAACCTCGGTACCAAATTTGGTAGTACATTTTGAAACACCAGGGGCCAAATTTATCAACCGCCCTCCAACGGTGGAAACACCGCCGATCCTGAAGCTGATGAATGTGTCAGGAGTTTGGTGGTATTTTCACCGTTAGAGGGTAATAAGCAGTGATGAATCTGACCCCAGGTGAGCAGAGATCACGGCGTAGCAGTACTGTTGATAAGGGTTCGCTCTTGGCTCAACGAGAAGCGCCAGCTCGTACGAGTAGCTTTGCAGGTCGCGTCACAGCTCCTCATATACTCATTTGTTTCAAAGACGATAGTGGACTATACTTTTTTCTATGCCATATCCGAACACATCTAAGGTGGTAAATAAATGAGGATAAAAAAAATTAAAGATGGAGGGTCTTCTTGACTTGTCTTCCGCAGGTAAGCAGTTCGGCAGATGGATGAGAAGTCGCTTCTTCTTCTTCTTCTTCTTCTTCTTCTTCTTCTTCTTCTTCTTCTTCTTCTTCTTCTTCTTCTTCTTCTTCTTCTTCTTCTTCTTCAGCGTCTGTCCCGCTTCTAGCGGGGTCCGCTATTCTGGTGTCATGACGCCACCTTTCCCGATCCAGCGCTAGATCAGGGTGGACACCAGTCGCTTTCAAGTCCGTATGTAACGTATCAGCCCAGCGCTGCTTCGGGCGCCCTCTAGGCCGCTTTCCTATTACCTCGAAGTTAAGGCCTATCTTGCGGACGCTGCCTTCCTTTCCACGCAGAACGTGGCCGTACCATCGCAAGCGAGCTTCGCGCATCTTGTCCGCTATCGGCGCGACACCGAACTTCTGCCGAATAGCTTCGTTTCGGATGCGGTCCATGCGCGTGACTCCAGCCGTCCAGCGCAGCATCTTTGTCTCCATGACGCTGAGGCGCGTTTCAACTTCCTTGGTCGCAGGCCAACACTCAGCGCCGTACATCGCTACCGGCCGGATGACTGCCCTGTAGATCTTTGGCTTAAAGCGCTCTGTTACCTTCTTGTCGCAGAGCACGCCAGTCAACGAGCGCCACTTGGACCAAGCTGCACTCACTCATGAATTCACTTCGACCATCAGTTTGCCGTCAGACGCGACTGCTGATCCCAGGTACTTAAAGACCGCAGTGCGTGGAAGCTCGCAGCCGTTAACCTTGATGGAGCTGGACTCGGTAACGTCCGTCGTTAAATACTCGGTCTTCTTCACGTTCAATCTGAGTCCAAACCGCTCCAAGCGATCACACCAAGCTTGCAACTCTCGCTCGAGTTCTCCTTTGTCTTCACTAGCGAGCATCACGTCATCGGCATAAAGCAACGTCCAAGGGACGGGCTTCTGAAGATCTCGTGTGATGGCATCCATGACGACAACAAAGAGGAGTGGGGAAAGCGCAGAACCCTGGTGTACCCCGACAGAGATGGGGAACTCCATCGAGGTTCCAGCTGCAGCTTGAACTCGACTCTTTGGACAAGAGTAGAGAATTCGCACCCACTCTATGAGCTCTTCGGGAACTCCATGATGTCGCAAGGCGTACCATATCACTTAACGCGGTACGCGGTCAAAGGCCTTCTCCAAGTCGAGGAAGGTGATATGCACTGGCCCCTGTTTCTCGCGATGCTTCTCTATCAGGAGGCAGGCAGCGGGTATGGCATCAATGGTGCCACAGCTAGCCACGAAGCCGCACTGATTGCTGGAAAGCTGGACGATGTCCTGAATTCGTCCATCGACAATTCGCTCAAAGATCTTCATGCTGTGCGAAAGCAAGCGAATCGGACCGTAATTGGAGCAGTCTGCAGGACTGCCCTTCTTCTTCCAAATCGGGATCGTCGTACTTTGGCGCCAACACTCAGGCACCTTCTTCTCCGCCACAACCTGATTTAAAGAACTTCGCCAACCACTCAGCAGGGTACCAGTACTCGGACTTCCACAAACCAGCTGCCACATCATCGGGCCCACTCGCTTTGCCTGGCCTCATCTTCTTTAAACCCGCTTCAATCTCCTCCACGGTGATCTTCTGAACGGGCCGTGGGTTGGAGCCGTTGAAGGGATGGCTGGATGAGGGAACTCTACCGTAGAGATTTCCTCAAAGTAATCGCGCCATTGTTTCAATGCCTTCTTGCGGTCCGTAAGAAGGTGCCCGTTCTCATCATTGATGCCGAAGAACTTCTCGATGTCCTCGGTCTGGCGATGGCGGTTCTTTGCAAGTCGGTACAGATACCGCTCACCATCGCGAGCCTCTAGCTTCTCGTTGACATCTCCATAATGAGTGGCTTTCGCAACAGCTACGGCCTTCTTTGCAGCTTTCTTCGCTTCTTGGTACTTCCGCCAGTTATCGGCTGTCTTTTCGCCGAGAAACACGTGATAGAGCGACTTCTTCTCTCGCACTTTTGCTTTCACGTCTTTTGTCCACAGCCATGTCTGCTTGTCGACCTTCCGTCGCCCAGGCTTCGTAATGCCGAGTTCTGACTGTGCAGCTTGACGAATCGCGTCGGTCGCCTTCTTCCAAGTTTCGTCGACAGTCGTGACTGTCGGTAACCGCACGCGAGAAATCACAGCTGCTTCCTTCTCTCTCATTCGCTACCACTTGATTCTAGCTGCACCGCATCGCTCAACCTGCTTCAGCCTCAGAGCGGCGATCTTCAAAGTGCAGATCAGCGGTCGATGCTGTGGGGCGACCGTCTCATACGGCACGATCTTCGCGTCTGTGACAAGACTCCGGTCGCGATCTCTCACAAGGACAAAGTCTATCTAAGTCTTGGTGCTCCCACTGTAGTATGAGATAAGGTGCGAGTCGCGTTTTCGGAAGACGGTGTTCACTATGGTGAGGTTATGCGATTCCGCGTAATCAAGAATGCGCTCACCATCGGCGTTACGTGATCCGTATCCGAAACCACCATGGCAGCTGTACTCGTCCTTCGTAGCACCAACGTGCTCATTAAGATCACCAGCGACTATGATGACATCTATCGACGGTACCACTGCTGTCTTCTCACCAAGCAGCCTCCAAAACTCTTCCTTGGCTTGATCCGAGCAGCCAGTCTGCATAGTATACACTGAGAAGAAATGATAGAGTCGCTCCTTAGCGGCGACAACGATCTTCATCAATCGATCGTCAAAGCGCTCGACGCTTACAATCGAGTCACGAAATCGTTCGGAGACGATTATTCCGACACCACTGGTGGTCCTGGGACTTCCACATAGAACGGCCTTGAAGCCTCGTCCTATGTCCCTTGACTTGCGGCAGGACCACCTCGTCTCCTGCACCGCACAGAAATCAACTCTTCTACGCTCCAGTGCTTCAACCAACTCGCAAGCGGCCCCTCAACGCACCCACATTCAGCGTAGCCACGCGGGTCCTGCTTACGTTACGGGACTTTCGGACTAACTCAGTTGCCCCCGATGCCGTTCTCGCATCAGGGACCCTCGCATACTTCTCACACTCGCCGGGCTCTGCGAGTGCGCGTCGGCTCCCGCGGACGCCGTAGCACTATCTCGAAACACTTGAGCTGTCATACACCATGTAATGTGACATTTGTCTTCGTAGGCCGGCCTGTCACAAGGGCCTGTCGCCTGCAATTGAGTGTCCGTGTTTGGCTTAACTCGCAGAGCGAATAGTTTCCAGTGGCATCACGTGGAGGAACGGAGGCGTTCTTAGACCGCCAGATCATGTTCTAGGTAAGGGATCTACTGAGAAGAATTCAGAGGCATCAATTTTAACCCTACCCGTCAGATTTTTAAACATCATTACCAAGTCAAATATTGTTTTTCTGCGTTTTAGGGACGGTAAGCCCATCTGAATGGCTCAAATTGTACAGTTTGGAATAGAGACGTAGTCCAATCCAAAACATCTCATCATCAATTTTCGGGTGAAATTATTTTGTATTTTCTGAAGCATCCGTATATCTTTAAGTTTATATAGGTCAAAAACAGTGGTCCCACTTTCAAGAATTGGCCTAATATACGTTTTGTACGCACTTACCAGTACCTTGGGATTTCTTGCCTTTAAAAACCGGAAAAGATTATAGGTGCGTGTCATACCCTTATTTACTAACATTTTGTAATGAGGTGTGAAATCCAGATCGTTATTAATAAGATAACCAAGATTTCTAATCTCGCCCACCCTATTTAACGCATCAGATCTGATAGAATACTTCGCTGACACCGATCTATCACCAATGACGGGAACATGAGTCTTATTCACGGCCAGGAGTAATTTTCAATACTCAGACCACTTATTTATGCAATCTAGGTAGCTGATCGTACGCTACTCTCATCCTCAGGCGACTCAATGACCTTGTATATCTTAATGCCATCACTATAGATGCTGACTGAAACTCCAAGGCTCTCTACACCATTCGGAATCTCCAAAGTATATATTAGAAACAAAATGGGGATAGCACTCCCCCTGTGGTACACAGCTGCATCGTATACGGATGAGAACGCGCTGTCCACACGCTGTTCATGAGATAACCGAGATTTCTAACCTCGTCCACCCTTCTTAGCGGGGTTGGGTGGACCCGAGAGAATACGTTGTATTGGCGTTTTTATTCCCAATGACGAAAACCTGAGTTGTTTTTGACAGCAAGGAGTAGTTCCCAATATGCGGACCGTTTGCTAATTAAATTCATAGCAGTTTACATGCGATCCGTGTCCATCGGTGACTCTATCACATTATAAGTTTTCATATCGTCAGCGCGCATTTCACATGTGACTCCAAGTTTTTCGATAGTATTGGGAATTTCAAAGAAAATCAGAGATAGAATGGGGAAGAATCCCCACCGTCCAGGACATCGGTGCATGCGTCATACACGGGTGAGAGTATTCTATATATGGAAAGTCCTATTATCGAGGAAATCGGGTATCCACGATACAATCCTATGATGAATACCAATAGCAGACAATTTATGCATTATGTAATTTGGAGTGGAACAGTTTGTCGAAAGCTTTCCGGAAATCAAAGAAGACAAGATCAACCATTTTTTGTCTTCTCTTGCCCTAGTTCAGTCGTTCATTGCTGTTAGAACTGCGGTTTCCACTAACGTATTCTCCATAAATCCAAACTAAGTCCTCGAAATAACGTTGTGCCTGCTTAATTGAGCTACCATATTCTTCACAAATTTCACAAATGTTCTAGCAAAAATCGAGAAAATGTTAACAGGTCTTTAATTTCTAGGGTGATTAAGGGGCGCTTCCTTAGCTCTAGGTGTAAATAGAGCATTCTCCCAGCGTTGAGGTGCTTCTGATCTCATATAACTCAAATTAAAAATGTACTTAATGATTTCTTCCCTCTTGAATCTCGACGAGGGCTCCTTTCTAGGATGAGACGGAAATTTCGCGGTTTCGGGATTAAAATGCACAGCGCCACAGACCGATTCATTGAAGGAGTCATCGAAGACCTTATCCAGGAGATTTGCTTGAACCTCTCCAGAACTATCGGAGACAAATCTGCTGATTCTAAGCAGAGCCACACGTTCATATCGAAACCTCAATACACACAATATCAATGAGATGAACATAAGTCCTACGAGTTAAATGCTCAGCCCCACCACGTTACCTACCTCGGTTTCCCCAAGCGTAAGTCGCGAGTACTGTTCGGCTCGTACCTTGGAGCCTGCGCTCACGAGGGCGGTGGCCTGGCCTGACAATGCGGTTACATGCGTCCTCTGCGAATCCTGCGCTACTGTCCTGGTAGATCCGTAGCTTTGCGCGCTAGACGGAATCGAAGTTGGGATGCAGCTGGACCTGGGAGGCAAACGACGGCGACGACGGAAGGGCCGGCCGCTGAAGGCGGCGAAGCGAACCCACCGCCTACGGTGACGTCGAGCGGGAGGACTGCCGTCTGCGCGCGGGAAGGTGTTTATAGTGCGTTGCGGAGCATGCACGCAACCGTGCGCCCTTCGCATAGGGACCCGAGTGCAGGGTCAAGCTTGAGGTTCGAGAATCGAAGGGGGGGGGGTCGTACTGTAGCCTCGAATGGAGGGGGGGGGTCGTACTCTCTCGGTTTTGGCAGAGGACTCTCTCCAAATTCAGGTTTTTAGATGATGTTTGCATCTATGAATAAGTTGTTTTTTCCAGGTGTGACTACGACAATGCGGAGATTTACAAGCACTTGCGTTTCCTGGAGTTAAAAAATAGGATTGAATATCAAAAAAAATTTAATGCCGATTACTGTGCAGTGAAAAATAAAGATTTCCTGTCTGCAGATTTATAGTCAAAGAGAGATTTTCATTTTTTTCAGTTTTTTCCAGGACGTCATGGACACGGTAGTTTTCTGCCTGATGAGCGACATATACTTCCAGAATTGCACTCTATAGAATTTCAAGTGTTAATTACTGAGGACGACCTAAGTGCTTTCCCTACAAGATCTTTGAAGCGCTCTTCGAGTCGATAACGGAATGGCAACCGAAGGACGGACTTCCTTGAAAAGTAATTTTTCTCCTGTGTAGTATATATGTATCTCGTGCAATCCAGCTCCATATCCCTTTTGAATCCTTCACAAGGAGCTGTGACCGGCGGATACGGAGCCGGCTGACCCAGGGTCGTAAACTGGTATCCGGGGGAGATACCGTGGCAGCGCATGTAGGCGTGCCACCATCGACTCTCCTGGAGAGCCATCTGATCCACACTCAACTCACTTGTGACCACTTGGTGTGGTCTTCGTCTAATTTGCTCTGATCATTCCCCTTTGTGAATAATCTGATTTCTGATAAATATTGCTCGCAGTCTAATCTTTTGTTATCGCCGTTGAGATCGAATATAAGACAGCCGGATTGGTTGTGGAAATACGCTAGATAAAGCGTAAAAGAGGCCGGACTAGACCGACTTGGGGGCCAAGCCAGTGACTTGGAAATTTTGACTATTTCAGAACGAACGCTATGTCGGAAGTTACTGAAGCTTTAGCCATGGAACAGACGTCCACAGAGGACAATGGTGATCACGCTGCTGATCCACTCTACAGCTGGAGTCAGCTCGGAGTGAGTTGTCCTTACGACGAATTGAGCGCCTCTTTCACAGAAATACTTACTCAGCTTGAGTCTAGTTTGGAAGAGGAAATCCGTAATCTAGCGCAGAAGAAGAAGTGCGCTATTATGGAGTCAGCTCAGGGAGCAGTTCAGCGCACACTTTTGAAAGTAGTGGAACATTTGAGCGTGGTCCCGGATGCGAGGACACCATCAATTTTTGATGGGTTGCAAATGAGTCAAGATGAGCTGCGCAAACTGTTACCGGTCGTAACGCAACAGAGTCGGATGCTGTCTCAAGTAGCATCAAACCTTGGTTGCGCGGTTAACGAGGTTTCTGAAATAGTCAATTCCAAGTGTGACGCAATCCTAGAACTGCGGAACAAGTTGACAGAACTGCAGGAAAAGAGTGCAGAAGACATCAGAAAAAAGGATTCAGAGGTGGAACACCTTGTCAATCAGGTCAAACAATTACAGGAACAAGTGAGACGCCTGTCAGGAGCGCCAGAGAGTGGCTCGCTCGTCAACGAGCGGTTGGCTCCAACACCTCACGGTGGGACAACTGATGGAGGTGATAATTGGTGTGCGGTCCGCAACCATTTAGTCGCTCTACAAGGCAATGTTCAGAGCTCAAGCGAGTTGCACGACACGAACGTTGGGCAACAGCCGAGCCGGACGGCTCCGTCAGTCGCGCTGTCACGAGCATCCTCTCAAACGTCTTTGCTAGAATCGACCATTGGTGAGTCGACTTCTACTGCAAGTTACGGTACCGGAAATGGTCCATGCCCTACGGACGGCGTAGGTGATATGTTTACCATTTTTCGAGAGGTTTTCAAGGCACAGAGTGTGGCGAATGTTGTTAGATACAACGGAAAGACCTCTTTAACCGAATTTTTACGTGCATTGGAGGTGAAATTCCCCTCTTCGGTATGGAGAGAATCTGATAGGCGTGATATCCTGGTAAACCACCTAGACGGGACAGCCCTATCGATTTTTAAGGGACTCCCTACAAAAGTTCGGGAAGGGACTTATAAGGGCGTAGTCGAAGCGTTAAGGATGGCGCGTAAAACTCGTTGTGAGCGGCTAAAAATTGTTAGAGATTGGGAACAACTCTCCAAACGCTCAGGTGAGACCATAGCAGACTTCTGCTGTAGAATAGAAGACTTGTCCAGGAGATTACATCCAAGTAACGAATGGGACTTCTTAAGAGGATCGAAACTCTATTCGTGCCTCGAACACTGGCAGAACTCCTACCACATGCTGGCAGCCCTAGATGCTCCGGAGGGTCAGATTTACGAGGAAGTAAAG